>OX328104.1:20063079-20493079 GCA_946811185.2 Hippopus hippopus | reverse complement strand
GTCTGATCTTGGATCTATACCGTCCGCTTGTTTAGGCAAACCAACATGACAAAAATCTTTATTGGTTTCAGTGCATTATATATGAGTCATGCTCTGTGAAAAGGGGGCATAATGCATCTGCAAAAAGTATCAACCCCTGTTAGTCTGCACAATCCGCGCAGGCTGAAATAGATCGAAACATTTTGCCAGTAATCAATTTACTATAATTATGGCAAATGACCATTCTACCTCCAGATCCGGTTGATTGTTACATAAAATAGATTTTATAGATCCACGATTATGTGATGACTTGCTTGCCATAATGCGTCAAGGAGATGCATTAAGCCCCCTTTTGCCAGAGCATGGCTCATGTTCGTTTGTCGAAATAAGTGACTTAATATATTTGGCTCTGAAAGAGTGAGCTCTTTACCAGACGAAAAATTTTAGCCTTATCGAAAATGAAAACATTTGCAGACGACAAATCAAATGTGTCTCAAGTCACGTGATTTGTCTTGAAAATGTAAAAGTCATTGTTGGAAAAAAAGAAATTGCTGGTCACCAGTATTTTATCCTTCTTAAACAAAGTTTTCAAAAGCTTTCTCTCTAACAGTCGTTAAAACTCGGGATTGTGTGGTATACGGTTTGAATAACATAATTAGAGCAACTCTGTTTTTTAGCTGACATTGTATATTTCGATCATATTACACCAAACGTAAAATCTGATCTGAGCTTTACCCTGTCTTTTATTTCTTTCTGATGCTTTTTGTATTTATTATTATATTTATTAGAGTCTCATTCATGTACAACAATATTTACAAATGACATAAAAGACATGGAAGTACAAGTACATGACAATTCGATATAGAATTAAAAGAGATTATCTTATCTAATTTAAAAACAATGCATTTATACATTCTACACATTCTAAATGAGTGATAAGATGCGGTTACAAAGAAATAGGATAGAGATTTCGTCCTCCCTTAACCTGTTAAATTGTCGCATTGCCTCATTAAACAAATTTTGCGGCAGAAGACTTTCAAACACCAAGTCGTAAGATACGGATAAATAAAACAAGAGTTTAATAAAGAAAGCATGTGAAAATATTGTTACGAGTAATTTTCCCTTCAACCACAATGTTTTCCAAAAGGTAAGAGTGCATTGTGGGGAAAGGAGAGAGAGTAATGTTTAGCAGCATTTCCTCCTTTTCCCATGACTTTTGTGCAGGGCCACAAAACACGGAATTGTATTGGTAAAGAGTTCTTAACAGTTAAAAGGGTTCATTTTCTTTCACCACAATGTCTATCTTAAAACTAAAGAATCAGTTTGCTGTATGTTTCACTCTGTACCAGACAACAACAGTTTAGACTTTCCCAAATTCCAAACATTTTTAGACGACAAATTAAATGTGGTTCAAATAATTGGATGTTTCTGAAAGGTTAGAAAACATTGTGGGAAAAGGAGAAAATACTGGTTGCCAACATTTTTTTTTACTTTTCCTACTATGTTTTCAAAAGCTTTCTTTCTTAGGGTCGTTAAAAGTCCCGGTTGTGTTCTAAAAGTATGAATTTATATGTTTTAGATAAAACATTAACTTACCCAACTGTCTATGAACACTCCAACGACACATAACACTTACTTTAAATATTGCATGGTTTATATCAAAAAGACGATAAAGTGCGCGGAAATGCATTTTCTCTGTGTAATCTTTGTCTGCATCAACATTAATGCTGCTTGAAAAGAATTTGGCTTGTTATTGGTAAGACACGGTGCTAGAATGTTGTTCATTTTGGCTAATAAGATTTTACGTTTACTTCCACACAGTTTAGGACATATTAGCTGATACATAGATAGATTGAGCCATGCTATGGGACAAAGGGACTTAATGCATCTCTGTGATACATTATACCAAGCAAGTTATCACATAATTATAGATCCATAAAATCCATGTTTTCTAACAATGGACTGGATCTGGAGGCAGAGTCCTCCTTTGACATGCAGGAAATTTACCAGTCGTAAAATTTTTTACCCGAGTCAGACTGCGCGGACTACTCAGGCTAACCTGGGTCGATACTTTTTGCAGATGCATTAAGCCCCCTTTTCACAGAACATGGCTCGTGTATACCTAACCCTTTAATAGCAAAGGGCAATGTTGATGCTCGCAGGTTTTTTGTTGACTTTGTTCACGGCCTGGATTAACCCTTTAACATACAATACCGGGTTTTAACGACCTTGACAGAGAAGGCTTGTAAAAAAATATATGTATTGGTAACCAGCATTTTTCCTTTTTCTACAGTGTTTTCAATCTTCTCGCAAACAATTTTGTCATCTGAGACACACTTAATTTGTTCGTTTGCAACAACTTTGCGTTTGGACGATCCAAAGATTTTGTAGTGTAGTCAAGAGTCAAGATCACACAGCATGAAAATTGAACCTTGATCTTGGACTACACATCCAGATACACCAGTAGTATGTCCTAAAAACCTTTAAATTGTGAAATACGCAAAATGAAAACTTTGAACCAATAGTCAAATCCAATATTCTGCTAGCATAGTTTTAGCTAATATCACTTTATCATCTAAGGCTAATTTGCAGACGTACTCGTACAAGTTTAAAATGAAACTTACTAGAACCATTTCACACTTTTTTCCAAACAATGCCATGTTTTAACGACCCTGGGGAAGAAGCCCTTTGAAAAAAATTGTGCTGAAAGGGAAAAATACCAGTAACCAGCATTTTCTCATATACCCACAGTGCTTTCTACCTTTTGAAAGACAAAGCCCATTTTTGAGGCATATTGAATTTGTCGTCTGCAAATGCTTTCAGTAAAGACTATACTAAAATTACGTCGTGTTGTAAAGAGTTAAAGAACTCGAAGCTATATGTTTCAATGGAACTTAACTGTAAACTTGGGTAATAGCACTAACTGGAACTCTTCATTTACTGCAAAATTGCATTTTGTAGTTGTTAAACAAGATAAAAAATGACCTACAGTTATTCATTTTGTTTGTCAGCGTGTCGTTGACCGCTGTACGACATTAATTTTTTTAATGCAACATCTGGTCGAATGTGCTATCATGCTGATGCAATGTTTTATTGAAAATGACTAAAATCTGACGTGAACTAATAGAGTTTGTTATAGATCAATGAGTCGAGCTATGTGACAAATGGGGCTTAAAGCATCTGCAAAAAGTATTGACTCATGTCAGCCTGCACAGTTAGCGCAGGCTGACATGAGTCGAAGCTTATTGCTGTTTGTAAATTTTCTGCATGTTCAAGGACATTCTACCTTATGATGCAGTCAGATATTAGACGAAAGGGATTTTTCTGGATCCATAATTATCGTGATAACTTGCTTGGTATAAATGCATTACGGAGATGTATGAAACCCCCTTCTCACAGAGCACGGTTTATTTACTTAACCAAATTCACCTATCAGTACAGCGGTTTAATAATCCAATTATTAATAGTAGTAGTATTTGTACTTGTCGTAGTAGAAGTAGAGAGAGTAAGGTGATTGATTGATTGATTGTATAGTGTTTAACGCCGTTTTCAACATTATTTCAGTTATATCGCGGCGGCCAGTGCACCTATCCATGCTTTCCTGAAGTATCTTTTACCAGTACTCCGCACAATTTTCTTTCCAAGCCGCTGGCTGCTTTCCCACATATTCATCGTCGAAACAATGGTCAGCGGTGGGAGAGGAATGAATCCTGTCGCAGTGACTATCATCAATCCTCGGAAAGAAATTGGCCGAGCCAGGGGTCGTGGCCAGGGATCGAACCCTGGACCCCGTGTTCTCAAGTCCTGCACGCTACCGACTGAGCTACCGGGGCTCGGCAGTAGCAGAAGTAGTTGAAGAAGAAATAGTGGAACTAGTAGTAGTAGTAGTCATCGTTGTATTAGTTGAGTTGTTGTCGTATTGGTAGTGGTAGTACCTGTAGTAGTAGTGATAGTTGTTGTTGTATGATAAGAAGTGAGTGAAAAATAGAATAGCAAGAATGGTGTTATGTTGTTCAGAGTTCTTACAAAGGGAGATCATTGTAGACATCTTGTAGAAGTAGAAGATGGATTATCCCCCTTGTGCATGTCTGACATGTGACGTCTTTCTCCCAAACATGGCATTATTTGTTATTCTCATTATTTTACATCAACAGAGATAGAAGTTCTTACGCCCTATCGAAAGGGTGTGATTTATACAGAAAACTGTTTTGTGGCATTTGAGGTAAACACGACGACAAAATTTTAGACTTGTTCTTTTACAGTTGACAAAATTTAATACAATATGGCTTAAATGATGGTAAATGTCTTCGAAAGGATAGAGAGTACGTATTGTGGGAATTTGGGAAAATGTTGCTTACCATCATATTCTCCTTTTGCCAAGATATTTTAGAAAGGCCTCTGCGTCGAGGGCGTAAACTGGGGTTGATTTTGGTAAGGTTTTAACAAACCCGTGACAATAATCCGAGAGGGCCAAGTCTTGTGTCTTTGGCATGTACGAGAACTTAATCATATCTTATTCGTAGCACTGCATTTCTGTTTAAATACTATGAATAGTCGTAAAAAGACTAACTTAGATCTATTTCATCATCGCAGATCAAGAAAGACACGTTTTGCTGAGAGAGAGAGAGAGAGAGAGAGAGAGAGAGAGAGAGAGAGCGAGGGAGGGAGAGAGGCAGAAAAAGAGCGAGCGAGCGAGCGAGAGAGAAAGAGAGAGAGAGACAGACAGACAGACAGATAGACAAATAGACAGACAGAGCATGCAGAACGAATGTTGCGTTGAACAAACAAAAATTACGGGGTCAGATAAATGGGGTTATTCATTGCTGTCTGTATTTTGTTAACTATATAGATCTACGTCAAACCAAATATCCTGACCCATATAGCATGAACCATTCTGTCTAATCGATAAGTACTCGCTGCACGAGGGCCAGACATAGGGTTGCAACACCCAGGGAAACAAAAGAAGGTTACTAAGGAAAGCCAAGGAAATTTTGAACTTTCCGAAATTAAAAAGCAGTTGCAAACAACAAATTAATGTGGCTGCAAACAGAGGATGTGTCTGTGAAAGATAGAAAACATCGTGGGAAAAGGAGAAAGTGCTGCTAACTAGCATTTTCTCCTTTTCTCACGATGTTTTCCGAAGCCTCAGGGTGTGCTTCAGTGCGGGATTGTTTAGTTAAGGGATAAAAACCGCTTATCTAGTGTAAGAAATGTTCAGTACATTACTTTAGCTTCGTTGTAAGAAAAGTACCTGTACCTTAACCCATATAATGTGAACTTTTCTATCTCTTGTGAGAGAGGCTGGCACAGGGTATAGGTTTTGGGGAGAGAGAGAGACAGACAGACAGAGACAGAGAGACGGACGGACGGACAGACAGACGGACATTAGAAAAGGAACATTTTCTTGCTCGTAAACACTGATTATAACAACAGATTGAACTGCATACAGTACAACGTGAATTATTCGGTCAAATCGATTTTTGTTCTTTTACGGTACTGCACACACGAGTTTATAAAATACTAACGCACTACATGTACTTTACTTTGGCACACTTAACTTCCAGTGAAGATTAAGACCAGACTGCACATATGTGTAGTCTGATATTTGATCTAAATAGTCCACTTCTTTGCGAAAAATTGCTGGCAAAAGCACCCTGGAAATTAAATACTTTAGGTTTGTTTTTCTGATTGCTTACGTTTCATTTTATTAAAGCTTTAACACTTTAAGCCCATGCTCTGTGAAAATGGGACTAAATGCATCTACAAAAGGTATCGACCCTGGTCAGCCTGGACCGAACCGTTTTGCTTTTGGTCAATTGTTATGTCCAAGGACCATTCTACCTCCATATCAAGTCTTTTGTAAGGCTGAATGGATTTTACGGACCCCTAACTATATGATGTCTTGCTTGGTATAATACAACACGGAGATGCATTAAGCCCCCTTTTGCCAGAGCATGTCTCATATAAACTCGACCTCTTCCGGTGACAGAAAATACAATCACCAGAAATAAAGAAAGAATATTATCTTTAAATGCTTGACTAAAACAAGCGGACAGTATAGATCCAAGTTCAGACTGCACATATTGTGCAGTCTGATCTTGATCTTTGTCGTCCGCAAAAGATCCTGATTTTATGAATGGCGCTAAAAGTGTACAGTGTAAGAAGGTCCTCCAAAAACGGCCCGCTTTTTCACCCGCTGCGAATATATCTAAAGATAATCGATAATAGCTCAAAGTGTGTCATCCGGACAGACATTCGTCCACTCAAACTTGGGTTCGTGTTCTGGCCATAAGACAGTATAGTACTAACGGTCATGTAAGGACTACACTCAGAGTACCATTATGGTGATCATGTACGAAATATACCGAGATAACTGAAGAGGAACAATAGGTTTTGCCGAAAGGTTTATTTACCTGTGACAGGAACTAAGTATGACACACGATTAATAAATTTAACAGTTCATTGTTTAAAAATATACACGTGTCTGTATCATAATGGTTTACGAAACATATGGATTATAGCTACTTGTATCCTAGTTTAAATCAACCCTTCCGTTTACCTATTACCGTGCTTGCGTTTATAAATGGCAAGGGTGAAACGAAGAAGTAAATATCAGAAAATATTGTCAGATAGGCAGGGTGCCCCACGCCCCCCCCCCCCCCTACAACCGTGAAGGAAAAGAGAGGCAATGTGTAAATTCGGTTGAAAATTGGGAAAAATAGGAAAAAAGAAATACAAAAAAGGGAAACAAGGATCAGATAGATCTACAGTAAAACGCAATGAGAGAGAAAGAATGAGAGAAAGAGAGAGAGAGAGAGAGAGATACACAGACAGACAGAGAGACAGACAGACAGACAGCGAAAGAGAGAGAGAGAAAGGGAGAAACAGAGAGACAGAGAGACGGAGAAAGACAGAGAGAGAGAGAGACAGAGAGAGACTGCGTGTAAACGGAGAGACAGAGAGAGACAGAGAGTAAACCGAAGTACAAAAAGAGAGACGACATGAATCGTAATTCGGTTTTTTTTTTGCTCGTTCGCAGACTTACATTGTACTTACATATGAGTCACGTTCTGGCAACAGGGGGCGTAATGTATCTCCGAGATGCATTATACTAAGCAAGTCATCACATAACAATGGATCTATAAAATCCATTTTTTCAAACAACCGATTGCATCATGGGGTAGGATGGTCCTTGACATGCAGAACGCTTAACAATAGCAAAAAGTTTCGGTCTATGTCAGCCTGCGCAGACTTCGCAGGCTGACATGGGTCGATACTTTTTGCAGATGTATTTAGCCACCTTTTCACAGAGCATGGCTCATATATTTAAGTATACCTACTTACTTACCTACCTGCGTGCGAAGAAAAGAAAGAAAGAAAATCACATTATAACAATCAAATTTTGAGTAAGTTCTTATTTCGTGAAACTAGAAAATGGGGGCATGGCTTTTTTAACCTAAGAACGGCAAATTTAACGAACAATGAAATGTCTGCAGGCTTGCCAAAAATGTTAACCTTGTATTTTATCCCTGTACTCCATATGAATCGTTTTTGTCGTCATTTTAAGCCTCAAACAGAGTGGCATGAGATAAGATGATAGGTTGGATAGACATTGTGGATCAGAATCAGATAGCACAGTGAATATTAAAACGCTTTTACAAAGCATACATTCTGGTAAGAAAAAAGAAATAGAATCATGTCCATCTAATCCGAGAATTTTTTAAAGTTTTCCCCTGAAATCACCTGTTTCTGTTTTCTTTATTGTTTTTAACCCTTCACTCCACGGCTTTTGAAAACATTGTGGGAAAAGGAGAAAATGCTGGTGACCAGTTTCTTTCCTTTTCCCAAAATGTTTTCTACCCTTTCCATAACATATTCTCATTTTTGAGTTTCATTTATTTTGTCATCTGCAAATGCTTTCATTTGGCAAAATTTAAAATTTTGTCCTCTAGTAAAGAGTTAAAGAGACATAGTTACTTAGATTATTGTCAAAACTTTGAAATGTACATCTTTAACTTGGTTCTATTTCTTTTCCATGTACTAAGTCTATATTGTGATACCTGCCATCAATGTGCGTTCCCAATGAAAATATTAAATGGATTGCAGTTCGCAAATGGATTAGCAATACTCTAATGTTTCCTTTAAAAAAAATGATAAATAAAAAAGTGTATAAATTTAGCAAGTTAAATCGTGGTTAATTCAGATCAGAAGCTAAATAAAGGCAGTAAATAACAGAAAATTTATTTCTTACAAAAAAAAAAAAAAATGAGGAAAAGGCTATTTCCCTTGCAACTAACATTCAAAGGGGTTTGCTTAGATGTTTTTTGCCGTGAATCAAAATTTCTGTTGAAAAATACGAGTAAATCTACCTCTAAATGTATAAAAATACGATCATCTGAGACATATTTATCCAAAGAAATATTTTGTTTAAAACATAAATTCTGTCTATCAAAGGGTAAAAACATTGTTTGAAAAGGAAAAAAACGCTGGTTACTAGTATTTTCTTCATTTCTACAATGACTTCTGGAGCTATCCTTCTTAGGTTCATTGAAGATCTGAATTGTTTTGGTAAAGGGTTAATGACTTATAATTACGACAACATGACTATGATATTAAGAAAAATAGAAATAAAGTTACATCCAAGAAAAAAATCGTTGCTCATGGAATCAACTGTTTTATTTCTGACTTCGAGAGCAGATTTTATGTGTTTTCCCAAACTAAGCAGAGTTTTTTTTTTAACTTTCTGATTGGAGAAGATAAATGAATTTTTACATACCAGATTTTAGCAACTTTTAATTAACGTACACAAGAATTTCCTTCTTGGATCAGTCTAAATTTTTGTTGTCTGGTAAAGAGTTATCAATCAAAATGCTTTAATTTTCATTTTGATTAGGAAAACGTTACTGTAATAGCCATAAACACAATCATAATGAACAAGTATGCTTTCTTCCAGAGAGAAAAAATTCAACTTTTGGTAACTGTTACGTGTATATGTATTATGTAATCGTGTATATATGAATAGAAGCTGTATCAGCTTACGTCAATAAAGATTGTCCATGTCTATATTTTCATTTGCAAACGTAAAGAAACATGGCAGTGGCATACAGTAAAAAGTTGCAAAAATTTTGGCGTTTCAAATTCTTGATGTTCGTTTTACAATCGGAAACTCCATCTTTTGTGAGAGATCAGATATGACGTCATTCTACCAATTTGAATACGATCTCACATAATAAATAGAGGGCAGATTTCGAGGTGGCGGGCCGATATCACTCTCCGGCCCTCATCAGCCATCTAATAACCTGTTTATTACATTCATGGGCCATTTGCTCGATTTTTTTTTCGTTTCCTAACATGTTTAAACACTTAAAATAGATAAATTCTTGTCTTGATTCGACACATTTTTTTTTCCGCGGGTGAACGTCAGGTTCATGACGTAATCATGCATCATTCCTCACTATCGCAGCTGCACATACAATATAAGGACGTTTTAAACAAACTGTTCTTCATCTTTATTCATAATAAGAAAGATGTCGATATGTGTGTTTTTCCGAACCCAATATTCAATTTAGTATGATACGGATTATAAATGAGAAACAGGATAAATAGAGTAGATGGTTGGTACTTTAGATTGGGAAACTTTATCAGGTTCGGTTCCCCTGGCTCAGCGGCTTAAATTCGTAGAACTATTAGCCTATAGCCATCACGCCTTGCCCGATAAACTTTCCCAATCCAAGACAACAACAATCTTTTCTTTATTGGAAGCCGCTCGAAAGCGGCTTCCAGTAGGAATGTACCTAAACTATTTACCATGTAGATAATCAGTAATTATTCGATTGGTCATTATTTTTGGAAAATTTATAATAATGTTTTGTTGTTGTGACAGAATTACTCCACATAACTCTTTCTTAAATATTCCAACAGACCTACATGAAATTCAAGTCTGGTTTTCTTGCAATATATAGTTCATTCCCAATTAACAATAAAAAGTACAGAAAAATAAACATCCTTTAATTGGCTAGTCCCCCGAAGTTTTCAAACATATAGGATTCCTTCTATTTTCCCAAACGAAGTTGTTATGCTTTCCGTTTATCACAAGCTTTCCCGCCTCTCAATGGTTTTCGCATTTGTCTACTGTTTTACAAAACAAAATAATGATAATTATGATATAGAGAGCATCTTAGAATATGATAATCAGAAGCAATTTTATGTACAAGTTTTTTGGCCAATCTTAATTTGTAAAGGATAAAACGGCGCTTAACCTTTGATCAAGGTATAGACTGGTTACCTCCCTACACAAGAGGCGTCTACGTCAGCTTTTTATAGAATACTTGCGAAAAGATAACCCTTTTTCTTCCCTTCGTCGACACTTTAGCCGAATGGATTTTTGTTACACGGAACCAGGGATCCTATATACACATGTAATATAGGATCCCTGACGGAACATCTACCTTATGAGACCTGTAAAATTTAGCATTTACTGTATTGGGTGTAGAAGCTGTTATGATCAGACTGTACGTGCTGTACGGTATGGTCCTGATGTACAAAACCCTTGAAACATGACGTATGGATCGTGATGTAAATTGACTACAGTAATTATAATGGTGGTGCCTGGTGCTCTAGATAAGGGTTGAAGCTGCTCGAAAATGACGGAAATAGATGAAGATCAGACAGCACATAGCCCGTGTAATATTTTTTAATATTCTATAAGATATTTCGTAAACATAAAAAAATCTTGTTTGTTTTCCTTACTCAGTGTATTAATTTCTTTGTGTAGTCAAAGGGTTAAAGTTATTACAGAACCTATTACTGTGAATATACAACTTTTTACGTCGCTGCTGGTCAAAGGTTTAGAATAGCTCTTGAAATTTACATTAGAGGTTTTACACTAGGTTTGTACAAGGCCTACGCAGAAAATGGTTCAAACTACTGTTTATTAAACGAAATATGTATAGTAATAGTTATTATGTTGCGGTTGAATAGATCCAGATCTTTAAAGACTTAAAAAAATGTGGATTTTGTGTGTGTGTGTGTGTGTGTGTGTGTGTGTGTGTGTGTGTGTGTGTGTGTGTGTGTGTGTGGCTGTCATTTCAGGAATAAAAGAAACGTGGTTTGTGCCAACTGTGCATACTATGATCAGAATAATTTTGGAGATGCCATGCAAAAGTTTTTGTTTCTAGAGTAGAAATATAAAGATTCACTGTGTTACAAGCATGCTAAGATACTTGTTGACAACCAAAAAGACCATCCTTTAGAAAAAAAGTTGTTGAATATTGTTTTTTTCCTTTTTTGTTGTAAAAAAAATGAAACACAAGGAAGAGATCACTGATAAAAATTGTAAATACATGTAAACATCGTATGTGAATAACGATCTTAATATCACTTTGAATAATTAGTAACTTAAATACTTCCGTAATATTGCCTTAGATGCCGCTACAGAAGTTTTTTTCCTTTTTTGTTGTAAAAAAAAAAATTAAACACAAAGAAGAGATCACTGATAAAAATTGTAAATACATGTAAACATCGTATGTGAATAACGATCTTAATATCACTTTGAATAATTAGTAACTTAAATACTTCCGTACTATTGCGTTAGATGCCGCTACAGAAGTTTCCTTTCTAAAATCATTTAATAAATGGAAAATGATGTATTTGAATGCGCAATTTCTCCATTTTCAAATTTCGAGTACAAATTTAAAAATTCCGATGCTTTTACGTGTTTTTTTTTAAATAACCATTATCACTTTATAATAATAATATAATAACAAGATTATTTAAGATTCCTCTCTAAACTTCTGTCGTTTTTTTTCAAAATTAGAATACATGTACATATTATTTTCTGTTTCTTTTTTCCTTGCATTTTAGTACCATTTGTCATGATTTTCCGTTGGTGGGGGTGGGGGTAAAAACAGATACAAAAAAATGTAATCACAATTTCTCAAGAGTGTCAATATTTCTGAAATTGTCCACCAAAAGATTGCGGCTTCTATGATGCTATGCATCATAAATTTGTCTTGTTTATCGTGTCTTTGCCGGTTTTGCGATTCAATCATTGTCTGTAGCGCGATTGACAGATTGTTTCAGCCATTTTTTTTTTTTCAAACTTAATGTTTTGAGAACCTTAGTTAACGAGCGAGTGTTCTGTTGCTATAGATTTAGAACAAATACGAGTATCTTGTCAACGGGCAGGATATCAGATATCAGCCCGTTGCCCCGTCATATCTGCCCTCGCGTTGTACTGATATATAGAGGTTATTACTCGGCTGATGAGGGCCGGAGAGTGATATCGGCCCGCCACCTTGATATCTGCCCCGAGGGCTTTAGCCCGAGGGCAGATTTCGAGGTGGCGGGCCGATATCACTCTCCGGCCCTCATCAGCCGTGTAATAACCTGTTTATTACATTCACTGATCCCTAGCTCGTTTTTTTTTTTCGTTTTCTAACATGTTTAAACACTTAAAACATAGAAATTCTTGTCGTCATTCGACACAATTTTTTTCCGCGGGTAAACGTCACGTTCATGACGTAATCACGCATCATTCATCATGACTATCGCAGCTGCAAATACAGTACAGGGACGTTTTAAACGGTTCTTCATCTTTATTCATTGTTAAAAATGTCGGTATGTGTGTTTTCCGAGCCAACTATTCAATTTCAGTATGATACGGATATAAATGAGAAACAGGACAAGTAAAATAGATGTTGGTGCTTTGGATTGGAAAACTTTATCAGGCTCGGACCTCCCGGCTCAACGAATATAATTCGTAGATCTACTAGCCTATGGACACTACGCCTTGCCCGATAATTTTTTCCAATCCAAGATAACAAAAGTTTATTCTCTATGATGTCTTTGCTTGTTTTGCGATTCAATCATTGCTTGTAGTTCTGAAGATTTGTCCGCTAGCGATTGACGGACTGATTCAGCCATCTTTTTTTTGAAACTGGATGTTTTGAGAACGTAAATTTACGACCGAGTGTTCTGTTGCTATAGATTTAGAACAAATACGAGTATCTTGTCAACGGGCAGGATATCAGATATCAGCCCGTTGCCCCGTCATATCTGCCCTCGCGTTGTACTGATATTACACCATTTATCAGTGGAAAATGTTACTATTATTAGTAACAGAATGTAATAATACACCATTTTCAGTAGAAAATTTTACTATTATTAGTAACAGAATGTAATAAACGTGTGGTATGATGTGATGTGATCACAATATATTCACGAAAATTTTACAAAAATACAAAAAAATCATCCATATACTCCCAAAGCCTTTTAATTTTCATTCATAAAACCCCAGTAGTCGAAAACCATCCGACAACAAGAGAAATTAGAGATTTACTACGGCCCAGGTCGACACCGACGGGAAACACGGTCTATTTTTACATGAGCAACTCGCTCATTTACATACCGGAAATACGAAGATGAAGCTTCAAACATAGCGTCCGAAGAAGACATTATGGAAAATAATTACATGTTTGTTAAGTTATGGAATTTAAGCGTCATTAGTCACGTGCCCGTCACTTGACATTCCCACAATGCTTTTTTGATTTCTGGCGCGAAATCTAAAAATACCTTAAGAGGCTACGTAGCCTTTTAAGGGAACACCATCAAAAAAAAATTTTTTTTGTAATTTTATGATTCTTAATTATTGATGATTTGTATTGTTTTTTCATATAAATTTCAGTGATATATATATTTTATAATTTGGTGAGATGTGAAAAATCTAAATACCCACCTTTAAGCTTTACTATAACCAATTTCTAATTAAGCCCTCGTTCGAAAGGCCCCCGAAAAGACTGCTTTTGACAACATTGTGAGAGAAGAAGAGAAGAGTGATAAAAGGAGAAATTCCTAGTCAGCAACATTTTCTTCCTTTCCAACAATGTTTTCTATCGTTTTAAAGATAATTTCCTTCATTCAGCTACATTTAATTTGGCTTGCGTTTTCTTTTCATTGAAAAATTATTTCATGTAGAATAACTATTTTGATATTTTTCTAAAGCTCTGGTTTGTTCAACCTTGGAACCTAAAACACAGGCACTCCACGTTTGGGGGGGGAAATCACTAAAAATCAAATTGCCGACTGCAAACATCTGAAAGCTTTTGTTATATGTACATTTCATTTATGTAACCCCTTGCAACACAGTACCGAGTATTAACGATCCAGAACAAAAAGACTTTTGAAAATAAATGTGAGAAATGGAGAAAATACTGGTAACCAGCATTTTCTCATTATCCAACAATGTTTTCTGTTACCATTAATATTTCCCTTTTCGCACAATGTTTTTAATAGCTTTGTTTCTCTGGGTCGTTCAAATGTGTTTATTTCCACCAGACGACTTTTTGCGCCTTGCAGCATACCACTGTTGAAAACATTTTGACAAAAAGAGAACTTGCTCGTGATTAGCAGCTTCGCCAGAATATTTTCACATACGAGGGTCATCCAATAAAGAATGGGACTTTTTGAATAGCACACTCATTTTACATGGTCGACTTACAGACATTGGTACATTCATGGTACGTCCTATTAGCCATCTGCACGTAACGTCAGGTGCGCGAACAATGACGTCATATATCGTGACGTCATGTCGCGCGAGGATATTCGGAGCGCAATGGCTACGTTCACTGCCGTTGAACAACGAGCGTACATAAAAATCGAGTACTTCAGAGGTACTAAAAGAGGTTGAAATACTGAATACCCTGCAAAGTGTTTGCGGGAAAGATGCTCTACCGAAAAGTACAGTGTACCGATGGATTGACGAATTTAAAAAAGGGAGGACTGATGTTGAAAGCAAGCATAGCCCGGGTAGGCCGGTTGAGGTAACCACGCCAGAAATATTGAAAAAGTACAGGAACTTTTGAAAACTGACAGAAGATTGACATGTGAGGAAATAGCCAGGGAAGTAGGTGTAAGCCATGGTTCGGCTCATGCAATTTTGACAACTAATTTAAACATGAGACGCATCGCCGCGTGTTGGGTACCTCACTGTCTATCTGACGACCAAAAGTCCGAGCCCATGGACATCGCCAAAAGTTTGTTAAATAGATATAAAAAGGAAGGTAATAATTTCCTAAATAGGATAGTTGCAATAGACGAGACATGGATTCGCAGTTATGAGCCAGAACTAAAGCGGCAGTCATCTGAGTGGCAGACACCTGCCTCGCCAAGACCGATAAAGTTCAGGAGAAAACAAGGAAATTTAAAAATGATGATGATTTTCGCATATCATTCTGTTGGTGTTTTAGCTTCAAAGCGTATACCGTTAGGCAAAACAGTGAATAAAGAAGTGTACAGAGACTTTTTGATGAAAAAATTACGCCCAGCTATCAGAAAGAAACGCAGAACACTTTTAAATGAAAAGCCGTTGATCTTACATGACAACGCTTCTTGCCACAAATCTGACAGGGTGACGTCATTGCTGGCGTCGTACGAGTGGGACGTACTGCAGCACCCGGCCTATTCTCCGGATATGAGTCCCCTAGACTTTGACCTTTTCCCTAAACTCAAAGAACCTCTTCGGGGACTTCGCTTCGAAGATCTGGACGACCTGGAATCCAAGGTGTCCAGGCAAATTCACCTGCTTAACTACAGTTGCCTAGCAACGGGGGTTAGCGACCTTCCAAAACGATGGGAGTCTATGATAGAGAAGCAGGGATGTTATATTGAAGGATTATAGAAAGATTAGTCATCATACTACGTTACTTTTGCTTCTATCAAAAAAGTCCTATTCTTTATTGGATGACCCTCGTATACTCTTACATTAAGCCTGAAATCTTTATCGCACAATCCTAAGTTTTAAGACGCTCTCTCACTATTGTGTATCGGCTTGCGTATGTACGGCGTATCGCGATAAGAACGGAACGCCGCGACAACGCCGTAGTAACGTCAACTTACGTAGCTAATACTCTTTGGTACGTAGCACGATCTCCTTGTACGCGGAGGTGTGACGTATTTTTAAGTCCGCACTTAAAAATACGTAGCACATACGTGGCAGCTCCGATACGTCATGCTTATGTCACACATACGCCGTAAAAGCGAAAACAACGCAGTAGTGACGCCGCGGGAACGTAGCTCGAACACTTGTTACGTCACGCGAACGTACTGGTTAACTTGATATGCTTGACCTCTTTTGTACGAATGACAGCAACAAAGTGAGCAGAACTGTTTTCCATCAGTAACCGCCGTATTTACGCAACTTCAAGGCTGCACATAAGAAAGGAACGTCGTGCTAACGAAGCGGTTACGTCACGGCAACGCGTCATACGCCACGCTTACGCCTCAGTACAACATACTTTACGTCCCTCGAACTCCATACGAACACAGATACGCCACAGGAACGCCATAGAAACGTCGTAGATACGCCGTGTCTTTAATTTTGAACAAAATACGCCACAGTTCTTGGCGTTTGACTCGCGTAAACAAATTTTGTTGCATACGCCGCTGATACGCAAAAGTGAGAGAGTAGCATTAACGACCCTAACAAAGTAGGCTTTTAAAAAGAAAGCGGAGAAAGGAGAAAATGCTGGTTACCAGCATTTTCTCCTTTTCCCTTTTTGTTTTCTACACTATTAAAAACAAATTTCATCATTTGAGCCAAATTTAAATTGTCGTTTGAAAATACCTTTAATTTGGACTGGTCCTAAATTTGGTCGTGTGGTTAAGAGTTAATCCATGTCAATTTTCACACTGTTCTAGTATATTTTCAAGTTCGTCTGCAGGTATTACTTTCAGGCATGCAAAAGCAGTGACCTTGAATAAATTACTCAACCCATTCTTCTTTCCTTACACATTTAATTGCGTACATATAGGAAGCATTTGAAAAAAAAAACATAGATCTTGATAACTTAAAGAAATTACTCGTTTTCAGCATTTTGTTTTTTTATTTGTACCAATTTTTTGCGGTCGAGTTTGCATTGACCTATTGTTTTATTTTGTCAAATTTGAGATTTTCTATTTTATATGCTGATGACTTTTAGGATTTCGAAAATTGTACATAATTTGTGAGGTAACGAAATTTAAATTAATCTGTTTACAGCAGCAACGTTAATTACACTTTTGTACAAAGAGTGGTCGAAACAGAACAAAATGAACCTTACTCTGGGAAAAGGGGGCTCAGTGCATCTCCGAGATGGAATATCCCAAACAGTCATCACAGAATCAAGGATCCCCCTAAAACGTATTTTTTAAACAACCGATTAATTATGAGTAAAAATGATCTCTTGACATGCAAAATAAAAAAAAGATAGCAAAAAGTTTCGGCCCATGTCAGCCTGCACGCACTGCGCAGGCTGACATGAGTCGATACGTTTTCCAGACGCATTTAGCCCCTTTTTCACAGAGCATGGCTCAAACAGATTTACAAAATCTCATCAGTAAGCTTTTTACTGCCCGATACGATCCTGCGAAAAGAATGTAAAAAATTGCATTTGTTTTTTTAAGTTTTAAATGATTGATTGATTGATTGTATGGTGTTTAACGCCGTTTTCTACATTATTTCAGTTATATCGTGGCGGCCAGTGCACCTATCCATGCTTTCCTGGAGTTTCTTTTTACCAGTACTGTACACAATATTCTTTCCAAGCCACTAGCTGCTTTCCCACATAACCATCGTCGAAACAATGGTCGGCGGTTGTAGAGGAATGAATCCTGTTGCAATGACTATCATCAGTCCTTGGAAAGAAATTAGCCAAGTTGAGGATCATACCAACGACCCAGTGTTTTCGAGTCCTGTACGCTACCGCCTGAGCTACCGGGGATCGGCTTTAAGTTTTAAAACGCAACAGGCTAGAATGTTTTACATTAGATATTTAATCAGTGTAAAAATAAACAAATAATCATTTATCCCTTTACCACACAATCCCTGAGGTTTTTTAAATAAACGTGGGAAAAGGAGAAAATGCCGGCAACCAGCATTTTTCCTTTTCCCAGAATATTGTCTACGCTTTCCAAGACGCATGCTATATTCATAGCCGCATTTAACTTGTCGTCTGCAAAAATAGACCTACCGTCATTATACATGCATTTAACCCTTTACAACACAATCTCGAGATTTAACGATCCTGAGAAAGAAGCATTTCCTCCTTTTCCCACAATGTTTTCTAACCTTTCTCAGACAAATCCCACAACTTCTGTCACATCTAGGATCTACTTTGTCGTCTGCAAATGGTTTCATTTGGAATCTATCTAAAATTTTGTCTTGCGGTAAAGAGTTTTCTTCTGATAAAGAATAAAGCAGCACCACACATGTACATATATATGTGGGCCATGCTCTGACAAAAGGGGGCTTTAATTCGACTCCGAGATGCCTTATACCAAGCAAGTCATCACATGGTCATGGATTCTTAAAATCTATTTTGTCTTACAACTGACTGAATCATGAGCAAAACTGGTTCTTGGTCATTCAGAAAATTGGCCGATAGCGAAAATAGTTTCGGCCCAGGTCACCCTGCGCGGAGTGCGCAGGCTGACCTGGGCCGAAACTTTTCGCAGATGCATTAAACCTCTTTTTTTCAAAGAGCTCGGCTCAATTTTATTGGCCAAAGGAAAGTGCAGCAAGCATGTTCAGGATAAGGATACTGGGTTGACTTGTATTGGATTTTTTTCCAGCTCTAACCCTGTATAGAGCCCCCGTCGGTTAATGGTGACGTCACTGATAGGAAGTTATTGTTAGCAGACTGCTAGTGAAGTACTCATACTTGGATCGAAGGATTTAATAAGGAAATACCGGTGTAGCGGCGTGTTTGAGTTAAATGAGAAAGACATTTCTTGAGGTACGTTCGGAATTCTTTCCCTTTCGTTAAGTCAAATTTTTAAAGGGTGTGCAAATATTTTTTTTTAAAAGAAAATGAGTTTTGATTTCTACGATGCAATAACAAGTATAGTAAAGTTTGCCAGCATCTCTACTGCCATTAAAGATTTGGTAGATTCTAAAACCCAAGACGAATCGGTTAACATCAGTCACGCCGTTTCACCGGAAAGCGATCGTATCTTACAGCCTATATGGGACTTGCGTCTTGGAAGAGAGGACTACTTTTCGTCGCCGCTATTCCCGGTATTTCTGTCTGTAACTTTCTACTTTAGTTTCTGCACACCCTTTATGATAGCCGATCTCTGGGGCAAAAAATGGACATGGATTCAGAAATACAAAATCCAGTCGAGTCTTGAAGTGACACCTGCTCAAGTGATGGACACTTTGTCACTCACATTTTGGAATCATGTTCTTTACATTCTTCCGGCTGCAACTGCGCAATGGGTATGGACACCTGCAACCCCGCTACCTAAATTGGCCCCAACACTTTTAGAGTTTCTATGGCACCAACTTGCAGGCTTGATGATTTTCGACTTTCAATATTTCGTGTGGCATGCTTCACATCATAAGGTGCGTTTCTTGTACAAGCACGTGCATGCCCTCCACCACCGCTACCACTCGCCATTTTGCTGGGTGACACAATACCTTCACCCGTGGGAGCTGATCACGGTCGGATTTTTAACAACAACAAATACGTGGTTTTTCGAATGCCACCCTCTCACAATTTGGAGTTACATGTTACTGTCAATCATCATCAGTGTTGAAGCCCATATCGGCTTCGATTTTCCTTTCACTCTCAATCACGTGATACCATTCGGACTTATTGGCGGTTCCCCAAAGCACGACATGCATCATTTGAAGCCAACGACAAATTATGAGCCCTTCTTCAACCATTTTGACCGACTGTGTGGAACGTGGTGTCCTACAATGAGGGCAGGTGGAGTAAAGCCAAAAGAGCTGCTGGATTATGAGCGGAAACAACGAGAAACCAAGAAACAGGCATAGACGATTCTTGCAAGAACAACGCCAGCTGATGGTTTGAGTTTTATACCGACCCTTGATTTTCTCTTCTTTTTCATAACTTCTTCACGAGTATCGTCTCGGAAATGACCCCCCCCCCTTTTTTTTTTATACAAGACACCGTGTTTTGTTTCGAGCGATCATGCTTGGTTTTCAGTGAATCGTTTTAGTGGCATATGTTCAATTAACCCTTACCCCTAACCTGCTAAAAAAAGTCAAAGGAACCTTTCAAGCAAATAGTAAAAACCCAAATGTTACTTTTTCAAAGGTTTTTGGAAAAATCTGTCCTTATCGGACTGTGTAGATTCAAGATCAGACTGCACATTCTGTGCAGTCTGATCTTGATCTACACTGTCCGCAAAGGTACTTGAGTCGCGCTTAGCAGCCTAAGGGTTAACATACCTATCATAATTTTAATTGTTTTGCGGACATGATACATCGAGCTCCGATCTGAATCTACACCGGTCTATATTTTGTAAGACACTCAGAAGATGCAACTTTCAAACTGTTTGCGTTGACTTAAACCTAAGGATGCTTAGTACGAAACAATGCGCTTTTGTGGATAGTGTCGATCAAGATCAGATTTACAATGTCCGGTAAAGTAATATTTTTCTGCGTTAAAAAAAACGACTCTGAAACCACAATATTTTGGATTTTACAATCAGCTAGAAATTTTCATTTATTTGAGCCATGCTCTGGCAAAAGGGGGTGTAATGCATCTCCGTGATGCATGATGTCTTTAGCAAGTCATCATATATTTATGGATTCATTTTATCAAACAACCTGCTAAATCCTGAGTTAGTATAGTCCATGGGCATGGAGAATATTTACTAAAAGCAAAATGTTTCGATACAGGTCTGCGCAGGCTGACCTTGGTTGATACGTTTTTGCAGGTGCAATAATTTCCCTTTCCACAGAGCACGACTCATTTATGTATAAAGGATTATTGGTCCTACAGAATAAAAATGTGGGAAAGAAGCCAGTGGATTTGAAAGACTGTTGTGCGGAGTACTGGTAAAATTAAATTCAAGGAAAGCATGTATAGGTGCACGGGTCGCCGCGATACAACTGAAATAATGTTGAAAACGATAACATTTATTTCGTGTATAATTTGACACTGCTTGAATGAAAGGAGAGAGACAAAAGAACTTCTGTCTAAATATTTTTAGATTCTAAACTCTTCTATACCCTCGCACCGCTGCAAATGGTCATTTAATAATCAGATATCTTTAAGTCCAGAATGACGCGGTTTTCGGTTCTCACAAGTCGGAACGAGATGAAGTCAAGGGTCGGTCGGTACATAGGCATAAGATAGTTTAGATTTAAGTTTATTTTTTGTTTTGAAATTTGTCCATTTTACCGTCTTCGTTTAGGACTTAAGTTATTTTTCAGCACAATTAGTGGAGCTTCTAGTCCACTGTTTTTATCATCCAGATATCTAACTGAGAGCGATAGGCCGTCTCTGGAGCAGCAGACGACTTGGAAAACATTAATGGCTGGCATTCTTATTATTTTTCTTTGCATCACACGAATTTTACCAGTCTGGTGTGAAATCTGAAACGTTACTTTTACGAATCATCTCTGAAATACCTCATTAGCTCCACTGGCCGAAGGCCAGCGAGCTATTGTCATGGCGTTGTGTCCGTCGTGCGTCCGTCCGTCCGTCCGTCCGTTCGTTCGTTCGTCCGTTCGTCCGTTCGTCCGTGCGTTCGTCCGTAAACTTTTTCTTTAAAAAACTTCTCCTCAGAAACTATTGACTGGATTTTTACCAAATTTCACAGGAATGTTCCTTTGGTGGTCCTCTTTCAAATTCCTTCAAATAATTGTGTTCCATGAAGAATTCTGGTTGCCATGGCAACCAAAGTAAAAAACCTTTAAAAATCTTCTCCTCCCAAACCGCTATTTGGATAGCATTATTATTTTGCAGGAATGTTCCTTAGATACAGGTTTACAGAATTCCTTAAAAAAAAAAAAGATCTGTCAAAAAACATGGCTTTTATGGGAGACTCATTTTCCTTTTATGGTATAAAGTAAAATCTTTGAAAAATTTCTTCTCTAAAACTATTCATTGGATTTCATTGTTGTTTTGCAGGTAAGTTCCTATGGTGGTTGTCTACCAAATTGTTTCTTCAGTGAGCTAAAATGCAGGATTGAATGATAATTGTTAAAAACTTCCTTTCGCCATTATAGAAATATCAGGCCTGTGGAGCGATACAGGCGCTCAAGCGCCTCTAGTTTTTAACACTGATTTCACGTCCTTTTTCTATTTTTGTACGTTAGAATATCTGATTCAGATTTTGGTCAGTTATGATTTTCATTCGATAACACAAACCGTGCAGTACAGTTCAGGTTTTTGTACCTTTTTGAGAGGGATATATGTGAGATTTTTGTCAAACCTTTGAACTGCTATTGTCCAGTTTCTTTCTGTTATTTTTCGTTGTTCTCAATTTTTACAGTGTTTTATACAGATCAGAAGCGAACAAAAAAAAAAAAAAATGGAATAATATTACTTATGACAAAAATGCCCTTTGAAATATGCATTTTTCACTTTATCAGTTTATTCGTTTTTCGTCATTTCTAAAACGAAAAGCAGTGATTTTTTTCCCTAAAGGTCCTCGAAAAAATTTTGATACTCCTTTTCCTAAAAATCGTTACTATTTGACTAAAAACAATGAATTAGGCATTCAGATAATCTGTCCTATGGAAAATATACCTGAGCATATGTGTGGGTGTGTGTTTGTGGGGGGGGGGGGGGGGGGAGGGGAAGTTCTCCCCGCCCCATGTCGTCCGCTTGAACCGGAGTGGTCTCTATTCTCCAGTAGTAGATACACTAAGGCCTACCATCGCCCATCCTCGGTGATCCAGTTTCGATTCATTCTGTAATGCATGGAGAGTAAACGTAATGCTTTAAACCTAGGTTCCCAGGATGACCATCTCCACGATATCGACTGAGATACTGTCGTAAATAGCATTAACTACCATATAATCTACAAATCGCATCGATTTGACACTTTACCGAACAACCAATTCCGTTGTATAACGACCCTGGTGAAGAAGACTTTTATTAACAATCTTCGACAGAGAGAAAATACTGGGTAATTAGCTTTTTCCTATTTTCCACAATATGAACCTCCATTCTATTTTTGGTCTGCATGTACCCGAGTATGGAAGAATCAAAGATCAACGGTTACGTTTTGTATGGAGTAAAGAGGCAGACCGTATAAACCTCGGGACCTTATAGGGTCAACGTGATTTATCACACTTTCTCTAGACAAACACTTTTTCATGGAGATCACGTTAGAAAACGGTTAGGCTAAAATAGAAAGGTTTCAAAACGAGCAAATTTTCCTGTTATCACAATGATTTATTTCTGTCTCCCTGTCAAAATGGCTTCTTCAAGAATTTATCTGGTCTTGTCCTGAGATTTTTTTTTTAAAGATTTAAAAAGAAACCCACCTCTTTACAACGCGACCGGGGTGGATTAGTTTGTCTGACACCGAAATAAAGTCCTATATTTTGACCAGATGAAACTGTACAAACGATACACTTAGTACCCTTCTAGACCCTTTCCAATTAAAGTTTGATAGTTCCCCTCCTCGCTTTCAACAGAAAATAAATTCAGTCAAATGGTTTCCATGATAACAGTTACAGTACGCATTTAGCCAGCTAGAAATTATTGTAACGGTAGTATTTAATGTCTTCATCATTGATAGAAAAAGATGAATAAAAAATTCAACCTTTATAAATTATAGTACAAAAATAAACAAAAACTTAGACTTGATAACCATATTATGTGGACGGAAAGTGACTACAGAAATGTTGCATTCTTAGCGATGCCCTCAGTCGTGCATTGGTTACAAACCTCTTTTGCCACACTATCAAACGGATATTCTTCGAAGCAAGAAATGTATAAACCGTTTTGTCCCCCTCATTTTATCTTATTTCGATCTAGCTATTGTTTTTCAAAACTTTAGAAACTGAAATACCATGTCCGTAAAAAGGTCAGTCTCAGCTCTGTTTGTATTACACTTAGTATACCTACAAGGAAACAAGCAAAATTAATGTTCAACATTTATCGGAGATGCACAAGATCAAAAGATTGTAGTTTTGTTTAATATTTACTAAATAAGGTGTGTTTGTTTGCTCTTGGATGATAGTATTACATTTTTATACATGTAAGGTTGGTTAATGTTACCGGTATATTGCTTGGTATTTCGACACATAAGTTTTGCAAAGTCTGTAACTTTCGTTTATCAAAATGTGTTTCTATGAGCCGGTCTCAATGTTTCGTATTGGTCAGGACTGTTTCCATGTCAGTACTAATGTCATTTCCGAAAATACTATATCTTCGATCTTGATATAGACTTCAGAATATTTGTCTTGGTTATATCTTTACAGTACTAGAACGAGTTTGAAAACAGGGTACATATTGACCAACCATTCTTTAGAATATTCTTAGTCTTATCTTTTAAGATTTTCTATATTTGAAAGTAACTCAATTTTTGATTGGCTAAACCAAATTTTGGAGACTATGTCCAGGAATGTTCTAGAGAATGATAGGTGAATACGGACCGAGGTCATATCGGGTCAAACAAAATGTGACCATGTCAGATCTTAGAAAAAACAAGTTTGCTCGCTCCAGAGGTCACATTTTTAGGTAAATTCTCATGAAACTCGGTCAGAATGTCGATAATTGAATGGCATTAAGTCGAAAAAAGATCACCTTGGATCAAAAGTGGGTCACATGGTAAAATATTAGCAATACCCGCTGCGTCATTGAGGAGTCATATATTTTGCACAATGTTTGTGAAACCTAGTCAGAATGTTTGTCTTTGTGACATCTTGTTTTTAAGTGAAGCTTATTATTTACTTCCCAAAGATACAAAGGCTCGGCATGTGAGCGATCAAGAGCCGTCATGGCTGTCTTGTTAAAATATACCGCTGATCAAAAGATAACAATTGGTTGTTTTAGTTATGTTGGTTATGGTAATCTTTTTATTCGTAATGATCATTGTTAAATGCAAGTATCTGTTCCAGGTTTCCTCTTATTGTATGTAGTGAACAAACAAGACTAAGCCATCATCATCATCACTATTATTATTGTATGCCAAATACATACAAGCCGAAACGTGTACGTAAGAATGTGTGTATGTACGCGTGTACTAACGTGTGAACATATGTATGTATGTATATATGTATGCAAATTTTTGCATGAAACTAGTCTGGCTAGAACAAGTGACTAAGCAATGTTCAGACGAAAAAAAATTCTGATTAATTATATTTTGGGGATATTATTTCAATCACTTTGGTACCAAGGGTTATCTTTAACATTTCTTCGGACAATGTAGATCAAGTTCAGACAAAATAATGATATTTTGGTTTAAAAATTCCTAGATATTGCAAGATTTCGGCTAAGGAAAATGTTAGAGGAAAAAATCAAATTGGCTAGCCTAGAACATGTTTTGTTCATTTTAACTACAAGCTATTTTGATAATTGTTTCCACTGTATTCTAAGAATGCGTCACAAATAGAATGTAAAATTGCATTCGTAGTAGGAGAAATTTACAAGAGACAAAACTGTGAAAACAGAAGAAGACCCACGGAGTTGATAATGACGCGTTGTTATGGCAACGTCGATGTTAGCTCCGGTATCTAGAATTAAAAGGATGAGTAAGACGCGGATATTTGAGCATTTGGCTGTCTCCCCCTTGACCCTTTGATTGCCTATAGATTTTTTTTAACCCCTTTACCAAACATTTGCTTGTTTTGACGACACTGGGGTAGAAGAGTTTTGAAAACATTGAGGGAAAAGGAGAAAATGGCGTCCATTTCTGACAATGTTTTCTATTTTTGTAAAGACGGATCTAATCATTTTAAACAATTTAAAACATGGTCTGCAAACGCTTTCAGTTCGAACAACCCAGAAATTTTGTTGTCTTGTAAAGAATTAAGTCTAACATAAGTTCATCTCGGAGTAGACTATTTTTAAATACATTGTGGTAAAATGAGAATGTAATGAGCAATTTATCCTTTTGTCAAAATGTTGTTTATTCGACTCATGCAGTTGACCATGCACATTTTTCCCAGGATGTTTTCAAAGCCATATACAGTAACCAAGTTTCGCGGATCAAGAGATAAGCTGTTTAGAGTCAATAAAACTGCTCATAAAGTTTGCCTAAAACGATCAAAATACCAGCCATATTAACTCTTATAGCGCTGAAGAAACCTATCAGACATTTTCACCCTAGAAATACGACCCATATAATTGCAATTTCATGGCTGCTTTTGTCTACTGTGTTTCAGCAAAGCGGACAGTGTAGATTAAAGATCAGGCTGCATGTATTGTGTAGCCTGATCTTTGATCTACACTGGCCACAAAGGCAACTAGAGTCGTGAAAGGTACTTTAAGGATTAAATCGATTTTTCACCAAAAATATAACAGCTGAAGTCTATTTTTAGTAGTGCCAAAATTAGATACAGATTTGAAACATTTCTTGGGTTTTATTTCAGAGGATAATTCAGAAGTTAATTGTTTAATAAGTCTGTTTGATGTAAAATGCATTTCCTGTAATTTTAGCACAGCCATGCCTCACCGGAAATGTTTTACTATCAACTACCGAGCCCCGATAGCTCAGTTGGAAGCGTACAGGACTTGAGAACAGGAGAGCGCTGGTTCGATCCCAGGCTTGGTCAATTTCTTTCCCAGGATTGATGATAGTCATTGCGACAGGATTCATTCCTCTCTCACAGCCGATCATTATTTCTACAATGGTTATGTGGGAAAGCAGACAGTGGCTTGGAAAAAATATTGTGCGGAGTACTGGTAAAATAGACTCCAGGAAAGCATGGATAGCTGCACTGGCCGCCGCGATATAGCTGAAATAATGTTGAAAACGGCGTTAAACACGATGTAATCAATCAACATGCATTTCCCGTGATTTTAGCAGAGGAATGCCTTACCGGAAATGTTTTTTAAGTCTAAACTCTTTTCCACATGACAATTTTTTTTCACCGTTCCACACTGAATGTATATTTCAACATCAACAAATTTAACGGGCTTTTACATATTGAAATGTAGCCCACAAATGTAGATCTTTTTTTGGAGAGAGTAGAAAACCTTGTGGTTAAAGGAGAAAATGATGGTTACCAGCATTTTATCCTTTATCCGCAGTATTTTCAAAAACCTTTCATGTGCAGTATCTTTATACAATGAGTTGATTTGAAGGGAGTCAAAGCGCCATATAAGTTATATAGATGTTTTTTGTAAGAAAATCAATTTTAAGGATTTTTTCGGTCCAAATATCTTGTAAAACAAAGAAATGTGGTGCAAATGAGAGGATCTTTCTTTTAAAGAGTAGAAAATATTGCAGATAAAGGAGAAAATATTGGTAACCAGCATTTTCTTCTTTGTCCACAATATTTTCCTCTCTTCAGTAGAAGGATATATTAAGTAATTCATGTATGTATATTTTTTTTGTCAGTAAGAAATCAAATTTCAAAGATATTTGCGGTCCGAATATCTTGTCAAACAAGACAAAAATTGAACAACATAGATCAAAGATCAGACTGCACGGATCTCTTTCTACTCCGGGCCATGTACAAACGTACAGTATCTAGAATTGCCGAGGACGCCGGAAGGGTTTGATTTCGTTAGAATTGCGAACTTGTCATTGTTAATTAGGAGCACTGATCGATATCACAGCAGTAACATGAGGCGTGGTCAGGGCGTAACGGTACAAAAGGATGCTGTTTAACTCTTTGCCACACAAACGACCCTGTAGAAAAAGGCTTTTAAAAACATTGTGGGAAAAGGAGCAAATGCTGGAAACCAGCATTTTCTCCTTTTCCCACAACGTTTTCTACCCTATCAAAGACAAGAATCATTCTTTCCGCTACATTTAATTTGTCGTCTGCAAATGCTTTCAATTTGGCTGAGTTCAAAATTTTGTCGTTTGGTAAAGAGTTAACTCTTTACAAGAAGAAAAGTATTTAGGCTCGTCTAAACTGAAAGCATTTGCAGACGACAATGAAATGAGGCTTTTTTTGTCCTTTTGTTTGCGACAGGTTAGAAAATACTTTGAAAAAAAAAAAAGGAAAAAATGCTGGTGACAAGCATTTTCTTCCTTTTCTACGTTTTCAAAATCTGTCTTCTTCGAGGTCTTGAAAATAGTTTTCAGTAAAGGGTTTGTATAACGTTTCCAAATGACATCATGAGTAATATTTCAATTTGTCTGAACGTTTGCAATACATGTAAGACATGCTCTGGCAAAAAGAGGCTTAATGCATCACCGTGATGCATTATACCCAGCAAGTCATCACATTATTATTAATTTCTAAACTCCTTTTTTTTTCCAAACGTCGACCGAATCTGGAGGTAAAATGGTCTTTTGCCATGCAGAAAATTGACCAATGGCAAAAAGTCTACCTATGTCAGCCTGTGCGAACTGCGCAGGCTGACATGGTTCGATATTTTTGCAGATGCATTAAGCCTCCTTTTCAAAGAGTGTGGCCCGTGTACACTGCTCAAAAGAATTAAAGGAACACATGAATACCGAAATTCAAATCTTTTGTGTTGCTAAACGCTCAGTCTTTGTGCTCTGAAAACCATCAACTTACATTCTTATAACACAAACTGGCTCAATACTTTTCTTGTTTGTTTGATTTTAAATGCTGATAAGCCATGTTAAGAAGAAAATAAATATTTTTTATTTGTTCTTTTGTTAAAAAACTAATATTTTACATTTTTCCAATCTTTTGTGAATATTTCTGTCAAATCTCATAAAAAAGAAGAAAACGAGAAGAAAAAAAGGACACCTCCGATTCTCTTAAAAGCCCGTGTGGCATATCAAAAAATGCGGCTTTGACAGGAAGAGCCCATACATCTTTTGTGCTAACCAAATCGTTGCGCTTGTTCTGAGATTTTACAGTGCTAAGGCTGAATGAAGGTTACAAGCACAAAACTATTTGCATTGTCCTGAACTGAAAGAATTGTCTTGTGATCAGAGTCGAGGACATGTATTCCTTTAATTCTTTTGAGCAGTGTATTTGGTACCGATGCTAAAAAGAGTGCTTGTAGGAACAGTCAAAGTACAGTGCGGCGTTGTCTGCGCATGTCATATTCTTCGAAGATTCGACCTGTCTGCTATGACGCATCACCCATCCCCCGAATATTCGGGAAAAGTAGGGCTTACAGCGAAGCTATTAGCCTATTACCCAAGCATGCAGGGGCTGTTTTAATAAATGGCCGATGCATAGGTTACATGCTAGCCGATCACAGCTAAATGAATCGCACCAGGTATCGTTTTATTGAGTAAACGTTTATTTCTTTTTGAAATTCAAAGTAACGGTTGTTGTTTTGAAAAGTAGTCCGGTTCTGTACCCATAATGCCCATATTAGATAGATGTGTATTTGTAGAATGCCATCTAGCGGGAGATAATGACAGTGCGGAACTGCACTTTGAAATCCAATTTAATTTTATTGCAGTGCATGCCAACTATAGAGTGCATAGCTTAGCGATAGGAAGGTTTTTATATTAACTCTTTATCAAACGACAATTTTTTAGACTGGTCTTAATTGAAAGCATTGTCAGACGACACGTTAAATGTGGCTCCAACAACACAATTTCTCTTTGAAAGGATAGAAAACATTTTGGGGAAAGAAGAAAATACTGGTTACAGTATTTTTCTTCTTTTTTCTCACAATGTTTTCCAGTGCCTTTCTCCAGGTCGTTGAAACACGACATTGTTTGGTAAAAGATTATGGATCGGGTATACTGATATGTAAAGCTATCTCAAAAATTTTAATTGAGCCATGCTCTGTGAAAAGGGGACTGGAGGCATTTGCAAAAAGTATCGTCACAGGTCCGCCTGCGCAGTTCGCGCAGGCTGACCTGTGTCGAAACTTTTTGCTTTAGGTAAAAATTTTCTGCCTGTCCAAGGACCATTCTACCTTTGACCTCAGTCGGATATTAGACAAAATGGATTTTTATGAATCTACAATTTTTTTATTACTTGCTTGGTATATGCATCATGTTGATGCATTAAACCCTCTTTTGCCATAGCATGGCTCATGACTATATTTACATCAATTTTGTTACTCTCAGGGATATACTAGTAATTACAATACTTCAGTAAAATGTAGAAACCCGCCAAAAAGGAACCCACCAGTATTTTTTTACATGTTAGTGCGGTTTTATATACTTTAAGACTTTACCAAACGACAAACTTGTTAGACTTATCCAAATTGAAAGCATTTGCAGACGACAAAATAAATGTGAATAAAAAATTGAGATTTGTCGCTAAAAGGGTAGAAAACATAGCGCGAAACTTAGAAAATGCTGGTTATCAGCAGGATTCATAAATACGAAAATAAAGTGATAAAAGAAGAAATCGTCCGTTACGAGCAGTTTCTCCTTCTGCCACATTATTTTCAATGTGCTACACGACGAAAATGCTGTAGGAATGTGCTCACAGATTATCGTTTTAATATGACTTTTAACTCCTCCATGGCTGAGAAAACTTGTGTAAAACATAGTTTATAGAGGTTTCACATATGTTAACCCTTTATCAATCAACCACGAGTTTTAACGAGCTCTATAGTAAGTTTTGAGAACATTGCAGGAAAAGAAGATAATGGCGGTTACCAGCTTTTTCCACTTTTCCTACAGTGTTTTTTAACCTTTCAAAGAGACATTCAGTCATTTAGGCCTCACTGAATTTGTCTTATGTAAAAACTTTCACTATAGGACCAGTCTAAAATTTCATCTTCTGGAAAAGGGCTGTACTGTTTTAAACGATGTGACAAGTGACAATATGCAAGAGCCAAAATCAAAGTCTTACAAAGTATAATAATCCAATGTTTTACTCTATTTTTGAAATATTTTGCTCACAGATATTTTTTGATTCTTTGTTTCCCAGTTTGTTTGTTTGTTTTGTTTTGTTTTGTTTGTTTGTTTGTTTGTTTGATCGTTTGTTTGCAACGGAAACACCAAATCCATTTCAGTGCTTAACAAGACATTTGGTGCAAGATTGCTTAACACGAAATTTAATGCATTTGCGGATAGTTAAGATCAAATTCAGACTGCACAGGTGAAGTCTGATCTTAGATCTTCACTGTCTGATATCTAGTAAGATTCCTTGACAAAAACAGGCGCGACAATTGTAATAGCTCAATACATCTGTCAATATCATTTAATTAGAACTCTGTTGGTCAATAAGGATTTAATATGTAAGTTATGCTCTGTGAAAAATATTGTTTAATACATCTGCAAAAGATATCGACCCCTTTCAGCCTGCGCGGCCCGCGCAGGCTGACATGGGTCGATACATTTTACATTTGGTAAAATTTCTGTTTGTCAAAAGACCATTCAACCATATGATTGAATCAGTTTTTGGACAAAGTAAATCTATATTATACAAAGACTTGCTTGGTATTATACATCACGAAGATGCATGAAACCTCCCTTTTCACAGAGCGCTGCTTATGTTTAATGAACGAGAAATATATGCGCAATGCTCTGTGAAAAGGGGGCTTAATGCATCTGCAAAAAGTATCGACTCTTGTCAGCCTGTGCGGACTGCGCAGTCTGCGCAGGCTGACACGAGTCGATACTTTTTGCTATGTGTAAATTCTCTGCATGTCAAATGACCATTCTACCTCAAGATCTAATCGATTGATTGACAAAATAGATTTTATGGATCCATAATCATGAGATGATGTGCTTGGTATAATGCATCAAATGTAAAAAAATTAAGATGTATTAAGCCCCCTTTTGCTAGACCATGGCATAATCATTATATTTTATGTTAATGTAATGCATGATACATGTATGTAGGCGTTGGAAAATGGTAATAGATACACTAAGTGATTTAAAGAATTAAAACGAACACTCCCTTCCTGATTCCTGTGTTCTGGGAACTGGTTAGAAATTTCTGGCTGAGAAAAAATCTACTGAAACCCCTTGACACAGCTCTTAGTCACGTGCCTTTACAAAACAACCCCGTTTTTGAACGACCCCGATGAAGGGAGGCTTTTTGAAAACGTTGTGAGAAAAGGAGAAAATGCTGGTTACCAGCATTTTCTCCTTTTCCCACAATGTTTTGTTTTCTACCGTCCTAAGACATATCTAAACATTTGAGTCTTAATTATTTTTTTGCTTACAAATACTGTTACATGAAAAAAATCTAAAATTTTGCTGTGTGGTAAAGAGTTAAAGAATTATATATTATATCCTCTCTCTTAACTTTAGATTATATTTGCTAGAAAATTAACAACATTTTTTAAAAAGAAAATTACATTTGAGACATGCTCCAACAAAAAGGGGCTTAATGCATCTCCGTGATTCATGGTACAAAGCGAACCATCACATGCGTATGGATCCATAACAGCCTCCTTTTTTTTTAAATAACCGGCTTAATCAGGAGGTAGACTGGTCCTTGGACATACAGAAAAATTGACCAATAGCGAAAAGTTTCGGCCAAGGTCAGCCTGCGCAGTCCGTGCAGGCTCACCTCGGTCGATACTTTTCGCAGATGCATTAAGCCCCCTTTTCACAGAGCATGGCTCATTTGCTGGTCGTTGGTCATTTTACAAAAGTAGATATAACATGCTATAGATTCGGAAGTGTTGTCATGGTGTTCTGTGCATGCATGACGCGTTGGGCAAACTAACGCTGAATTTGCTACAGAACCGACAAGATTTCCACACAGCAGATGTTTAGTTTTTCATTTTAGGTAAATGACATATTTCTTTTTTCTGTAAATTGAGGTAGTTCAGTTGTATTACGAGTTTTTGTCTTCTTTTAAACATTTTTTGTAGCTCTGTCGCATTATATGGATTATCTGCAAGGAACATGAACTGCATTGTCATAAAGTGTCTATGTTGTAAAATTTCATTGCATCATATAAAGAATGTCGTAAAAATAAATTGCCACAAAACCGGAAGTGTTGCCATGGTGTTACACGCATGCATGACGCGTAATGTAAACTGACGTTGATTTTGCTGTAGGACCGACAACATTCCAGAAAGGCGATAGCTTGCTTTCATTGTGGCACTGAGCAGATTTTTTGAATAATTTTGTATCCATGTAGATCTAGTTAATTTATTTAAGATATTCAAAGTCGTCTGCTGCAGGAAGATACATTACAGAACAAGCGCCACCGCACACTGAGTTAAATTTTACATGTGTAAATTTTCTTAAGATGGTGTATAATATTATGTAATTTTAAATGGATGTTAGCGATTTTACTGTATTTGATTGAGGATGATCATAGATTTAATTGTATTCTAGATTTGAACCAATGTTTGTTTTTCCTTGATGTACGTAAAAAGCATTTAGAAGTAAGATTATTGAATTACACTGGCTTTCCAGAACTGTGATCCTGTTTGTTCATACCACGCCATCTACTTTTCGAACCCAAATTCCCAAGTTGTTGCTGATTTTGGCAATACGACACAATATAATTGACATACACTTATGTTGTCAAATCATATTAGTGGATATCTGAGGAAAAGAAATGTATGACGCGCACATGTAAGTGACGCTGATTTGTTTCAGTCGACGGATATAAAGGCGTTTTGAACAATGACAGTGAGCACGTTTTGGAAGAAGACTTAGTAATCATCTTGATTTATTGTTTATTGTGCTTTTACTATTGTATGTGAACGTTTTATTTTGATTTAAAATATTCTGATACCATACAATTAATGATGCATTTGTCAAATGTAAGGAAAACTGTTTTAGTTCGAGGGCTCCATTTGTACGGCTATGACGTCAGGAATATACTAGGCATCTCATTCAAATTTCAACCAATCAGATAGTGTGTTACAAATCTTAATTTATGATTTGTTATCAATAAAAAATTGTAATGGAAATTAGATCTGTGTGATAGAAACCATCAATAGAGAAAAGGATGATGAAGACCAAAATCAGTGTGCATGTGTACTGGATAATCACTGTTATAAAGCTCGTGGAAAAATACATCTGAGCCATGCTCTGTGAAAAGGGGGCTTAATGCATCTGCGAAAAAGTATGGACCCAGGTCAGCCTGCGCAGTCCGCGCAGGCTGACCTGGGCCGAAACGTTTCGCTATTGATCAATTTTCTGTGAGCCAAAGAACTAGTCTAGCTCTTGATTAAGTCGGTTGTTAAAAAAAGTGGCTATTATGAATCCATAATTATCTGATGGCTTACTTGGTATAATGCATCACGGAGATGCATTCAGCCCCCTTTTGCCAATTCATGGCTCATCTATAATCAAATACGATAGGAAAAAGATTAAAATTACCTTTGTTGAGAATGCCTATGCTGATATTCCCGAGACTGATGCTGTACAAAGAAAAGGACACATTGTGGGAAATATCATTTCAAACAAAAAAGATGGTACCAACGCTGTATAATTCGTACATTTTACGTGATTTTAGACTATGATGATTTAGAAAATCTAGGCTTTATGATAACAAGAAAGTTGAGGAACATCCAATAGCCTACGTCTACGTGATATACATGTAAGCCTTTGATTTTGTTCACTGATTGTTTTCCATCTGATAGATTCTGAATAAAAATACAGAATTGTGAGTGTTTGTTTTCTATTTTTCAACTCTTTCTTTATTAGCTTCATTGGCCAAAAGCCAGCGAGCTTGTCATGGCCTTGTGTCTGTCGTGTGTGCGTTTGTGTTAGCTTTTTTTTTTAGCTCGCCTAACCACAAAGTGCTCAAGGTGAGCTTTTGTGAGCTTTTGTCTTGATGATATCTCATACACATTTGAATTTGGGTCATGTTGGGTCAAAAAGTAGGTCACTGGGCCAAATCTTAGAAAAACCGTGTGTGCACTCTATAGGCTACATTTTCAGTCCGATACTCTTGAAACTTGGTCACTATGTTTGTCTTGATGACCTCTTGGACAGGTTTGAAATTGGGTCATCTTAGGTCAAAAAGTAGGTCACTTGGCCAAATCTGAGAAAAACCTTTTGTGCAGTCTAGAGGCCATATTTTCAGCCTGATACTCATGAAACATCAGAATGTTTGTCTGGAAGTTCAAAGGTAGGTCAATTTGGTCAAAAAGTAGGTCACTTACACGCACGCTTTTACATCATTAAAACTAGGATCTCTTTGGTTTTATCAGCCATAGATGACTTTGCTTAAGTGAGCGCTTTAGGGCCAATGGTCCTCTTGTTTATAGAAATATCTTCTCCAAACCTGCTGAACTGCTCCAGCATTTGTTTTAAAACTTTACCATTCATACCAACGGAAATTGATTGATCGGTTGATTGTATGGTGTTAAACGCCGTTTTCAACATTATTTCAGTTATATCACGGCGACCAGTGCACTTATCTATGCTTTCCTGGATTTTATCTTACCAGTACTAAGCACAATATTCTTTCCAAGCCACTGGCTGCTTTCCGAAATAACCATTATCGAAACAATGGTCAGTGGTGAGAGAAGAATGAATCCTGTCGCAATGACTATCATTAATCCTTGGAAAGAAATTTGCCGAGCCTGGGATCGAACAGGCGACCCGCTGTTCTCAAGTCTTGCATGCTACCGACTGAGCTACCGGGGCTCGGCACCTAAGGAAAAATACTGCTACAAAATGTTTGAAAATATTGATTTTGTCATAGTTCAACTATATTCGATTAGAATGATCATTGAGTAGACCTCATTTGTATTCATTGACACCATTTTGGCATGTAGAGAACGCGACTGGCTTTTTTTCTTTATGAAATGAGCCATGCTCTAGCAAAAGGGGGCTTAATGCATCTCCGTGAAGCATTGGACTTAGCAAGTCATCGCATAATCATGGATCCATTAAATTCATTTTGTCTAAAAAGTGTCCGTATCACGAGGGGTCCTTTGACATGCAGAAAATTGACCAATAACAAAAAATATCGACCCAGGTCAGCCTGCGCATTCCGCGCAGGCTGACCTGGGTCGATACTTTTGCAGATGCATTAAGCCCCCTTTCCACAGAGCGTGCCTCATTAAGTTATTGCGATACAGGCTTCCCACGGCGGATCCAGGGCTAGGTCTATCCCAATAAAGGCTCATAAATCCGTAAGGCGGCGTAGCGATACAGGGCCATAACATTGTTTAGATCGTGTTTATACGGGAAAACAGCCAGAGATTTGGGAAAAATATTGTGCGAAGTACTGGTGAAAGAAACCCCAGGAACGTTGTCTGCGCATGTCTGTTCTTCGAAGATTAGAAATGTCTGCTATGACGCAGCACCTCTTAACAAGACAAATATCAATACGCGGTGTGTAAACTAAGACACGCCGCTAAAAAGTAGCGACGTAGAAAATGGCTATAAAAATACTTCTGTGGAAAAATCTAGCCTGTTTTGGCTCCAAATATCTTGAAAAATTAATTATTTCAAACGGGAAAAATTGTTTTTAAAAATACGATTGTGTACTGCGAATCTTTGAATACAGTTTCTAAATATAGATTTAGGGAAACCAGGATTTGTGCAGGGTTTTTCCACGGACTTATTGAAAACAAGAAATGTCTGGGCTTATACCGGGGATCTTTCCCAGGCATGTAGAAGCTGTGTTTATGGTTTTAGGTTATATGGTACATGTAGCTAACCATGGCTGCATGAGTCGTTACAGGTAGCGTTGTTTTAATTAAACGTATATTTAATTTCGAATTTCGCTGAATCGATTGCCACTTTGAAAAGTAGTCCTGTTCTGTACCCAAAATGCCCAAATCAGGTAAGTATTAATTTGAAAAATTCCACCTAGCGGAAGGTAAAGACACCAGGAATGCACGGATAAGTACACTGGCTGTTACGGTATAACTGAAATAATGTTTAAATGGCGTTAGACACAATACAAACAAACAAGTTTTCGCCATTATAATTATTTACCGAATAAGCAGTGCCGATATCGTTGTCCTTTAGTTCAGAATGTCGTTCTAATTTCATTAATTCTGCTCGAAATTTTAAACTTGACAAAATTGGTAGCATTTGCACACAACTAATGGAATATGACTTCTATGACGGTAAGAGTCGCTTTTGAACTGTAGAAAACATCTTTGGAAAAGGAGAAAGTCTTCTTTTCCCATAATGTTTCCAAGAGGCTTCTTCCTCGGGGTCGCTAAAACGCGGGACCGTGTGGAACATGGTTAACTGATACCATTATTGGTCTAGAAGGCGGTTCAATAGCTGTGACGCATTCGTTATCGATAGGGAATGACTAATCCTTTACCAAACAATCTCAAGTTTTAACGACCCTGAGAAAGAGGGCCTTTGAAAGCAATGTGGGAAAAGGAGAAAATGCTGGTTACCAGCATTTTCTCCTTTTCCCACAAGGCTTTCTTCCGGTGAAAAAAACGGATATTTCAGTATCAGAATCACGTTTCTTTGTCGTTTGCAAATGGTAATAATTTGGACAAGTCTAAAACGCTGATTAAATAGTTTAGGCCACTTTATCTTATTGCCCTATTTTCCTTTGATATGTTTTGTGAAACGTGCGGGCATGCAAGCTAAGTTTGGCCTTGAGCTTTTTTTTCCTACCCTTGTTAAACTTGTTCTTTGTCTTTCACTTCTTTTACCTGCAAATATCACAATGTTCGGAATTGATCTCTTCTCTTTCCCCATATCAAATCCTAATGCGAGCGAAACGACATCAGACAAAAATGTATCCTTTTCTTGCAAAATCTTAGGGGATCAGCGTAGCAAACTTAAAGATGTATCTATACTAGCTTTCAGCCAGTTTTTAACCCATTTTAGATGAGGACAAATCTCTTGAGTGGTGTGAGAAAGCCAGGAAACACATGTGTAGGTGCACTGACCGCCGTGATATGACCTAAACTATTAAAACGGCTTTAAACTCCAATACAATCAGCCTTGACCAGCCCGCATAGCTCAGTTGGTAGAGCGTAGGACTCATGATCATGAAGGTGTGGGTTCGATTCCCACGGCTGGCCATCTAAAATTACTAATAGTCTTTCGGATGAGACGTTAAACCGAGGTCCCGTGTGACGGTGCTATACACCGAGCACGTTAAAGAACCAGGCGTAACTTAAGATGGGTTTCGTCCCGTATCTGCACTATCCCATGTAACAATACTATGGGAAACCGGTGGCGACGATAAATAAACGCAAATTCATACAATCAACCAATATCTCTTGCAGTTCAATATGAAGAGATTTAATAAAAAATGAGTAACAAAGCCACCAATTGCTCGAAAACAGGCCTGAAGGGGCCCGCAGAATAAACATTCGAACATTTTTTAACCAATCGCAGATTGCTATTTATTCATTCTCATATAACAATACCTACAATACTCGTAGGTCACAAGCCAGCGCATTCAGCTACGCCGAAAATGTCTTGGACATCAGGGGAATAATATACCAAAATACTGTACCATAGATATGAGGAAAAAGCGGACAAATTGCTTGTTGTGGTCGATTTTTCACGTTGTCACCATGTCATCGACAAAATCAGAACAATGATAATTATGAAGTCCACAAAGAACGTGATATCTAACCCTAGTCAACCTTGTTGCACCGAGTCACATTAACCCTTTACCAAACAATCCCTGGTTTTTACGACCCTGAGATAGAAGCCTTTTGAAAACATTGTGGGAAAAGGAGAAAATGCTGGTAACCAGCATTTTCTCCTTTTCCCACAATGTTTTCTACCCTGCTGGAAAAAAAATTTAATTTTTGAGTTACGTTTATTTTGTCGTCTGCAAGTGCTTTCAATTTGGACCAGTCTGAAATTTTGTCGTTTGGTAAAGAGTTAACGACATATATTTAACTATGTTATCAATGCGACCTTGGCCATACTTAACTTTCAACTCTTTACCAACAGACAAAATTTTAGATTTGTCCAAATTCACAGCATTTAAAGATGACAAATCAAGGGTGGCCAAATGCATTTTCTCCTATTCCCACAGTGTTTTCAAAAGCTTCCTTTCTCAGGGTCGTTAAAACTTGGATTTGTTTACTAAAGGATTAAGCCATTACGTAAGTGCGACTCAAATTGGCTTCTTTGGACAGTGTCGGTTCAGATCTGACTGCACTGGACGTGCAGTCTGATCTTCCATTTACTCTGTCCTGGGACACACGGAATTTCTACGTAGGAAAGAAATCGCAATATGTTTAGGTTTTAACTTCTTGAATGAAATCAATTAGCAGTTGAAGCCGGCTTATGACGACCGTCACAGTGTCAGTTGTTCTTTGTGGACAGCGCAGATTAAGATGAGACCACGCAGAACGTGAATTCTGATCTTCAGTCCACATTGTCATGTATTGGTGAGATATAATGGCACTTTATCGACCTTAAAAGTACAATATCTTCCTGCAATGATTTGTTACATTTGTATGACAACCAAAGACTTTATGCGGAGTTTGTCAGAAATTCAATTTGTCCTCGTTACAGGCAACGATAACAGCGATAACCTGTAAGTGTTTGCACATGAAAAACTTTTAAGCTCGTCTTTCTCCGCTTAAGGATTACGACCCCTAACTCATCGGTAAATATCGTGTAACATCGACATTTTCGTAAAGGCTATTCAGCCAATCTCGGCAGCTTCTGTCTTTTAATATGAGAGTTAGGGGCCTTAGACTCATTAACTCATCGGTAAATATCGTGTAACATCGACATTTTCGTAAAGGCTATTCAGCCAATCTCGGCAGCTTCCGTCTTTTAATATGAGAGTTAGGGGCCTTAGACTCACTAACTCATCGGTAAATATCGTGTAACATCGACATTTTCGTAAAGGCTATTCAGCCAATCTCGGCAGCTTCCGTCTTTTAATATGAGAGTTAGGGACCTTAGACTCACTAACTCATCGCTAAATATCGTGTAACATCGACATTTTCGTAAAGGCTATTCAGCCAATCTCGGCAGCTTCCGTCTTTTAATATGAGAGTTAGGGGCCTTAGACTCACTAACTCATCGGTAAATATCGTGTAACATCGACATTTTCGTAAAGGCTATTCAGCCAATCTCGGCAGCTTCTGTCTTTTAATATGAGAGTTAGGGGCTGTAGACCTTAAAAAGTCATCTAAACATATCAGGGCCCGTAAGTAGTAAAGGAGGAGAGCCTGGTTAACTACCCAGGCCGGGGTAGTTACCCAGGCTCTCCTCCCTGAGTGGGCTAGATCACCCTCCCTGACAAAAATTTGTCCCTATTCTGCCCTCCCGAAGGAATTTGCATTTTTTATATTCCCTATTTTTACCTAGGCTCTCCTCCCCAGATGGGTTTTTTCTGCAGTTAAAGGCACAGGGGCCGGCCAAAAATGACACATCTTTGAGTGCTCTATAGTGATCTGACAGGTCTGGTCATTGAGTTGGACTTAGTTTTTTCTACTCATATGCTATTAGGATTGCTTTATTGTTTTACTTCTATCCATTACTTGGCCTTTAAGTGGTTTCTCTTTCTAAATGTCTGAACATTGAGTTGAACTTAGACTTTTTTTACCCTACGAATGATTTTCTTTCTAAAAGCCTGATCACTGAGTTGGACTTAGTTTTTTAACCTATGAATGATTTTTTTCTCTTTCTAAAAGCCTGATCATTGAGTTGGACTTAGTTTTTTTCACCCTATGGATGATTTTTTCTCTTTCTAAAAGCCTGATCATTGAGTTGGACTTAGTTTTTTTCACCCTATGGATGATTTTTTCTCTTTCTAAAAGCCTGACCATTGAGTTGGACTTAGACTTTTTTTCTTTCTAAATGTCTGAGCACTGAGTTGTACTTAGTTTTTTTACCCATATGCTATTAGGATTGCTTTATTGTTTTACTTTTATCCATTACTTGGCCTTTAAGTGCTTTCTCTTTCTAAATGTCTGAACATTGAGTTGGACTTAGTCTTTTTTTCTGCATCTATGAATGATTTTCTCTCTTTCTAAAAGCCTGATCATTGAGTTGGACTTAGTTTTTCTTCACCTATGTATGATTTTTTCTCTCTAAAAGGAATTTATCCCTATATCACTGAGTTGGACTTAGTTTTTTTCACCCTATGAATGATTTTCTCTCTTTCTAAAAGCCTGATCATTGAGTTGGACTTAGTTTTTTCTTCACCTATGTATGATTTTTTCTCTCTAAAAGGAATTTATCCCTATATCACTGAGTTGGACTTAGTTTTTTTCACCCTATGATTGATTTTCTCTCTTTCTAAATGCCTGATCACTGAGTTGGACTTAGTTTTTTCTTCACCTATGTATGATTTTTCTTTCTAAATGTCTGAGCACTGAGTTGAACATAGACTTTTTTTTACCCTATGAATGATTTTCTTTCTAAAAGCCTGACCACTGAGTTGGACTTAGTCTTTTTTCTGCATCTATGAATGATTTTTTCTTTCTAAATGTCTGGACATTGAGTTGGACTTAGACTTTTTCTGCAATTATGAATGAATTCTCTTTTCTAAATGTCTAACCATTGAGTTGAACATAGACTTTTTTTACCCTATGAATGAATTTTCTTTCTAAATGTCTGGACATTGAGTTGGACTTAGACTTTTTCTGCAATTATGAATGAATTCTCTTTTTTTCTCTCTAAAAGGAATTTGTCCCTATATCAGTGAGTTGAACATAGACTTTTTTTACCCTATGAATGATTTTCTTTCTAAAAACCTGACCATTGAGTTGGACTTAGTTTTTTTCTTCACCTATGAATGATTTTTCTCTAAAAGCCTGACCATTGAGTTGGACTTAGTTTTTTCACCCTATGAATGATTTTCTCTCTTTCTAAAAGCCTGATCATTGAGTTGAACTTAGACTTTTTTTACCCTATGAATGAATTTTCTTTCTAAATGTCTGGATATTGAGTTGGACTTAGTCTTTTTCTGCAATTATGGATGATTTTTTATCTCTAAAAGGAATTTGTCCCTATATCAGTGAGTTGAACATAGACTTTTTTTTACCCTATGAATGATTTTCTTTCTAAAAGCCTGACCACTGAGTTGGACTTAGACTTCTTTCTTATCTATGAATGATTTTTTCTCTCTAAAAGGAATTTGTCCCTATATCAGTGAGTTGGACTTAGACTTTTTTCTTATCTATGGATGATTTCTTCTCTCTAAATGTTTGGCCATTGAGTTGAACTTAGCTTTTTTCATCCTATGAATGATTTTTCTCTCTAAAAGGAATTTGTCCCTATATCAGTGAGTTGTACTTAGTTTTTTCACCTATGAATGAATTCTCTTTTCTAATTGCCTAATCATTGAGTTGAACTTAGACTTTTTTACCCTATGAATAATTTCTCTTTCTAAAAGCCTGACCATTGAGTTGGACTTAGTTTTTTCACCCTATGGATGATTTTTCTCTCTAAAAGACTGACCATTGAGTTGGACTTAGACTTTTTTCTGCATCTATGAATGATTTCTCTAAAAGACTGAGCGCTGAGTTGGACTTAGTCTTTTTTCTGCATCTATGGATGGTTTTTCTTTTCTGAAAGGAATTTGTCCCTATATCACTGAGTTGGACTTAGACTTTTTTCTACATCTATGAATGAATTCTCTTTTCTAAATGCCTAACCATTGAGTTGAACATAGACTTTTTTTTACCCTATGAATGATTTTCTTTCTAAAAGCCTGACCACTGAGTTGGACTTAGTCTTTTTTCTGCATCTATGAATGATTTTTCTTTTCTAAAAGGAATTTGTCCCTAAATCACTGAGTTGGACTTAGACTTTTTTCTACATCTATGAATGATTCTTACTCTTTGGAGTGTAACTCTTTGGAGTGTAACTCTTTGGAGTGTAACTCTTCTAAAAGAAAGAAGTTTGACAATTTGAAGAAATGACAATTTTGAAGAAAGATAGAACTTTCGTGGTAATGGTTAGTCCTGAAAAGGACTGTTGGGTTAGCTCTGAAAAAGAGCTGTGACAATTTGAAGAAATGACAACTTGAAGATAGAACTTTCGTCTGACAGCTTGAAGGTAGAAGTTTCGTCTGATAGCTTGAAGATAGAACTTTCGTCTGGCATCTTGAAGATAGAACTTTCGTGGTAAATGGTTAGCCCTGAAAAGGACTGTTGGGTTAGCTCTGAAAAGAACTGTTGGGTTAGCCCTGAAAAGGGCTGTTTTGTTTTGGAGGCTGTGTTTTTTCCATTTCTAATGACAGCATCCGAAATTCGCTTGACAAATGGGGCATGCTTCAACTCTTTTTCTGATCACCATTGCTCCATTATCGAAAGTAATCTTTCTCCCAAATTCGATATCAACCAAAATGATGTCAGGCGTTGTCTTTAAAAATAGTTGAACTAATCTTTCGCCGAGATCTTTGTATGGCTGTGTTATACGTTGTAGTTGGTTTTGTTCCTCCTCCGGGTTTGTAATAAGACATATCCAAGTAAGGTCCAATGTAACTCCAAAATTCATCTGTATTTGCCCAGTGAGGAAAGTAACCTTTTTTATTTTCTTGAAGACCAAATATGGCTGGAAATTTTGCCAAACCAAAGCTCATGAAATTGAAAGAATCGACCAGACGTACACCATTCAGTTCTAACTTCATAATATTGTTTCCATTCATGATCAATTTTGGAAGTTTTAACCCAACTTTGACAATATAGCCAAGAATGAACTGACCGTCATAACCTTTGAAATTATGGGCAATAGCCGTGACTCCTTTATGATGTTTTGAAAAGAGCCACTTGCAAAATTGACTCAAAGTTTCTTCACCTTGAAAAATAACTTCCCTACCCTCTTCAAATTCACTGCATGTAGAACAATGAAAATCAAGTGATTTATCGATACATTCATCACATGCTCTGTGTGCAATACAATAATTCGGGATGTGTACACCTGTGTCTTGTTTGCATTCAAAATCAAAGAAAATAAACTGTGGTTTTTTGACTACAGAAGAACTCGTCTCGTCATCGCTGTCATGGTTCAACTTACTTTGGTAAGGCTGAATATAGCATCGATAAAAAAAGTTAACAATTTTCTTACAGATATGACACCTTTTCTTTCCATTGCAAACATGATTTTTCTTTCTGACAAGATATTGCACACCACATTTTGAACAGAGTTTCACTAATTCACAAATGGATTTCTTTTCTCTACCTTGAACAATTCTGTGATTTTCAAAGCATTCAGCACTAAAAAATCGTCTACTGCAATAACTGCAAACATATTCTTTTGAATCTGATGGACATTTTCCTTTGCGGTAACAACCTTTGCAGATAATTGAACAAGCATGACTTTCCCGGTGAGAGTAACCCACATCATAGAACTCACAATAATATCCACAACAAAAAAACTTTGATAGATTTGATGTAGTCATAATGGTTTTGATGAAACTACAAATGTATGATCTTACTATTGGTTTTCACTTCTGGATGTTCAAATATTTTTTCCACTTTTGAATACTGTTGATGAACTTTAATGACATAGCCTTTTTCATACAAGAATGCTTGAATTTTTTTTGTATTCGTCAATTCCTATAGGTTGTGTTGGTGAAACTCCAGCTTCATTCAACAATTTCTCAGCTTCAGTCTTTTGAAGAGGGCGGTTTGAACGACAAATACGATCCCATTTTCTATTCCATGCCCCGGTGTTTTCACGTTCACTGTAGCAAATTCCCACAACAACGGCTCTTGCAAAACATAGTTGGTCATGATTGCCAATTTGAATAATGGATTTTTTCTTCTGGGTAAAAAACTTTGATTCGAGCATTTCAATCTATTGTTCAGAAATCAAAACGAAAACCTTTGTTGGTACTCTGTGAACTTAAACAACACCGTGTCAACTCAGTGGAAACGCCGTTTAGAGTGACAGGGGCTTAGATCACAATATGTTAGCGTCTGTTGCTATAAATAGACCATTGGGCAGAGGTACACTACGTCAGCGTCTAGTAAAGCTTTTTTATAAATACCTCTATACGCTTAACTAATATAAAAAAGGTGTGAGTTCGAATTTTGAGCGTTGTCAAAAGTAGAAAGCATTTTTTCTTTCGTAGATTTGTACATGTGAAATAGGGTGAATATCCCTGATTTCCTTAACAAAAGAAAGACAGTTCCTTGACACTTTCGTTCATTTATGTCAAGAAAAATAACTTGGAATAATTATTGGTTCACACACTTGTAAAGACCATTTTACGGGAATATTTCCTCACTGCATGTAGATCTAGACCTATATAAGAGAGACTTTTGACTTTTTCTACTTTTAACTTTTTTACTTTGCAATAATCGATAACCGCAGTCAAGAGCCTTGAATAATTCAAAAGTAACCCAAGTTCGGACCAAAGCCCTCTTTTCTTCACCATGGCTACAAATACTTGAACTTTCTTCTGCACATTTCATACAGAGTGGAAACATCATTTTGTTGTTACAGTGAACTGGGAGAACGGGGTGAAACAAAAATCAGTTGGAGACAAAACTTTGCATTTGATTAAGCCCTCATATTGTCGAATATTGTTCATGTCAATATTCTCAGCAGACAAAATTTCTGGCTGACCTACAGGATAGGATTTGTGTTTACAAACATAAGGGTACAGAGAACAGATATCAATGTACTTGATTTCCTTCTTGCTTTTTTTTTCATCAACATCAGGAACGCGATAATAGGCCACGGGAGCTTCGCATTTTTCCTGCGATCTCTTGGCAGTCTGGGAACTTAAACAACACCGTGACAACTCAGTGGAAACGCCGTTTAGTGTGACAAGGGGTTAAATCACAATATGTTAGCGTCTGTTGCTATAAATAGACCATTGGGTAGAGGTACACTACGTCAGCGTCTAGTAGTGAAGCGTATTTTTTTTATAAATAGCTCTATACGCTGTACTATCAGCTACAGAGTTTTAGATCAAGCGACGCTCGACAAACGATATCGGATGAATGGTGAGAGAACAAATATTTGTTTTACGTGCAACGAAGCAGGACATTGGTCCAGAAATTGTCCAAAAAAGAAAATCAGACAGGAACATTTGTTTTTTTGTCTACATAAACCCACACAGTCATGACATCGAAATTTCACCATCGTTTTACAACGTTGTCGATCTCCAACATACGAAATTCGTCGGGACACTAAATTCATTCTACAACGAAAATACATGGAAAACAAGTTCACTACAGACTACAATATCACCGGTTGAAAATCAGACCGTAGACATGCAGTCCGACACAACGGATATCACCGATTCAAAAATCTGCAAAATAACAGAACAGGCAGAGAAAAAAATATCTACAAACGATAATCTAAGAAAACAACAAACTTTGGATCTAAAAGAGGAGAAAAAAGCAAAACAACGAAAAGAAGAAAAAACGAGTAACAAAGAACTGTTTCTTTTGCAAATCAACAAAACACAAGATTAAAAAAAGTATGGTAAAACATTTCCCACACTCTATCAGACATCTGCTTGCACAGTGAGGGCACACAAGAATTCGAACCATTCTGAAACAAATATGATTTTATGTAAAATATCACTGGGCTTTATAGCTTTACAGGAGGATTGAACTAGATGACCCATGACGTCATTTTTCTCCTATGTTTTTCCCGCGTCGGCGTTTCATTAACATTGTGCATTCAAATCGACGGTTATATCGGTGTTTTTTTCACCACTCCCATTTCAATGTCACACAGTACAATCCCGGTGTTTTCCGCCAGGTCCGCACTCTTTAAAAATTTCAATCCTCTGTAAACGTATAAAGCTCGGCGTTATTTTCATACATTCACCATTTCTTTGGTTCTCAGCTAACGATCACTTTGGAAGCAGTATCAATATTCAGAAGCAGTTTCAATATGAAGCACAACTTAGATGAAATCAACTTGGACAATTTTTTCACCAGTGGAAAACAATGGAGACGTTCTTTCATCAGTTATAAATTCGACAATCATCAATCCGCCACCAGAGTTAAATTCGACAACCATCATTCCAGCGACGGTGCTGGACAACATTTATGAAGAGGTAAAGCAGCTAAATTTGAAGCAAGATAGCATGATGACCCGGATCATAGATCAGTTGGAGACTTTAAACAGACATTTGGAGGAAATTAAAACTTTAAGCGCAAGTACTGATCAGCTCAGTAGAAATATCGAGGTACTACGCCAACAGGATCAGTGCATTTCAACAACTCCTGTGAAGATTCCTGTGGAGTTCGACTTTGATAAATCTAATCTTCACAAGTTAGTGGACTCTATCGTAAGTGTTGTGAAGAAAAATCAACCAAAGAAAAAACAACCAGAGGAGAAACAACCAAGAAAAACAACAAAGCGGAAATCTGAGGATGATGCTAACCATCTCCACAAGAAACAGCGAGTTGATCAAAAAACCAACTACACCAATATTGACAGGCCAGGGTAAATACGGGAAAAACATTGATAATCACGTTGATTTCAAGATCCCAAAAAACCCAAAGACAGAGCGAAAACAACCAAGAAAAAACAACAAAACGGTAGGAATATGAAAACAAATATGAAACTCGTGGTGTTTGCGAATTTGCATTGTAAAAAATTTGTTATATACTGTTTTGAGAATAATTCATTGTAAATAATTCATTGCGAAAAAGTAATTCAGTGTGATTTTTTTCATTGTGATTAATTCATTGTGAATAATTCATTGTGAAAAAATATTTCAGTGCGATTTTTTTCATTGTCAAGAAATTGTTTTTTATGCTGTATTGTAAAAATGTTTCCTTGTGATTTTTTTCATTGTCAAGAAATTTTTTATGATGCTTTTGCAAAAAAATGTTTCATTGTGAATTTTTTTCATTGTCAAGAAATTTTTTTCATTGTCAAGAAATTTTTTTATGATGCTTTGCAAAAAAATGTTTCATTGTTTAGTTCTGTTCAGTAAATAAGAGTTCAAAAACAATAGAGCTCTTCATTCTGTCTTCCCCAAAGACTTGTTCTGTCTACATTTTTTCCCATACAACGGGTCATAACTTTTTTGCTATATTAGCATGAAACGTAGCATGGAAAAAAATGTATGTGATTTCTGTCAGATCCGAGCTCTTTAAAAAATTTTCAATCCTCAGTAAACGTATAAAGCTCGGCGTTATTTTCATACATTAACCATTTTTTGACTCTCAGCTAACGATCACTTCGAAAGCGGTATCAATATTCGGAAGCAGTATCAATATTCGGAAGCAGTATCAATATGGAGGAGATAAATTATCAACTACGTGAGGTTCTCCAAGAATATCTAAATGCAGGTCAACAGTTATTACAACTAAACACTCATTTCGTAGGAGAGGAGGAACAAAACCAACTACAACGTATAACACAGCCATACAAAGATCTCGGCGAAAGATTAGTTCAACTATTTTTAAAGACAACGCCTGACATCATTTTGGTTGATATCGAATTTGGGAGAAAGATTACTTTCGATAATGGAGCAATGGTGATCAGAAAAAGAGTTGAAGCATGCCCCATTTGTCAAGCGAATTTCGGATGCTGTCATTAGAAATGGAAAAAACACAGCCTCCAAAACAAAACAGCCCTTTTCAGGGCTAACCCAACAGTTCTTTTCAGAGCTAACCCAACAGTCCTTTTCAGGGCTAACCATTTACCACGAAAGTTCTATCTTCAAGATGCCAGACGAAAGTTCTATCTTCAAGCTATCAGACGAAACTTCTACCTTCAAGCTGTCAGACGAAAGTTCTATCTTCAAGTTGTCATTTCTTCAAATTGTCACAGCTCTTTTTCAGAGCTAACCCAACAGTCCTTTTCAGGACTAACCATTACCACGAAAGTTCTATCTTTCTTCAAAATTGTCATTTCTTCAAATTGTCAAACTTCTTTCTTTTAGAAGAGTTACACTCCAAAGAGTTACACTCCAAAGAGTTACACTCCAAAGAGTAAGAATCATTCATAGATGTAGAAAAAAGTCTAAGTCCAACTCAGTGATTTAGGGACAAATTCCTTTTAGAAAAGAAAAATCATTCATAGATGCAGAAAAAAGACTAAGTCCAACTCAGTGGTCAGGCTTTTAGAAAGAAAATCATTCATAGGGTAAAAAAAAGTCTATGTTCAACTCAATGGTTAGGCATTTAGAAAAGAGAATTCATTCATAGATGTAGAAAAAAGTCTAAGTCCAACTCAGTGATATAGGGACAAATTCCTTTCAGAAAAGAAAAACCATCCATAGATGCAGAAAAAGACTAAGTCCAACTCAGCGCTCAGTCTTTTAGAGAAATCATTCATAGATGCAGAAAAAAGTCTAAGTCCAACTCAATGGTCAGTCTTTTAGAGAGAAAAATCATCCATAGGGTGAAAAAACTAAGTCCAACTCAATGGTCAGGCTTTTAGAAAGAGAAATTATTCATAGGGTAAAAAAGTCTAAGTTCAACTCAATGATTAGGCAATTAGAAAAGAGAATTCATTCATAGGTGAAAAAACTAAGTACAACTCACTGATATAGGGACAAATTCCTTTTAGAGAGAAAAATCATTCATAGGATGAAAAAAGCTAAGTTCAACTCAATGGCCAAACATTTAGAGAGAAGAAATCATCCATAGATAAGAAAAAAGTCTAAGTCCAACTCACTGATATAGGGACAAATTCCTTTTAGAGAGAAAAAATCATTCATAGATAAGAAAGAAGTCTAAGTCCAACTCAGTGGTCAGGCTTTTAGAAAGAAAATCATTCATAGGGTAAAAAAAAGTCTATGTTCAACTCACTGATATAGGGACAAATTCCTTTTAGAGAGAAAAAATCATCCATAATTGCAGAAAAAGACTAAGTCCAACTCAATATCCAGACATTTAGAAAGAAAATTCATTCATAGGGTAAAAAAAGTCTAAGTTCAACTCAATGATCAGGCTTTTAGAAAGAGAGAAAATCATTCATAGGGTGAAAAAACTAAGTCCAACTCAATGGTCAGGCTTTTAGAGAAAAATCATTCATAGGTGAAGAAAAAAACTAAGTCCAACTCAATGGTCAGGTTTTTAGAAAGAAAATCATTCATAGGGTAAAAAAAGTCTATGTTCAACTCACTGATATAGGGACAAATTCCTTTTAGAGAGAAAAAAAGAGAATTCATTCATAATTGCAGAAAAAGTCTAAGTCCAACTCAATGTCCAGACATTTAGAAAGAAAATTCATTCATAGGGTAAAAAAAGTCTATGTTCAACTCAATGGTTAGACATTTAGAAAAGAGAATTCATTCATAATTGCAGAAAAAGTCTAAGTCCAACTCAATGTCCAGACATTTAGAAAGAAAAAATCATTCATAGATGCAGAAAAAAGACTAAGTCCAACTCAGTGGTCAGGCTTTTAGAAAGAAAATCATTCATAGGGTAAAAAAAAGTCTATGTTCAACTCAGTGCTCAGACATTTAGAAAGAAAAATCATACATAGGTGAAGAAAAAACTAAGTCCAACTCAGTGATCAGGCATTTAGAAAGAGAGAAAATCATTCATAGGGTGAAAAAACTAAGTCCAACTCAGTGATATAGGGATAAATTCCTTTTAGAGAGAAAAAATCATACATAGGTGAAGAAAAAACTAAGTCCAACTCAATGATCAGGCTTTTAGAAAGAGAGAAAATCATTCATAGATGCAGAAAAAAAGACTAAGTCCAACTCAATGTTCAGACATTTAGAAAGAGAAAGCACTTAAAGGCCAAGTAATGGATAAAAGTAAAACAATAAAGCAATCCTAATAGCATATGGGTAAAAAAACTAAGTACAACTCAGTGCTCAGACATTTAGAAAGAAAAAAAGTCTAAGTCCAACTCAATGGTCAGGCTTTTAGAAAGAGAAAAAATCATCCATAGGGTGAAAAAAACTAAGTCCAACTCAATGATCAGGCTTTTAGAAAGAGAAAAAATCATCCATAGGGTGAAAAAAACTAAGTCCAACTCAATGATCAGGCTTTTAGAAAGAGAAAAAAATCATTCATAGGTTAAAAAACTAAGTCCAACTCAGTGATCAGGCTTTTAGAAAGAAAATCATTCGTAGGGTAAAAAAAGTCTAAGTTCAACTCAATGTTCAGACATTTAGAAAGAGAAACCACTTATAGGCCAAGTAATGGATAAAAGTAAAACAATAAAGCAATCCTAATAGCATATGGGTAAAAAAACTAAGTACAACTCAGTGCTCAGACATTTAGAAAGAAAAAAAGTCTAAGTCCAACTCAATGGTCAGGCTTTTAGAAAGAGAAAAAATCATCCATAGGGTGAAAAAAACTAAGTCCAACTCAATGATCAGGCTTTTAGAAAGAGAAAAAATCATCCATAGGGTGAAAAAAACTAAGTCCAACTCAATGATCAGGCTTTTAGAAAGAGAAAAAAATCATTCATAGGTTAAAAAACTAAGTCCAACTCAGTGATCAGGCTTTTAGAAAGAAAATCATTCGTAGGGTAAAAAAAGTCTAAGTTCAACTCAATGTTCAGACATTTAGAAAGAGAAACCACTTAAAGGCCAAGTAATGGATAGAAGTAAAACAATAAAGCAATCCTAATAGCATATGAGTAGAAAAAAACTAAGTCCAACTCAATGACCAGACCTGTCAGATCACTATAGAGCACTCAAAGATGTGTCATTTTTGGCCGGCCCCTGTGCCTTTAACTGCAGAAAAAACGCATCTGGGGAGGAGAGCCTAGGTAAAAATAGGGAATATAAAAAATGCAAATTCCTTCGGGAGGGCAGAATAGGGACAAATTTTTGTCAGGGAGGGTGATCTAGCCCACTCAGGGAGGAGAGCCTGGGTAACTACCCCGGCCTGGGTAGTTAACCAGGCTCTCCTCCTTTACTACTCCCGTATTCAGCAACCATTTCAAAAACGTTTATGGTCTCATTTAAGAATTAGAAAGTAACACAACCTCTGATTGGCTAATCAGAAGTTGTGTTACTTTCAAATTTAGAAAATTCTTTAGAATAAGATTAAAGGGCAAATCCTAAAATATTTTGACCAGACTGTTTTTTTCCTTTAATCAGCTGCAAATGATGTCAGTTAAACATGTGTCCGTCATTTTTCATAAATACCACCCTGTAACATGCCATAAACCACAGCCGAATTGTCACGCTGATATACGGCCCTAAAAATGGTACATGGCTTACTTCCCCTGATTCGCTTATCTCCCGTGCATGTGTGACGTCATTGTCGAGTCACTCTGTGTATACCGTCAGTAGACATTAAGTAGGAACGCGGATGATTGTATGCAGATATCTGAGTATTAACTGAGAAATGAGCCGAAATAATGGTAAATTGTGCAGCCTATGGCTGCAACGTCGATTCGGGAACTCATAGAAGTAGTATTTTCAAATTTCCGAAGGAATTAAAAAGAAGGAATTAAAAAGGAGGAAACTATGGATTCAACGTTTAAACCGGAGCCGGACAGTAGCGACGGATTTTTTGCCATCGGTTCATTCGAAATTGTGTCTGAAATACTTCGATGACAGTCAGTTCTTAATAAGTCCAAAACTCGCAAAAGAAGTTGGTTATAGGAATTTTAGCCTGAGGTTAAAACCTGACGCTGTGCCGACATTATTCGAAACTCCGAGTCGAAAGGAGATAGGCCTTAAACCGAAACTCCGAAAGGCAGACATTCCGCAACGGCAATTTCCAAAAAGAAAATCCAACATGAAGTAGGTAATTTCTTTTTTCTTGAAATTGGAATACATGAATTGTTATTCGTACTAATTTACCCTTTTCTACATTACCGCTTCATTCTGAACAAAGAGAAAATGCTGCCGTTTTCTCCCTTTTCCAAATGATTTCAACATTTAACAAAATTATAGATTCATCCAAATTCATAACATAAATTTTGCAAATAACATAGTCGACATTGTTCAAATGATGTAAACTTTCAAGGGATAATAATCATTCTTTGAACAGCAAACATCATTTTCTTCCCACACTGTTTTTCAAACACTCTTTCTTTGGGTATTGGAAACTAGATCTAGGGTTTGTATGGTAAAGGGTGAAATCAGTATCTGGCTACCCCTAATCATGGTCATAAATGTAAATCCATCACCGACCAGTTGAAACAATACAGGAAATGGTTACATAACATTTGCATATCTCACCCCTTTACACTGTAATGTTTGTTGGTGACAGTAAACCCATGTTACAGCTTTTGTCCCATACACTACTTCTCTTTGACATTTCACTCTTAAAAATGATTTGACAACTTGCATGCATTTTGAACAAAATTTGAATTATATCTATACAATTTTGATTTGTGGATATTTCCTTTTCCTATCCATATTATGTCTTCTAGACAGGCTACTGAGAAAAATGTTTTGAACATGTCAGTATGAAAATTTTGAAAATGCATATAATTTGACACGAGTCATTTTCTCTGATAATCAGACAAAAGTGAGAAAATTAAAATAACACATTTTTTTTTTAAATTAAGAAACAGAATGTTTTTGACCAGGCTCACACAACAATTCTTTTACCTTTTACCTCAAAATTCTGATCTTCAACCACCCTAATGGGGAAGGCTTTTCAGGACAGGGTGAAAAAAGGAATAAGTCCTGATTCCCAGAGTTATCTTCTTTTCCTACAATATTTTCTACCCTCAAACCTATTGTCAAGGCCACATTTGATCTGTGATCTGCAAATACTTTCGGTGTGGAGTGGACAAGTCTAAAGTTTTGCCATCTGTGAAAGGGTTCAGCCTAATCCTAACCCAAATGATAAAAAAATCAGAATATTTCAAATCCACAGCATTTAAATATGACCGATAAAATGTGATTGTTTATTGGAATTTAGTTTAACTTAGTTTAACCCTTTACCAAACAATCCTTTGTTTTAACGACCCTTGTGAAGAAAGAAAAACCTTTTGAAAACATTGTAGGTAAAGGAGAAAATGATGGTAACCAGTATTTTCTCCTTTTTCTACAATGTTTTCTAACCCATCGAAGACAAGTCCAAACATGTGAGTAAAATTTAATTTGTTGACTCCAAATGCTTTCAATTCTGTTGAGTCAATAAATTTGATGTTTGGTAACAATTTAAACATGTATTTTACATCTCTTGAGAAACAAGTTCATACAACTCGTACTAATCTCTTCGGATGCTGCTTCCTGGGAACCAAAACAAAACTCGTGCCCAATGTGTGGGATTTGTATTGAACCCTTTACCAATCAATCCCTAGTTTTTACGACCCTGAGACAGAAGCCTTTTAAAAACATTGTAGGAGAAGGAGATAATGCTGGTAGCCAGCGTTTTCTCCTTTAACCACAATGTTTTCTACTCTGCTGGAAACAAATTTCAATTTTTGAAATATTTAACTTTATTTTGTCGTCTGCAAGTGATTTCGATTTGGACCTGTTTAATATTTTGTCGTTTGGTAAAGAGTTAAAAATAGAAAATATTGTGCAATTGATAGTTACCAGCTCTTTCTATGTTTTTACAATGAATCTGAAGTCGTCTATACTGCAATTTGACCGGAATGTCAGTATTAACCGCACAGTCCCTAGTAGACGGTAGACCAATTTGAGACTTACCCAAATTGAAACAATTTGCATAAGACAAACAAGAACTGAACAAATTACAATTCAGAGTTTAAGACTTTCACAGGGAAGCTCTATATGGAACATACAATAGCTATACATGTATGATAAATTTTTGCATTGAATGGATCATGTTGACAAGGTAAACAGCAAGAAAGTATTTCACACAGGTAGATCCCCTCTACCTCTCTCTGATGTTCATGTATTTCTGTATGGTAAGAAAAACAACTAAAATAATTTTCAAAATAATTTTGAGAATTAAGTCTTAATAATCTCGGAAGATATTCTTTTATCAAATTTCAAGCTGGTTAACAGCATTTCAAAATATTCTTATTCTCATGAAAATCGTGATTTATTGTGTAACCCTTCACCCACGAGAGAATAAACTTGTACCCGTCAATGTTTACAGAATTCTTTACAAGGTACAAATATCAACAAGGACCCATCAACAAGTAGTTAGAACTAACATCTCACGATTATCAATCGTAAAAGTCAAGAAAAGGGTTATTTGACATGAAACTAAAGTGTCGGGGAAATGTCTTCAAAAGTGTCGGGGAACTGTCTTGTCGTGGAACTGTCTTGAAACCGTTTTTTTTTTGTTGTTGTTGTTTAATACCGCCCGTTAATCTACTGAAAATGCTTCACGTGAAACAAAGTTTATGCCATACACTTAATTTTATCATGTATAGAATAATATTTCTGTAAGCGATGTTCGCCCCGTAATAGACGTATTTCAATAGCTCGCAATACTCAACACGTTGAAAAGTCCGGCACAACATCGTTATTTTCGTCATCAGTGGGCGAAAAGTTACTTTTATCCTCATCATCAGAAACTTAATAAGTTTCTTTAAAAATTGGCTCGTACATGTACGGCCTTACCGGCCCAGAATCGTCTATTTCTTCTTCTTCAATATCGCTTAGTTCACTATCGTAAACAACGTCCATATTGAAACAAGCTCTCCTATGACGTCACAAATCAAGGGACGCAACAATAAGTAAGGGAGATAAGCGATGCAATAAAAATTAATAAGCAGGAATATGAATTGAAAAAAAGTACTTTTACTAATTTTTTTTTCTAATTACAACATTACCAGGTTACCATTTGATAAGTGTAGATTTGAAAATTAACCATATCTGAAACTTGTTGATTTGCCCTTTAAGAATGTTCATAATAATGGTTTATAAATACAGCCCCAGGTGAACCCGAAAGATTCATTTCCTTGTAAATGCGATGTGTTACATGTATCTCTAGACCGCTGACTTTATGAAATTGGCCTTATTTATTAGGAAGAAACTGCTGAACTTTCGTTATTTCAAACTTATTTTTGCAAGACAGTGTAGATCCAAGATCACACTGGATATTCAATTTTAACCACTCCGAAATTTTGTTGTGTGCTACAGAGCTAAGGAACGAAAAAGAAAAAAGCTAATCACACTGTATGAAAAAAGGTGATAAGGTTTTTAATACCTCCATGAATATTTTTTTCGTACTTGAAAACGAAAAAATTCTCTTCATTTCTTATACTTTAGAACCATAGACAACAAACACACACATAAATGATATTAAGAATAGGGCACCTAAATGGGATTCGTGTAACATCGCCTTTTATCGCCAAAATCGTATGGATTCGGCTAAGACTCGGGTAATCCGTAATTGATACGGGGAAGCAGCGTTTATCGGCCGATCGCTTACGGATTACCCGAGTCTTAGCCGAATCTGTGCGTTTTTTCGGCGATGAAAGGCGATGTCACACGAATCCCATTAGGCCGCCCTATCTTTAAATGAATTCTTATTATTATACTGTATATTTTTCAAAGAAAAACATGAGATCTCGTCTACATGTTTGCTTACATTACACGTTGACAGCGAAAGTAGTCCCGGCATCGCGTAATTTTTTTTTTTTTCTTTAAGGTATGAAAAAATTTACAGCTATCAGAACTAGCCAATATTGGTGAAAACAGATACAGTAATACATGTATTTAATTATACACCTATAATAATCCAAAAGTTTCAGCGCAGTTTAGAAGAAATTCAATTTGTCCTTGTTACAGGAAACGATAACAGCGATAAGCTGTAAGTGTTTGCCAGTGATAACCTTAAAAATCAGTCTTTTTCCGCCTAAAAAGAGATCTAAAAATGTTAGCTTACCACAAAAGATTCGTTTCCTTATGCGATAAACGTTTTTTTCCTTAGAGCGCCGAGTTCACAAAATGGATCGTATGACTTAGAAAAAAAAATTGAAATATCGTTATTTCAAGGCTATTTTGGCCGGAATTTGTGATAAAATTTGCGGACAGTCTGATCTTGATCTACACTGTTCGGAACATCAACTTGTTAAGAATTTATGCTATCTCACAATAGCATGCAAATAGTGTCAAGACGCTGGGTACATATGCATGTTTCTTTGTATTTTTTCACTAGCCGGGATTTCAACGCGCTACTGCTTGATTACAAGCATTTGCAATTACCACTCGACTAACGTTACTCTAGATTTATCAAACTATTACATAATTATTTTAGTCAAAAAAATGAAAATGAAAACATTAGACATTAATCACTCAAGGATATCAATCGAAATGTATAGATGTGAGCAGTGCTTTTTAAAAATGGGGTTTGATGTATCTCCGTGATCCATTATACTGTGGAAGTCATCACATAATTCTTGCTCCATAAATTACAAAATCACTTTTGTCTAGCGACTAAATTAATCATGAAGCAGACTGGTCCTTTGACAAGCAGAAAAATGACCAGTAGCGAAAAAGTTTCGAATCAGGTTAACCTGCGTGGACTGCACAGGCTAATCGCGGTCTACCTTTTTTTGCAAATACGTCAAAACCCTTTATAATAGAGTATGACTCATCGATTTGTGATTTTCCGAAGTTTTCTATGCAGAAAGTATACTTGTGACTTACTAGACCCTTAGTACTTTGATTTTGCTCATAAAGTTGTCCCCCTTACTGGCCTTATAACCGGTTCACCTATAAGTCGGTAAGTCAAGATAACATTCTCTACTTTGAACAATCCATGATTAAATAATTGACCCGAAAACTTGGGACAACGTGTGTGACCTATTACCCTGTAAATACCTATATTACGTCTAAACAGTTTTTTTTTTAAAAAAATGGTGGAAAAATGAGGATTTGCTTGCAACAAGCAATTGAACCATGTTTCCGAAATAAGTCAAACAGGAAATGTGTTCTTCTCAACCTACATTTCAATAGCCTATTTATGTTATTTGTCTTTCTTTCTGACAAGTGCTCCTTTTATTCACCATTTCGCGACGAAAGGCGGGATGGTTTAATTTGACGTTGTCCATCCTTCCATCCGTCAGGCATGATTCTCAACCCTCAGTCCGTCGGCGGGGCATATCAGTTCATCGCAGTGACCTTTTTATATTGAAACTTAAAAGACCTACACTTTGCAAATAATTCAATAAGTGAAACACATTAAGCCTTCCGTTGATGTTACTCTTAAACATACCCTTAAATAGTACAAGTGAAACAAAGCAGAAAAACTGGTAAACATGCACTTGTTCCTGTTAGCACAATGTTTATAAACAAAAAATCCTGCAGGACAGGGGGGTTACAGATTGTTACCGTATGAAAGTCGGTCAACAGCGGTATAGATAATCTACTATAATCTGCCTATAAGATAACCTTTTTTTTTTTAAATTTATGTGTTTACATTTAGATATTGTATTCATTGGCAAAAATGATGAAACACTGCCGTCACTGGTGCTTTAACTCTCTCATTGCCAACGAAATAGATTTGACTTTTCTATAGGCCTTAAAGTATATTTTTCTTCCATTTGAAGATAGTTTTGATCAAAGATTAGTATCAGGCAGCGGAAGGTGTAGATACAAGATCAGACTGCACATCTTGTGCAGTCTGGTCTTGATCTACGCCATCCGCAAAAGCCACCCTAAGCGACTTGGCAGTGCAAGTTTTAATTCGTGTGAATGAGCTTGAATAAGAGCTCGAAAGTTGTTTGTATGTTCTTCGAAATTTCTAATTTTGTAATAACGTTTATCAAAGTTTTCTGCAACAGATGCCATAGACCGCTGAAACTCCATTACCGAAATTTTCCTTGCTTCACAATCGTTCACCGTTACTAAAAACAGCACATTGGTACATCGTCTCTGTCACTCTCTTGCACTACGGATCATTCCCATTCACCTCTGTAGTTGGCTCAGAAAGTAGTCCGTCATCACGTGATATTTTCGTCACATGACCATAACTCAAAATGGCGACACAAACGCCGGTGAAAGAAAGACCAATCGATTGTTTTGTGTGCTGTTCAAACAGCATACGGCCAATCAAGACTTAGTGGTAGGAAATGTGAAAAAGTGGGATTTTCTGAAAAGCTTAAATGTCTTTTAAAGGACGATAACTTGTTTTTTAATCTTACAAACTTAAATCCATCGGTGTGTCGAAACTGTTGTCATGATTCAGGGGCGCAGCCATCTTTTTTACAATTGGCGTAAGATTCTGATCAGTAAAGAAGCTTGAAAAAATAGTTCCATTGTATACAGGTAAATTCATCAGTTTGAATGCACCTATAATGTATCCGGAATCATATTTCCTTTGTCTACTTTATTATGTTACACATGAAACAGTTAAACAGTAACAAAACATGTTTTTCTCGGTTTGACAAGATTCTTGTCATTTAGCCCGTTGCAGAGATGTATGGTGAGAGTAACGGACGACAACTCTGCTCGGAGACTGCGTCTCTGTATCGTATATACGTGTATAGCATACGGCAACCCTCGTGTGATCTGCTGATCAAGTCCCACGGCTGTATCACGTAGCTTGATATGCAACAAGACGGTACATTTCTTCGCCGGAAGTACACCGCTTCACTGTTCTTAAAATCGTAACACTCCACTTAGAAAGCAAACATTATATAGTCACAATTTTCCGCGGGAATATTTCTCAATACATTTTCCATGACAAACAGTTTGTAAATATATTTTCTAACTCGGTCTATCAATTACGTTGGCATTTTTCAGCGATAGGTTGCTTATCATCATGGCAGTTATTGTCGCTGCTAATCGATTTATAGACGCCGCCATGTTTAAGATAATGTGACTGGCAGTATTTCAAAATGGAAACCTACTTTAGATGTACGTACGGAATCGGCCGAGTTGTGACGAGTGGTATGTATATATACTGTTACCAACAAGAAAGTTCGCAACAAATACATAGCTCAAATACAAACCGCACCTGGCGGGATTTGAACCCGTGCGGAAAGATCTTCGTTTTTTTCGAGGGTTAAAAGACCAACACCTTAACCACTGAGCCAACGAGAATTCTTCCTAACGCAGTTGTTAGGTATTAATTCTATACGGGACGAAGCTATGCAGTAAGAAAGGAGTGATCTCCCGTAACAATACGATATAGAGAGGGATGTGCCAATGTGCTACTTTTAGTAACAGTGTTCGATGATCCACTAATGAAAATTTCAGTGTTCCGTGTAAGAACAATGAGGCACCGTTGTGAACGGTGTGGGTTAAGGTCAGATAGAACGAAACGTGTTGCCTTTTAATAGAAATTTGCAGCAGACGTTGGTGAACTGTATCCATACTTACAGATAAGTTGCAAAGGCTGATCAGTAAGAAAACGTAAGTCATTTTTGTATACAGGCAGAAAAGGCAGGTAGACAATCAGAAAGATGCACCAATAAATCTTACATTGGTTATGCTTGAGGCTGTATAAACCAAGAGGGTCATGATGGCACCTGTATCGCTTTCGATAAATGATACCTAGTTGGCGTAAATATGAGAGAAACATATAAAAAACAATCACAACTGAAAAATCAAAGCGTTGAGAACGCTGAAGTGGTATTTGTCAAGGAAGCCATTGTGTGGAATTAATAATTTGAAAGAAAAAGTATTATTCAAATATTTGCTTGAAAGTCAACCTACTAAGCAAATGAATACCTTTTTGGTTGAAGGGAGAGTACTCATGACAAAGTTAGGATTATCTGTGTATTGGTGGTCTCCCTTTGATCATTAGGAGGAGTCAGGAGAAACGTCCCTTTAGAGTAGGATGCATGATGGATAGAGAGAGAAACCAAGTGAATATATCGAATGAAATTAAGTTTGTACCTGGACACTATGATTTTGAAATATCTTTGGCCGTTAACATTTAATTCCCAACATTACAACCAATTATTTCGATCTATAAATATTCATGTCCAATCAAATGGAGTAGCGCGCAATCATGGGACGAACAAGCCATGGGACGAACTGGTTTTGGAACGAAAAAGCCCAGGACCAAGCGATCGGTAGACAAATCTTGTATCATTGCGCCAATAGACGGCTATGAGCGAGTGAGGCTATTTTCAATCAAAAATTAGTATTTCCAAGATCGATGGCCTCAACCAGTGTATTTTAATATGCCATTTCCAATTACATATCTGAGTGCTACCGAAAAACTCATTTGCATGAGAAAAATTGAGTTTAATTGGGCTTATTTCCTTCGGTTTTGCACAAAATACGATACATGGTCTTCAAAATTCAATACTGAACTCATAGTGGTATTGTCTTCGACAAATACCACAATAAGCAAAACCCCAAAAAAATATCAACTTATCAACTTCTATCAAGAAAGCTTAGACATCATGGTGTTGTAAAATGGTAGTCGACGGAAATAATTGGTAACAGAAATCAGTCAAGAAAAACAAGAGCTGTTTCCCGTTGATAATTATGAGCTTACTGTTTTTTGTAGCATCAGAGAACAAGAGAGCCATGATGGCCCTGTATCGCTCCACTGGCTAATATGTACAAACCATAAACACCAAACATTACAATTCTAGGCCAAATAGTTTCGAACAAGAAGACTTACAAAGTTTTCTTTTGAAAGTTGTGATCCCAGAGCCAGGCCATTTTTGACCATAGAGCTAAAATTACTTGATTGATGATAAAAGTTCACAACATATAGCCACATACCAAAAAATACAGGTCTATGCTGTATATATAAACAAGAAGATTTGCAAAACTTGGTAGCCCTTGGCCTTTCAGTAAGGAACGAGAAGAGTATTTTAAGTTTTCACTGAATAAGTCAAAGTAAAACTTGTGATCCCCCTGACAGGAACAATTTGGGCCCAAACCTATGATTTGAAGAATCTTAGTAAAGGTCTATTGGATGAAGTTACATGCCAAATTTGGTAGCCCTTGACCACATGGTTTAGTACCAGAAGATTTTTAAAGTTTTCATTATATAAACACGTGTAAAATGTAAGACCCCCAGGACGGGGCCAATTTTGGCCCCAGGGTTATGATTTGAAGGGTCTAAGTAGAGGTCTATTGGGTGAACCTACATGCCAAAATTGGTAGCCCTAGGTTATATGGTTTAGAACCAGAAGATTTTTAAAGTTTTCACTTTATATGCCTATATAAAACTTAGGACCCACAGGGCTGGGCCAATTTTGGCCCCAAGGTTATAATTTGAAGAATCTAAGTAGACGTCTATTAGATGAAACTACATGCCAAATTTGGTAGCCCTAGGCCATATGGTTTACTACCAGATGACTTTTAAAATTTTCAATACACAAGCCCATGTAAAACTTGTGGCCCTCGGGGCAGGGCCAATTTTGACCTCTGGGCTATAATTTGAATAAATTTAGTAGAGGTCCATTAGATAAAGCTAACTGCCAAATTTGGTAGTTTTAAGCCTTATGGTTTCAGACGAGAAGATTTTCAAAGATTTTCAATATTTTTCAGTTTTCTTGCCATGGCAACCAGAGTTGTCATAGGAATCAAATTCTTCCAAGTAATTCTGAAGAGGACTATGGTAGGATCATTTCTGTTAAGTTGGGTCAAAACTGGATGGGTAGTTTCAGAGAAGAAGATGCTTGAATAAAAATTAACCCACGAAAGCACGGACGGACGCACAGACACACGACGGGCACAGGGCTATGAAATAAGCTCGCTGGCCTTCGGCCAGTGGAGCTAAAAATGATTTAAATAAAAGTTACAAGCAATTTGGGACGCACGACGGACACAGAACTTGACATAACTTCGCTGGCTTTGGGCCAGTAGAGCTTAAAACTAAGTTTCTATTGTAGCAATGTATGCTAAAGCCACTCAATGGGACAGACTGGCATGTGATTTATGTTATGTCCAGGCATGTGATTAATGTCAAAAACCTACACGTGACTTATATCACAAACTGGATAAAATAGTCGGGAAGTTTGTAAAGTTCTCCCTCTTGAACATATTACGTGCACCGGCAACCAGAGCAGAAACGACCACTGCAATCTGTCTAAGCTAATAATGTGAGTTAGAATTATTTGACAAAGATTCTGACAGTGTAAGCCAAAATACAAATTCTATGGCTTCTGATCTATACATTGATTACAGGATACTTAGGTTGAGCGCTATCAATTAACCTTTAGGCTGCTAAGTGCGACTCAAGGACCTTTCGCGAACGGTGTAGATCAAGATCGGACTGCAAAGAACGTGCAGTCTGGTCTTTGAGATACACTGTCCGATAAGAAGATATTTTTTACCAAAAAATAACTTTAACATTAAAAAATAACAGCAACATTCGGGTTTTTAATATCGATTTAACTTATTTGCGGTTTAGTGGTTAAAGACCCAATAGCGGCCAAAATATCAATGAAGGTGTGAACATGAATTTCAAAATCAGGCAAAAAGTAAACAAAAGCTAGAGTTACCAGGCAACTTTTTACCTAGTTTTGAAATTAATTTCTCTGTCGGCAACTACCACGACTGTACAATAACAGATCGTCATTTCCACAATAATTTCTATGCTTTTAAATGATATGATTTAAATTTAAATGCATTATAACACCCGCTTTGCTTACTTTTCGCAGCTGTTGTTACTTTAAAAGTCTCTAAAATAGATCCATAGTATAATATCACAGTGGAATAATTTATCAGTGGTTCTTTGAGATAGGAAGTTACATAATTCACGTGAATTCTAACCAATGCCTGCACAGCTAAAATCATCTTTGCGTACAGCGCAGATAAAAATCAACCAGAATATAGGCTACAGAACGAGTTGTCTTAACTAGAAGCCACATTGTGTTGTATTTTCAGGAGGACTACTTTGAAGTTCCTTATTGACTTTTTTCCCAAATAAGAAATGAATAATAATGTGTATTTAGTTACTTTCGAACTAAGCAGGCTCACCTGGAACAGTCGCAGGCTGACAAATGTTCCCCTCCCCCACGTCCCGCAACAGTTTGTCTTGGTCCTGGACCGGAATAATTCAAAAGGGCTACAACTCCGGTAAAAGTCGACCAATCAAAACGAAATATGCAGATGCAAAAGTTTCAAATATTGGTTGAAACCTGTTGAAGAAGAGAAGAAGACAAAAAATCGCGTCTACGGGGAGGACAGACAGCTTTAGTATACTCACCCACCTTCACATGTTGTGTGTGTTTGTGTGTGTGTGTGGGGGGGGGGGGGGAGTGTATAACTGTACAGTACACTGCAAATAAATCCAATTTTATGAATCATCATATGTCTGGTACAGTATTCAAAGTAACCATGCTTCGCGGATCAGCTGTCAGGTTTCATCACAAAGTATCTATACTCGTAGTTAGAGCAATTATAACTCTTTACCAGACAAAAAACATTACCCTTCAAAAATGAAGGCATTGCTGGACAACAACTGACATGTATGGCAAATAATGGAATTTTCCTAGGATGAGTAAAAAACATTGTGGGAAAAGGAGAAAATGCTGGTCACCAGCATTTTCTCCTTTTCCCACAATGTTTTCAAAAGGCCTTTTCCTTGGGGTCATTTAAACACGGGATAGTTCGGTGTAACAATGTCGGCAAATCCTGGAGTAGTCGTTTCAACATTATTTTTGATAGTATGGCAATAATCCTAGGGCTGCTAAGCGTAATGCTCTTTTGCAGACAGTGCAGATCAAGATCAGGCTGCACAGAACATGGTCTGCATTGTCTGCCACGGTGAAATATTTTCCAGCGAATAGATATTTAACATCACAATAGTTGTGTCTTTACTGTTGGTGTGACCTGCCGGAATAGCTCACGTGGTGGTGCATAGGACTGGTGACCGTCAAGTCTTGAGGGTGTGGGTTCCGAGCCCCATGGCCGGCCACCTTTCGACTGAGATCCTGTTTAAAGCATTTCTGTAGTGCATTATACCAAGCGAGTCATCACATACTAATGAATTCATAAAATCCATTTTGTCTAAAAGGTGACTGAAACCATGAGGTAGGATGGTGCTTGGACACGCAGAAATTCGACCAGTAGTAAAAGGCTTTGGTCCAGGTCAGCCTGCGCAGCAGACCTGTGTCGATACTTTTCGGTACATGCATTAAACTCCCTTTTCACACAGCATGGCCCATATGTATAGTACCTTACTGACAGCTCCATGCTATCTCTTATAAGTGCTATGTGTAGGTGAATCACAAAGAGATCGTTTTTTCACTTAACGCCGCTTTCAACATTAGAGCAGTGACGCCTCTTTCTAAAGGACTGTTTCCTTTACTCCTTAAACATGTCTACATGTCTACATGAGCAATTCATTAAATCTTGTCGTAATTATTTTTTTTTTCAATTCCTATAAAATGCTTATGGCCCTATAGGGATTCACTTCCTCAATCCCTATATTGACAACCCTTCGAAGCACCACTGGGGCTCGGCAGGTAACACACAGGGCTAATATATCAGGTAACACACAGGCCTAGTACATCAGGTAACAGACAGGCTTAATACATCAGGTAACACACAGGGCTAATATATCAGGTAACACACAGGCCTAATACATCAGGTAACAGACAGGCTTAATACATCAGGTAACACACAGGGCTAATACATCAGGTAACACACAGGGCTAATATATCAGGTAACACACAGGGCTAATACATCAGGTAACACACAGGGCTAATACATCAGGGCTACAATCAAGCGGTTGACTCTTTAAATTTTGGTTCAGCTATGTCCATCATGAAATTACTGAAATACTCTTACCTTGAGTGAAAGTAATCTTTTTTCAAAAATTTTGAAATCATACAAATTTAGCAGTTTTAAATAGAAAAAATGGGCTTTTTGCTGGCCTGAAAACCCTAAGCAAGGAGAAATGCTGAAAATCTTTACCCACGTTTTACAAACGACACAAATCACCGAACAAAGAAAGCTAATCGTTTTGAAGCGTGAGAGAAACATGTTTGTAGTGGACTGTTGGAAAGCTGATTGACTAATTGAATGTTTTTTTTTGACGCCGCCTTCATTATTTCAGTCATATCATAGCGACGGCTTACACATTCATGTATTTGACCTGGGTCTCACCAGCACGAGGCTAGAGCTCTTAACAGTCTTGCCCAATGAAACTCCCATGAAAAAACCCAGTGCTTCCAATTAGGCTCGAACCCGGGGCCTCCTACACTTCACCACTTAGCCAGAGGCACTTGACTAGAACAGCCCACAGCAAAGGATGACAAAAAGAATAGAAAAGGGGAGAAAAGGACAGTTATAGATGTAACAGATAAGTGGAAAGTGGAAAAATATCTCATCCTTTCAGTGACTACCAAACCTCCCATATTAATTTTTGTTGACTGTATGGTTTTTAACAGTTTTCAACATTATTTCAGTTATATCGCGGCGGCAAGTGCACCTATCTATGCTTTCCTAGAGTTTCCTTTACCAGTACTCCCCAAAATATTCTTTCCAAGTCACTCCCTGCTTTCCCGCATAACCATCGTTGAAACAATGGTCAGCGGTAAGAGAGGAATGAATCAAGTCGCAATGACTATCATCAATCCTTGGAAAGAAATTGGCCGAGCCGGGAATCAAACCAGCGACCTCCTGTTCTCAAGAAGTATTATTGTGTAGATGTTTACAACGATCCATAAGAACTAGAATCGACACGTGCACATATAGTGAAGCACCAAACACATACTCTTTCGGTACTAAATATAGAACCAAGCTCTGGAAGCTCAGTCGGTAGCGTGCAGGACTTGAGAACAGGGGGTCGTGGGTTCGATCCCCAGCTCGGCCAATTTCTTTCCGAGGACTGATGATAGTCATTGCTACAGGATTCATTCCTCTCCCACCGCTGGCAATTGGCCGCCGCGATATAATTGAAATAATGTTGAAAACGGCGTTAAACACCATACAATCCATCAATCAACCAAATATAGACTTAACCTCTTTTGAAGGCTGATAATACAATCCACTGAAAGTTAGACAGAATTTTCTCTTGTAGACTCGATTAACCAAGCGTACGGTATAGATCAAAAATCAGACTGCACAATCTGTGCAGTCTGATCTTGATCTATGCCGTTCGTAAAAGCTCCTGATGGCGGCGAAAGGGCTAGGAAAGATGTGCACGTCATCATAGGTGGACATAGAAAGTTAAATGGTATTTTGAAGAAAAAAGTTCGATGAAGTTTGTTTTATTTGCATTTTTGGGGGTTGAATTTGAATTTCAATAAAAAGAAGTCACTTTCAAGAGTTTTAATATTACGTGTGTTGTAGATGTTTAGACAAAAAAAGAAAAAGATTCTATTTTTACCATGAAACAGAGACTACGAGATCATACATTAGAGATACATCTTTACAGGCAGAGAGAAAAACACGCTGTTAAAACTTGATAGTGGGTAGAATGGTTCAAATATTACTCAGCTGTGTAAACATAGGTAAATGATCGATAAATATGGTGTTAGGGATAAAGAAACTCCAGGAATCTGTCCTTGATTTAAAACTGGAAATGACGACAGTGCTTCGCTTGATGGTCCCAAGAGAATGAAATGCATTCGGTAGTAATCTGTGCCCTCTTCTTGCCGTCAGGGGTATCATTTTGCATGAAGATACAAGAACAATTATAGTTTCATAAAATAAAGATAAAATGAGTTAAAAAACTGTGCTGAAAACGAGTAAAGATGTATCTTTAAAGTATCATCGAGTACACATAAACATATTTCTATGTAATCAGCTAAGCACTGAGAATCCTTGATTTCCCCTTCATTCAATGACCAACTAATTTAATTCTTATCTTCATAAGCTGTATTCACAATAAGCAGGCACTAGAAATGATTTAGCAATACTGCAGAGTGTCAAAGAGACATTGTGACTGATGGTGAAATTATTAACCCTTATCCAGCTAAATAACTGAAATGAAATATTCGAGACAATAGTATAAACCAAATTTTTGCTATTTCAAAGGTATTTTTGGGTGGATAAGATATCTTTATCGAACAGTGTAGATCAAAGATCATAGTGCACGTTCTGTGCAGTCTGATCTTGATCTACACCGTCCGCAAAAGGTCAGTGACTTGCGTTTAGCAGCCTAAGGGTTAAATCTGTACTATCATTTTATTCAGATAGTTCATTTTTTTCAAAGGAGTAAATGTCTGTGAATAGGGGACTTAATGCATCTGCAAAAAAGTATCACCCCCATGTCAGCACGCAGATCCGCACAGGGTGACCTGGATTGAAACTTTTTGCTATTGATGAGTTTTCTGCATGTTAAAGGACCATTCCACCTCATTTTACCTTGTGGTTGAGCTGGTTTTTAGGTAAAACGGATCTCTGTTATGCGATAACTTGCTTGGTATAGTACATTACACTGATGCATTAAACCCCCTTTTCACAGAGCATAACTCCGATATATTTTGTGACTCTTATAACATAATATAAGTAATAAAGTGTATCATATAGCTGTTAACAATACAACCCCAAGTCTGTACGACCCTGAGAAAGACAGCTTTTGAAAACATTATGGGAAAAGGAGAAAATGCTGGTAACCAGCATTTTCTCCTTTTTCCACAATGTTTTCTGAGCTTTCTGATACAGATACAATCATTTGAGTATCATTTTATTTGTTGTCTGCAAAAGCTTTAATTTGGACCAGTCTAAATTTTTGTCGTTTGGTATAGAGATAAAGCAAAAGCGACGTAACAGTGTAGATTAATTTAACCCTTGTAGTGCCAACTTCATGAAACGAATATTCTCAGTCAGCACTGAACATGCAGATTTTGACACTTCAAGGCTGTTTTTGTTGGAATATCTGGCAAAGAAGTTGACAGTGTAGATCCAAAATCTGTCTGCATGTTTTATGCAACCTAATCTTGATCTACACTGCCTACAGGGGCAATCCAATCACAGCTCATATCTACAAGGGTTAAAAAAAAAAAGAAAAAAATCACCACCAGTCCTTAACAAAATAAGCATAATCAAGCACATTACATTCTAAAAGCAGTTCTTAACATGACACAACTTTAATAAATAGACTTATATCTATATAAAAAAAAAATTCTGTGATCAAAATTGATTCCTCCAGTTTGTTTGCTGTTCTTTAGTTACTGAACACACCTCCAAGTCACATCTCAAGGTCACACTGTTCAAGGTCGACATCTCTCCACAAATCTGGGATAGAGACAGACCTCTCTGATGTGGTATCTATTCAGTATCCAACACAAAAACCTCTCCAACCCCAGCCCATAGCCACCATGAGGACAAGTCCCATACTTTCTCTGTAACACAAGTACATGTGGACAATGTATCAAATTGTAGGTATAATAGGTTTTTTAATTCTTTGCCACACAATCCCGAGTTTTAACGACTCTGTTAGAAAAGGCTTTTGAAAACATTGTGGGAAAAGGAGAAAATGCTGGTAACCAGCATTTTCTCCTTTTCCCACAATGTTTTCTACCTTTCCTAAACCACATTTCATTTTTACAGTCACATTTACTTTGTCGTCTGCAAATGCTTTCAATTTAGACCAGACTAAAACTTTGTTGTTTGGTAAAGAGTTAATGGTGTTTTACTCCTCCTTCAGCAGTATTTCAATTATATAACAGCAATAGTTCACTTATTAAAATGTTTGCCTGGGTTTAGTGCTTTGCCGGGGCTCTGCAACTGTCTACCTAGCAAAGCTCATCCAAACCCAGGCACAGAAAAATCCAGTCTGCTGAGCAACATTTAATTTGTTGTCTGCAAATGCTGTCGATTTGCGTGAGTCTAAAATTTTGTCATTTGGTAAAGAGTTAACTCAAAACTTCATACAACAACAATACGCTAATTTCAAAACATTTTGACAAAAACATCACATTGCTCCTAGTGCGTATTTTTTCCACTAGTGTCAATTTTTTTTTTTTTTTTTTTGTTACTTATGTAAATATTTCAGAATCTAATTCAGAATGATTATCCATATTTTACGGAGATGTTTTCAAAGTCATCTACTTTATATTTGCCTCAGCCAAGCCTGTTAGCGCGATAAGTAGCATACAGGACTTGAGACCAGGAGGTTGCTGGTTGGAAACCCCAGCTTGGCTAATTTCTTTTGGAGGGTTGATGACAGACATCGTGACAGGATTCATTCCTCTCCTACCACTTATCATTGTCTCAACAATGGTTGTGTGGGATAGCAGCCAGTGGCTTTGGAAGAATATTGTGCGAATTACTGACAAAGAAACTTCAAGACACCATGGACAGATAGGTGCCCTGGCTGCTGCAATATAACTAAAAAATGTTGAAAACTGTCTTTAACACCATAGAAATGAAATCAAAAATCAAATTTGCCGTAGTGAGCAATAGAGAGGTTACTACAGCTGGGTTTTAAAGGAGCAGTATCAGAATACACATTCCATCATTTCCAAATACAGAAAGAAAACTGTCAAGAAGAAGCTAGTATTTACCTGGTCTGTATACCAATAGTAGTTGGTTGGATCTATTCCCTCTCTCTTAAAGCCTGCCATCAGTTCCTCGTGCTGCCAGATTCTCATGGACCCGCCAATAATCTCTCCAACATTAGGCATCAATAAATCAACCTTAATAAATGCAAACCTAATTTTAAGAGAACTCCATCTGACTATATCTATTTTGTTATTTTCTGTTTATGCCATTTCAAGCAGCATTTCAGTTATATCGAGATATCAGCATTTCAGTTATATCGAGATATCAGCAATTCAGTTATATTCAGATATCAAGTACATGTATCAGGGCATGTATAATTTGAATTATTTCTGCACCAAACATAAATCAGCCATGCTCTGTGAAAAGGGAGTTTAATGCATCTGCAAAAGTATAGACCGCACAGGCTGACTTGTGTTGTAAATATTGACTTTTGGTAGATTTTCTGCTTGTCTAAGGACATTCTACCTCAGGATTCAACTGAGAGTTTGGCAAGATGGATTTTATGGATTCATAATTATGTGGTAACTTGTTTAGTATAATGCATCACAGAGATGTATTAACCTCCTTTTTCCACACCATAACTCATATAAACTTAACCTCTTTCTACGGCTGAAAACTCAACCCACTTAACTTAAAATGAATTTATCAGAAAGGCTTAATTAAACAAGTGGACTGTATAAATCCAAGGTGATTGCACATTTTGTGCAGCCTGATCTCAGTAAAAGCCTTCCAAGAAAGCTTTTATTTGCCTATGGCACAAAAATTCTTAACCATTACAGAACATTGTAATAAAGCCATTGACTGCCTGCCTTTCAGGCCAATTCTAGGTTTAATACTGAGAGACCAACAAATCATTGCACATTTTCTATCATCAATCCCCATGAAGATACTTGATCGAGCTACGAATCAGACCCTCTGCACAACTAGCCCTGTGTTTAATTACTGAGCAAGATCTACATAATCTGTGTACATATACTTTGTGTATGACTGAATGCAATCCCATAACTTCTGTTGCTTTTAAGCTTCTACAATTGACAGTTTTTTAGCATGTTTAAGTGAGATGAGAAGCATATCAAAACAACATTTTTACAAACAGTCTGTGAGATGATTTTCTCTTAAACTTAATCTAGTGCTACAAAATATCTCTGTAGGCCTCTGCAGTAGACTGTAAATATATAAAAGGAGCAACTGCTTGATATAAATAAATAGCTTTTTTTCCCCGTAACATTCCACAGATCCTTCACAAGGCAAATTCAAGTACCTTTAATTATTTCAGTTTAAGTTGTTGTTAGTTTATCTTAAATGTCTGAAATTAACTTCAACAACTTGCATCTAGTTGATGAAAGTATAATAATTCATCTTCCTTTGTTTTCTACTACAGATTTCAATTAAAAACTTGAGATATTTTAGCAATGTTGTGAGATATTACGGCAATATTGTGAAATATTACAAAAATAACATCTTGAGGAATCAATACAAGGCTTTAAAGTTTTCAAAGAATCCAAAGACTTGACACACTCACTTGTTTTTACAACCCTGAAGAAAAAAGCTTTTAAAAACATTTTGGGAAAAGGAGAAAATGCTGGTAACCAGCATTTTCTTATTTTCCCACAATGTATTTTGCTCTTTTATAGACAAAACCTATTTTCGTTTTTCATCTTCAAATGCTTTCAACTTGGACTAGACTTATATTTCATTGTATGGTTGAGCGTTAAAATACTTACAGACTCTGTAAGCCGGGTGTCATCCTTACATCTAGGCATGTAGAAAGACTTGATCTCTGCAGGAAACTTACACAGTAGTATTGGTTCATTAATCATATCTGTCATCCTTCTCTCTGGGGCTTCTGGTATATCCTTGAAAAAAAAAAAAAAAAAACAGCATCAGACAGTGAATTTTGTGCAATATCATCTTAATATACACTGTCCACATAAACAATTTTATCCTGTCAGCTTCTGTAATTTGGACCCGATAACAGGGTGCCACATATTTTTTTTTGGTTATCCGTCAGTTGGTTATGTGACCGCCAAGTGCGCACCTGCAAAATGGGACTATTTTCATCCAAGCTTCTTACACATTATCTTCTTCGCCTCAATATTTCTTTTTGCATATATACTTCACGTTTAATAATTACGACATAGCCAATATCATTCATGACGTCATTATTGCAGCTGCACATTCAGAGGGCTTCACACGGTTCTTCATTTTTTAAAATTTCTCATAGATCTAGTAAGAAAGATGTCAATATGTGCCTTATTTCAAGCGAAATGTTCAATTTAGATCTAGTCGGATTTTAGATTATAATTGAGAAAAAGGATAAATAAAACAGTTGGTGTCTTGGATTGGGAAAGTCTATCAGGCCCCGGAAATTTATTAAAGGTATGGTCTTTATCAATGTTTCTGGTTTTTTTTTTTTTTTTTTTCTTTCATTTGTTTTGTTTTGTTCTGTTACAGTGAGTGACAGGATAAATAGAATAGATAGTTGTTGTCTTGTATGGGTTAAGTTTATCAGGCTCGTCTCCGAAATTTATCCGGTTCCTCCGCCTTGCCCGATAAACTTAACCCATCCAAGACACCAACCATCTAGTCTCTATATTTACAGGTTTAATGCTACAAGGGTTTGATATTTATATAAAAGTTTTTAAGTTATTTCTATCATGTTACTACCAGGAGAAGAACTTGACAGACATTCTGTTCTCATTTTCATCTTAATTTTTTTAAATGAGAAGTAATTATTTCAAACACACTATTACATTATTCGATATCTTGGAAAAAAATGTATCCTAATCTATTACTATCATTGTGTTATTTATATGACCTGATAAGGCCATATGCACTAGACCTCTGTCTCTCTTAACTTACATCTCCAAATTCATAAAATGAGCCATCATCCTTTGTTATGTTGTTCTCTTTTAAAAATGTCAGGGCTTGAGTATATTCCATCCTTCTAAATGGTTTCTTTGGAGGTTTAAACTCCTGGTTAAAATGAAAAAGAAATAAAATCCATAAATAAGATGGACAGAGTAAAATTGTCAAAGTGTTAAAATATTTGAATAGAGTAAAAAATGTGGCTTTTCATTTTTAAAATACATCTATTAAATCTTAAATGTGACTTTTCGTCTTATTCTTTTCAGAACAAGAGGAGAATTCTTAATTTATTTCTGAACTCTTTACCAGACAACAATATTGTGGACTTGTCCAAATCCATAGCATTTGCAGATAACAAACTAAATGTGCCTAACATAGTAGGACTTATCTTTGAAATGGCATAACTCAAGGTGGGAAATGGAGAAGATGCTATTTCCTATCTTCGTTCAGACGACTTAAGCCTTTATTTATCATTTTTAAGTTTTCAAGGAGATTAAAGCCTCTGAAAACATTGTGGGAAAAGGAGAAAATGCTGGTAACCAGCCATTTCAAAGGCAAATTCCATCATTTGAGCTAGTTTGTCATCTGCAAAAGCTTTCACTATAGAAAGGTATACAATTTTGTTGACTGGCACAGATTTAAATCTAGTTCTATTACAGTCAACCAAGACAGAAATATTACCCAAACCAAAAGGGTTGAATACTCTGCAAGAGAATGTATGCGATACAATCACTTACTGGGTTAAGTTCTTGTACAATAGCAGCATATGGAGACTTCATCACTCGATCTACAACATCTACAACTAGGTCCTCTAGTCTTTCTAGCAGATCTTCAAATGTGATGAAGGGACATTCTCCTTCTATATGGGTATATCTGAAATATAAAAACAGTGTATGAAGGAGCAGGATAACATCACAACAACCTGAGGTCCTAAGGTTGCTGGCTCAGCTAATTTCTCTCTGAGGATTGATGATAGACAATGCAACAGTATTCATTCAGGAATTTCTTGTCTTACCGATGATCATTATTTTGAAAGTGGTAATGTGGAAAAGCAGCCAGTGGCTTTTGGAAGAATATTGTGCAAAGTACTGAAAACAGAAATTCTAGGAAATCATGGATAGTTGCACTGAAAAAGTGTTGAAAACAGAGTAAAATACCAAACAGTCGATCAATCAATCAATAGTATATTTTCTTGCTTTATTAGCATGAAAGCGGTATCATTACCACTTTCAACAGTCATGCTCAAAACTAACATGAACTACTTTTTATACTACAACAGTCAAAAACATACATACTCTGCCAGATGTCTTCTTGTCCTAGACTGTTCTGCTCTGTAAGAACTTGCGATACAGAACACATCTCCCATGGACGGCAAACAAGTCTCTAAGTATAGCTGAGAGGACTGAGTTAGGTATGCCTGAAATATAATGCCAGAATGAAAGTTTTGTCATAAAACAAATAAATGAGCATTGCTCTGTGAAAAGGGGGCTTAATGCATTTGCGAAAAGTATTGACCCATGTCAGCCTGTGCAGTCCGCACAGGCTGACATGGGCCAAAACTTTTCACTGTCTTTGAATTTTCTGGATGTCAAAGGATAATTCTACTTCATGATTCAGTCGGTTGTTAGACAAGGTGGATTCATGGATCACTATTTATGAGATTTCCTGCTTGGTACAACGCATTACAGAGATGCATTAAGCCCCCTTTTGTCACAGGATGGCTCAAATATAGCTGAATAGACTAAAGCAGTATAATAGTCAAAAGTAATATAACAGCTAAATAGGAAGCAAGTTAGCTCTGACAGTATCACTCTCATATATGTATTACAAAACTTCAGCCCTTCTACAGATGAAGACTAAGTTAGAACAATGTTAAAAGAGGTTCTAAAACTATCATTGGAAAATGAGAAGAACAAGCATTCTGATAGCATTGCATAGCAATACCTAGTCCCCTACCGGCCGTATATATCACTGGCACATATAGTTTGTGAAACTCTGTGGAGGAGAAAGAACGTATTTGACAAACAGACGGACAGACTTAGTGCAGACCTAAAAACAATACAAAGTAAGTGATCACAATAACTCATTTTGACACAATGTGTTCAGTTCACCTTACATAAAGCTCTTTATCACACGCCAAAAATTTTAGATTTGTCCAAATTGAAAGAATTTGCAGACAGCAAGTAAAATGTGGCTCAGTTTATTGGATTTGTCTCTGAAAGTTTAGAAGAATAGCAGGAAAAGGAGAAGATGCTGGTTACCAGCATTTTCTCCTTTTCCCAACAATGTTTTCAAAAACCTGTTTTCTCAGGGTCATCACTAGATATCATCTGGTAAAAGGTCAATTAAGAGCCAACATACCTGGTCCCCAAAGTAATCCAGTTTAAACAAAGTGGCCCCTCCTTCTACCTGAGTCTGTACTAGAGTGGGTGGGGTAACTTCAAAGTAACCACGTTCAAAGTAGTGATCTCTGAAACACTGCATAACCACAGATCTCATTTTCAACACTTTTGAAGTCTGAAATTAAAACAGGTATAATATTCTTTACAACCTTACCCTCTACCCAATTATCCTAAGTTTTCAAACCTTTGAGCAAGACAGCCTTAAAAAATAAATTGGGAAAGGGAGAAAAATTCCGGTAACCAGCATTTTCTAATCCTCCTGCAAATGTCTTGTACCCTTTCAAAATTCCAAAGTTCAAAGTCCAAAATCGCATTTTTCATTTGCGAATGCTTTGGATTTGGGAAAGTTAAAAATTTTGCTGTTTGGAAAAGAGATTTTAAATCTCTGTTCCTTTTATCAAAACTAGAATTTTGATCATATAAATATGAGTGGCACTCTGGCAAAAAAGGGTTTATTGCATTTTTGTAGTGCATTATAACAAGAAAGTCATGACGTAATTATAGATCAATAAAATCCATTTTGTCCAACATCTGACCAATTCATGAGGTAGAAAGGTCCTTTGGCAGAAAATTTACAAATAGCAAAAAGTTTTGACCCATTTAAACCTGCACGAACTGTGCAGGTTGATACAGGTGGATACTTTTTGCAGATGCATTAAACCTCCTTTTCACAGAGCGTGGCCCATTTATTCATTTGCAAATGTATTGTAGGATTCCCATATAACCAAAGTCCATTTAATTGTTTGCCTTCAGAGAATGGTCCCTGTCGTACTTGCTACCATCAATCCTCGAAAGAAATTAGGGATTCACGACTTCCATGTGAATTACCAATCAACTGCAACGTTTAGTCATTTCACCCCTGCCCCTGATCAGTATGTTGTATAATTTTGGCAAAAACATCTTACAACACACATTGCGGTTTTTTCCACGGGTTCCAAATTCTATGGTTTTTTCCAAAAAGAGGGGCGTTTATATTTCTGTGCAACTTATTTCTGCGATGTCCAGTCTCAGCATTTTTGGTACTTAATATCTGCTGCAGTTGAATTACGAGAATTAGTTCACAACAATCTACTTTTGTTTCTCGAGACTTTCGGCTATGTATAAACATCGGATAGATCTCCCCACCAGCTGGTCTTCAAGATGCTACCCTGTTAAAGATCGATAGTTTTGTAATCTATACATGTATAAACACACTTATGAGTTTCCCAAAGTTGTCAAGCTAAGGTAGACAAAATACCGTAATTTAGCGTAAGTAAAATGGTAAGTGTTGACCTATTGTTATGTTTGAAACATGAGAATTTGACTTGTGGTGATTGCGAAAACAAGTACAGGTAGAATACCAAAATTGTTATCGGCAGTTTTATACAATGGGGCCTGCTAATTAGATGTTGAATCATCATTAATAGATTTAATCCGACATTTACTGGTATTAAGAAGTCATGCATGATTGACAGTACCTGAGATCAATGTAATTCAATGAATATCACCGTTTCATAGCAGGACTGACCACACTCGTGTTTTATACATAACCCTATAACAGGAAGTCATCCATGTTTTTTATGCCGTTTTGTCGAAAGGCAAAATCAGTCATTACAATCTGCGTGTTTATTTTCTGCGGCCTTGAGTTGGTCCGCAGAAAAAGCAGAAATTAAATACCCGCAGAAAAAAATGCTTATACGGTATCTATCACTAAACTACATGCTTTCCATATTTTTGTCTTGTTCTACAGTGTACTTAAAAATCCCATAATGTCACTGTCAGTTATAGCATCTATTCCTACTCACATTTTCTCCTCTGATCATCATGTGTCTGTTGTCTAATTGTACATCTACGTGGGCCTCTTCGTTCAGCAGGTTGTCTGCCCCTCCCGCAGGTGAGGGTCCCACCAACTCCCAGAAGTCCATGGTCAATTCATGGTTACCTGGGGCCTGTTGGGAACAAGAGTCAATGATGATACTATATAATCACACATTTCATATTTAGATCTACCCAAAACTATTGAAGCAAAGGAAATGAGTCATGCTGTGTCAAAAGGTGGTTTAATGCATCTGGAAAAAGTATCAACCCCTGTCAACCTGTGCCATTCACGCAGGCTGACTGCAGTCAAATTTTTTTTTCTGTTTCTATATGCTAAAGGACATTCAACCATGTGATTCAGTCAATTTTTAAACAAAACTGATCCATATTGTGCAAGAACTTGCTTGATATATTGCCTTATGGAGATAAATCAAAAACCCCTTTTTCCTATAGCCCTGCAAAACTATACCTTAACTCTTTACCAAATGACAAAATTTTAGACTTGTCCATATTGAAAGCATGTGAAGACGACAAATTAAATATGACTCAAATGATGGAATCTGTCTGGTTACCAGCATTTTCTCCTTTTCCCTCAATGTTTTCAAAAAGGTTTCCTCTCTAGGGTCGTTAATACTCGGGATTGTGTGGTAAAGAGTTAAGGAATGAAAAATGGCTTTTTCCACCGAGGGGGAGAAAACAGTGTTGTAAAAGAAGCAATTGCTTCCATTGCAAATCCAAAAACTATTTTGATCTAGTTGTGTCAGAGCATTCCTGACTCACTTGTTTCACATAATTCACCTTTTGTCTCATCATATAAAAATGCTATAATTTTTATACTTACAGTTTTACCCTCTGGCAACTCCTTTATTACTCCATACACACAAATGGCTGATTCTGTTGCAAGAGTCAAAGCATCATATGTCTGGCACTAAAGCACACAAAATTATACTGTCATTTCCCATGTACATTCCTTGAAAAGCAATTAACTCTATACCACTTAACAAAATTTTAGACTAGACCAAATAGGCTTGTACAAATGAAGAATTCAATATAACTAAAAAACTAAAATTTGCTTTTGGAAGAGTGAAAAACATTGTGGGAAAAGGAGAAAATGCTGGTTACCAGCATTTTCTCCTTTTCCCACAATATTTTCAAAAGCCTTTGTGATCAGGGTCAGGTTAAAAAGAGGGGTTGTGTGGTAGAGGGTTAATAAACCTTTCAGGTTAATCATTTGAGAACTAACTGAGAGAAATAGTAGATAAGATTGGAAATTTAACCCTTTACCACACAACAAGATTTTGGGCTCATCCAAATTGAATGCATCAATAGATGATAATTTAAATGTTTTTAAAATTATATTTTTCTGCAGGGATAGAAATCCTTGTGGGAAAAGGAGAAAATGCTGGTTACCAGCATATTTTTCCTTTTCAAACAATGTTTCCAAAACCCTTCTTTCTCAGGACCATGAAAACAAGGGATTGTTTGGTAAAGGGTTGAAGACTTTTATCATTCTTAATACCCAGCCTTCCATCCCTGACAGTGTAGATCTACAATCAGACTGCATTTTACAACTTGCAAACAAACTTGATGAGGTACAAAGCTAGTCAATTAAAATCTAGAGTAGCATGCGAAAAAAGTGTCATTAATGAATCCTGTTGCAATCCCATTCACCAATCCTTCAACAGATTTTGGGCCATGCCTGAATACAAGAAACACCCCCTTCATTCAGCTCTACCAGACAAAAGAATTTTAGACTTGACCAAGTTGAAAGTATTTGCAGACAAATGTAGCTTAAATGATGGCAGTTGCCTTTGAAAGGGCAAGAAATATTATGGGAAAAACAGAAAATACTGGTCACCAACATTTTCTCTTTTTCTCACTTTTTTTTTTTACCGAAAGCCTTCTTTATTACAGTTGTTAACCCTTTATCAAAGAACAAACTTTTAAACTAGTCTTATTCCACAGCTGTTGAAGATGACAAATTTAATATGTTTCAAATGATGACAGTTGTTTCTGAAAGGGTGAAAAAACACTGTGGGAAAAGGAGAAAATGCCAGTTACCAGCATTTTCTCCTTTTCCAACATTGTTTTCAAAAGGCTTCTTCTTCAGGGTCGTTAAAACACGGAATTGCTTGGTAAAGGCTTAAAACAGGATTATTTGGTAAAATCCTCAGCGTAACAACTGAAATACCGTTGAAGGTTCAGCTAAACTAGAGGCGCTTGAGCGCCTGTATCGCTCCACAGGCCTGATATTTCTATAATGGCGAAAGGAAGTTTTTAACAATTATCATTCAATCCTGCATTTTAGCTCACTGAAGAAACAATTTGGTAGACAACCACCATAGGAACTTACCTGCAAAACAACAATGAAATCCAATGAATAGTTTTAGAGAAGAAATTTTTCAAAGATTTTACTTTATACCATAAAAGGAAAATGAGTCTCCCATAAAAGCCATGTTTTTTGACAGATCTTTTTTTTTTTTAAGGAATTCTGTAAACCTGTATCTAAGGAACATTCCTGCAAAATAATAATGCTATCCAAACAGCGGTTTGGGAGGAGAAGATTTTTAAAGGTTTTTTACTTTGGTTGCCATGGCAACCAGAATTCTTCATGTAACACAATCATTTAAAGGAATTTGAAAGAGGACCACCAAAGGAACATTCCTGTGAAATTTGGTAAAAATCCAGTCAATAGTTTCTGAGGAGAAGTTTTTTAAAGAAAAAGTTTACGGACGCACGCACGGACGCACGGACGGACGAACGGACGGACGCACAACGGACACAATGCCATGACAATAGCTTGCTGGCCTTCGGCCAGTGGAGCTAACAACAATGAAATCCAATGAATAGTTTTAGAGAAGAAATTTTTCAAAGATTTTACTTTATACCATAAAAGGAAAATGAGTCTCCCATAAAAGCCATGTTTTTTGACAGATCTTTTTTTTTTTTAAGGAATTCTGTAAACCTGTATCTAAGGAACATTCCTGCAAAATAATAATGCTATCCAAACAGCGGTTTGGGAGGAGAAGATTTTTAAAGGTTTTTTACTTTGGTTGCCATGGCAACCAGAATTCTTCATGGAACACAATTATTTGAAGGAATTTGAAAGAGGACCACCAAAGGAACATTCCTGTGAAATTTGGTAAAAATCCAGTCAATAGTTTCTGAGGAGAAGTTTTTTAAAGAAAAAGTTTACGGACGCACGCACGCACGAACGAACGAACGGACGGACGGACGGACGGACGGACGGACGGACGACGGACACAACGCCATGACAATAGCTCTCTGGCCTTCGGCCAGTGGAGCTAAAAATGTATTCCTTCACAAAATAGACAACTACATAAAATTGTAAAAATATCTAAACTATGTAAGCAATCAGTCAATAATTAACAATACTCCATAAACTAAATTACCAGCAAATCTGCAGCCACACATTGTAAGAAGCCTGTACCATCTCGGAGCACAACAAACATGAGGTTTTTGCCTTGTCTACGAAGTCTGTGTACCCAACCAAAAATCTTTACTCTCACGTTTCTGTTAGCCTCTGATTGTCTTATCTTGATCTGTTGGAGAAAAAATTGTATATTCATCAGATTGAATGACTTCCAAGGGCAAGTCTATGCTAAACATAGAATCTTCACCATTTAACACTTTACCACACAATCCCCACTTTTGATGACCCTGAGAAAAAAAGCTTTTGAAAACAATGCGGGAATAGGAGAAAATGCTGGTAACCAGTCAATAATTTTCTACCCTTTCCAAAACAAATTTCAGTTTTTGAGTCACTTATTTTGTTGTCTGCAAATGCTTTCAATTTGGACCAATCTATCATTTTGTTGTGTGGTAAAGGGTTACATACAAGTGCAATTATTTGTAACCTACTACTTCTTGAAACATAGAAATATGATCAAATGAAAAAAAATTATGGTAAGGTTGCTTGGCACTCAAACAGTAATATCCTCGCAATCCTTCATTAAAACCTCTAATATCCTTGCAATTCTTCATTGAAGCCTGTAATATCCTTGCAATTCTTCATTAAAACCTCCAATATCCTTGCAAGTCTTCATTAAAACAACTAATACCCTTGCAATTCTTCATTAAAACCTCTAATATCCTCACAATTCTTCATTAAAACCCCAATATCCTTTCAATTCTTCATTAAAACCTTTAACATCCTCACAATTCTTCATTAAAACCTCTAATATCCTTTCAATTCTTCATTGAAACCTCTAATATCCTCCCAATTCTTCATTAAAACCTCTACTGACATTTCTACTGACTATCCCACACAAACAGTTTCAGAAAAGGAATTGTCTGAATAGTGAATACGCTATTAACCCTTTACCACACAATCCTTATTTCTGACAACCCTGTGAAAGATGCCTTTTTGAAACATTGTGGGTAAAGGAGAAAATGCTGGTTACCAGCATTTTCTCCTTGTCCAACAATGTTTTCTACCCAACCAAAGACAAACTCCATCATGTGAGCTACATTTGAATTATTGTCTTCAAATGCTCTCAAGTTGAGCAAGTCTGGTTTTTTTGTCATGCATATAAGAGTTAAACTTATCTGATATTCTAAACCTAGGATTATGCCATGATGGAAGTTTGGTGGAGAAGAAGTATGTCTTTAGTCTCAGTCATCCTGAATTTCGTTTTTCTGGCTGTTGTAGTGAATGTGTGTTCCTTGTAAGCAAAAGTCTATTCAATCCCACAGAAGATTTTGTGCTTTTATAAAAACTGGACTGGATCTACGCTATCCATGGGATATTTTGTTTGTTTTTTTTTCACTATTAAGCAAGATATTTCAGTGGGTGTTATCCTGTACACAATCAGTTTTACTCATTTACCCAAAAAGGCTTTGTAGCAAAAGGAGAGATTACAAATTACAATTAATTCTCCCTTTGCCACAATGTTTTTTGTGTATATTCGGATATTACACCATTAAAAAGGGTGACTGTCTACACTTCAGATGGATGTTGAAAGGGTAGATGACAATTTTTCAGGATGAAATGAGATAAGATACCAACCAGTTTTGGTGCAGGTAAGCTTGTATCTTCTTGTACTACAACCTTCTTTGCTTCCTCTAGATTCTTCTCCCTTCTCTCTGCATCCTCAGCCTAGGAAAAACAATTTTTTTTTTCAGAACAGTGCCCATATTCACCAACCATTCTTTGGAGCATTTTTAATCTAATTCTCCAAGATTTTCTAAATTTGAAAGTAACAGAACTTCTGATTGGCTAAACACCTGAGAGAATAAGACCAAGAATGTTCTTAAAAATGGTTGGTGAATACATGCCCTGGCAGAAGACACAAAAACACTTTTACAGCCCAATTTTAAAAAATATTCCAAATTGCAAATTTCTTGTTGGTCTACATAATAATGCTAATTGCTAAATTGTTTGAACATCATTCTTCCACTGAAGCCACCAGAGTAAAAGCAAATTGAAATGGTAAGTTTTTTTTTGGTCATCTCCTGAGATACCACTACTCTGTACAAAGACTGAAAAAAAAATATGGACCTGCCCAAGTATACTTTGGACCCTCCTGTTATAAGGGCAAAAAGGTCCCGGACCCTGCTACTTTTATCACTATTTTTCAGCCCTGATATTAACAGCTTAGGTCATATAATAGCGGCCAGAGCACCTATGCAGGGTTCGACATTAACATTTTTTTCAACTAGACCAGTGGACCAATAATATGCAAATTTTACTAGACCACTTCATATTTCTACTAGACCACTTTTGCAAGATAGAATAGATCAAAATGTATGTTATTTCTCGTGTTATCATACCAAAATTGTGACAAAAAGTGACTGCAAAATGTAGAAAAATATAAAATAGATCAAAATGTATGTTATTTTTCTTGATATTATACCAAAATTGTGACCAAAACAAATGACAATGTCAAGGTGAGTAATGATCAATGAGTGTTTTCCCATTAATTTGTTAGTTACGATCTCTTTACTAGAGGACAATTTAGACTTATCCATTTTGAAAAACATCGCAGACAACACATAAGTCTGAGGTTCAAAGAACAGTATTCGTGTTTTTAAGGGTAAAAATGCTATTGGATGTTATTAGATCCTACAGCAAATCTTTTGTTTTTTAAAGTGTTCACAAAGAAAACGTGACATTTTCCTCCGAATAAAACACAAACCAACGGCACGATTTCAGCTTTCCACTCGAGTCAAGGTCAAAAATGATCTTTTTTTCTGTGATCTAGATCTAATTCTATTCTTCTACATCTACTTGTGTTTCGATTAATTTTTCAAGCTTCATTTTATGACTCCGCTCTTTCCGGATCAGATGTTTTTCCACGGTTGTCTGCTCTGTTGTCTATGTAAATGTCTAGACATCTCATTTTTGGTTGTCGTCAAAATGAAACTCAGTATTTAAAAAAAAAAAGCTAGATTTAAATGAAAGAAATTCTTGCTAACAGATAAAGTACTCTTACAAAATGATAACAATCACGAATAAAATTAAGACTTTTATCCTTGTTGACACAATCGGGAAATCCTCTATTTTTAGGTCAATTTGGTTTTTCCATTCAAGATATGGCCTACCGCGCATGCGGGACCGTCTTCCTGTTAGAAGTTGCCAATAAATTATCGTTGGTTGAACAAAATCACAAGTTAAGTAGGAGATTTCTTTCAGCGAACGTCGATTTTCGTCACTTTTGTGAAGTATGAAATTAATACTTAAACTAATTTTTGCACTAGACCATTTGGGCTAGCTGGACGTAGCCTCTACTAGCCCGAACCGATTGTTTGCTAGACAATGTCGTTCGGACGTGCCTTAATGTCGAACCCTGCTATGCATTCGTTTTCTTGCTTTCTCACACCAGTACTGACACAACTTTCTTTCCGAAGCCACCGACTGCTTTTCTCATATGCGCCAGAGGTGAGAGGCAAAAAATCGCCCAAAAGAAAGTTTGTCGAAACTGGGTATCGAACCCTCAGATACACTAACCACCAAGCTACCCGGCCAAGTACTGAACAGTTGTATGATACACTGTGGTCTACACGAAAGTACCGGTACTTACATCTTTCTTGGCTTTATCTGCAGCTTTGTTCACATCTCTTTGCCATATTTTCTGCCATTTTTTCAACTGAGATTTTGCAGCTGGTTCATACAACTGAAGCCCAAGAAAGAAATAGACCCTGCACTGAATTTGTTTATTAGGATGGTATCTTATCCCTATATCACACAATTCTGTTTTAACAACCTGAGAAAGAAGGTTTTTGAAAACATTGTGGAAAAAGGATAAAATGCTGGTAACCAGCATTTTCTCCTTTTCCCAAAATGTTTTTTACCCTTCCAAATACAAATTTCAATTTTTAAGTCATGTTTATTTTGTCGTCTGCAAATGCTTTGAATATGGACAGATCTTGAATTTTATTGTTTAGTTCTAACTGTTTGACATGAGTAGAAAACATTGCAGGAAATGCTCATTACCAGCATTTTCTCCTTTACCCACAATCTTTTCAAAAGCCCTCTCCTACAAGTTGTTAAAAGTTGGGGTTGTGCTGTAATGGACTGATGCATCTCTGTGATGCAATATACTGAGCAAGTCATCATACAATTATGGATCCATAAATCCCACTGTGTCTAACAGCAGACTGAATCACGAGGTAAACTAGTCCTTTGAGCTGCAGAAAATTGACCAATAGCAAAAAGCAATGACCCAGGTCAGCCTGCATGGACTGCTCAGGCTGACCATGAACGATACTTTTTGCAATTGCAACAACTGCATTAAAGCCCCTTTTCACAAAGCATGACTCCAATAATAAATACAATGCTTTTTTTTCATTCATCACAAGACTTAAAAAATACTGAACAGCATATCCTAGATGAGGCTTTATGTTCTGTACAATCTGATATTAACCCTTTATCAGACAACACAAGTTTAGCCTTGTCTAAATTGAAAACATTTACAGATAACATTTCCAATGTGGCTCAAATTTTTCAATTTTTCTTTGATAAAGTAGTAAACATTGTGGGAAAAGGAGAAAATGCTGGTTACCAGCATTTTCTCCTTTTCCCACAATGTTTTCAAAATGCTTATTTCCCAGGGTTGTCAAAAGTCAGCATTGTGCTGTAAAGGGTTAATTCATATTGTCTACAAAAAGTACCATAACTGGAAGTCAGACTTTATAATTTTAGAGCTTTAAGCGTGAAATGAATAAAATGTACTACGGTAACTTTTAGGTAAGTTAATCCTTTACCAAACAATCCAGAGTTTAAGGACCCCAGGGAGGAAGGCTTTTGAAAACATGGTGGGAAAAGAAAAAAATCCTGGAAACCAGCATTTTCTCTTTTTCCAGCTATGAATTCTAACATTCCCAAAATGAACTTAAATTTTTTAGTCAAATTCATTTTCGTTGTCTGCAAATGCTTTGAATTTGGACAGGTCTAAAGATTTGTCGTTTGGTATAAAGAGTTAAACTGACCATAGCATTACGAAGTCAAGGGTGGTTTTGCCAGAATATTTCCCAAAGAACAGTCTAGATCCAAGACCAGACTGTACCTTATGTTTGAAGTTGTTGTTAACAAAATTGTTGAAATAAAACTTTACCTTTCCTTCTTCTTTTCCATCCATATATATTGTCGGGAAAGGTTCTGCACCTGCATGCTTCATTGCCTACAAGTATAAAGAAACAAAAAAAGAAGTAAGCCATGCCTAATACATCTGCAAAAAGTATCCAGCCAGGTCAGCCTGCTCAGACTGACCTTGGTCAATACCTCTTGAGTTTGTTTTTGGTCAATTTTCTGCATATCCATGGTTCAGTCGGTTGTTAGATTAAATGGATTTTATGGATCCATAATCATGTGATGTCTTGCTTGGTACGGAGATCCATTAAACCCCCTTTGGCCAGAGCATAGCTCAAGTGTATTATTAAGTGTAAGTTTCTAAGACATACCCAATTATAACCAGTCAACCCTTTACCAAACAATCCCATCTTTTCTGGGAAAAGTCTGCTTTCGAAAACATCACAAGAAAAGATGTTTATGCTGGTAACCAGCATTCTCTCCTTTTCCAATAATGTTTTCTACCTTCTGTACAAATCACATCATTTGAGCAACACTTGATTTGCCGTCTGCAACTGCTTTCAGTCTGGACAAAAGTAAAGTTTTGTCATCTAGTAAAGAGTGAACTACATCTTTCTATGTTTTTCTATAATTTACAACCTCTTGTAGCTGATCTAAATCAGACACATTTAAAAATCTTGTTAAATAGGGCTCACCCACCCCTGCCCCCCACCCAGACATTTTTTATGGTACCTCAAAATGGTGTCGTGAATAGAAATATTCTAGTCAAAAAGAGCAAAATTTGAAGTGATAGCAAAATGCACTGCAAACAAAACAAATTTCAAAATCTTTAACTGTTTACCATACGATCCCTAGTGTTAACGACCCTGAAGGAGAGGGCTCTTGAAAACATTGTAGAAAAAGGAGAAAATGCTGGTAACCAGCATTTTCTCCTTTTCCCACAACCTTTTCTACCCTACTGAAGAAAAATTCTACCATTTAAGGCCTTTAAGCCACCCTTAAATTGTGGTGTGCAAATGCTTTCGATTTGAACAAGTCTGAAATATTGTCGATTGGTATAGAGTTAACTCTTTACCAAACAACAAAATGTTAGACTTGTACAAATTGAAAGCATTTTTAGTTGACAAAAAAAATATGGCACAAATGATTTTATTTGTATCAGAGATGTGGTAGATACATTGTGGGAAAAGGAAAAAATGCCGGTTACCAGCATGTCATTAATACTCCAGATTGTGTGTTAAAGGGTTAAATCACCAGAATTGACAACCATTGGCAATTGACAATGCATGTGTTTAAAATAATAATATATAATAAGAATCTGGATTTTATACATTACAGCCATGAGACAAAAGGAAAAACTGCTTGTAATAAGTAAACTTATTCTTTTGTCACTATATTTTCAATGAAAGTCTCCTTTTCAAAGACAGAAATCATCATTTGAGCTACTATTAACTTGTTTTAGATTCAGACAAATCTAAAATTTTGTTGTGGGGTATAGAGAAAACCAAATGGGCTGTGTGCAAACATGTAAGCAAAAGTGTATGGCATATCATGTTTTTAATAGACTTATTTTGTTGTATAAGGTCACACTGGCAAAATATTATTATTCCATCATTTAAATTTGCTTTTTAACAACTTTTCAGGTTGAAAGAAACCACAAAACTCCCATCTTTGGTTTGAGTAACACATATACAAGAAAAGTAAGGAGACCATGCAATAAAAACATTTGCTTTGCAAATAACATCACTTGTATCTAAGCAAAATTTTGTTGGATCTAAGTAAATCAAAAATAATTAAAGTTGACATATAATTAGAGTATGACATAGATGAGGCAATACCTAAAGGCATGATGAAATACCTGTAAAACAGTTTTAAAAGGTTTATCTGCAGTGCCATCTCCTGTCTCGTCCGAACCACGGGCCTCTGATGTGTAGATTTCGCCTGAAAATATATATCCATTAGGGATCTTCTCGTGCAATAGCAAAACATTATTAGTTTCGTTATGTACATTGGGCAATAAAGTCCAGAATCAGTTGTAAAACATGTTACTAGTAAACAATCTACAAAACATTGCATAACATACCTTCAAAATTCAAATGTATTGTCGGATTAAAATATTTTTCCAGCATTTCCTGATGGTCCTGGTAAATAAGACCCTAAGCTTGACATCCATAATTCTTTTGTGACAATAAATCATCTCCCCATTGCTTGTGCCCAAATAAACCTGACAGCTCTGCAGTGCTTTCATTAATAGGAGGTAGACATAATATATGTCAGGAAAATTTAAAAAAGCGTCCGAAAAATGGAACTGGACGTTTTTCATGTCGAGAAATTTCCAAAAACATCTGCAAATTCAAACCTAGGCATTTTACCTATTTTCATAAAACTAAGAGTTTAATCTTCTGGAAGAACGTGTGGCGATAAATCTAATCAAATCCCCGTCACATATACACAACAAACTTGACATGCGTCAGTTAATTAAAATATATCAAGGCATACATGTGTTCTGAATTGATTTATAACCGGGTATCACCTTGACAACCAACTACAGCAATCATGGCTAATTAAGGACAGCAATTTAAACGGATTACGCTAATTTTTTCGAAGTTTGTCCTACAAAGGCGACAGTAAGTGAACTGTTTGTCCTCAATCTGATTGCTGAAAGGTTAGTGGTTTATCAAATTAACACTTTTCGAACCAATTTTTCTCTAATTAGAAATATCAAGATAAGAGGTTATCTTTATGATAAAGAAAAATATTTTGACAAGTAATATCAAGTGTATTGCTCGAAAATATATGAGTTTTTATTTGGGGGTTATTTATCGTCAGTAACCATACAGCACACTACATGTATATTAAAATTTCTCAATGAATCTTCTTTTGGCTGTACGGAGTTACCGTCTGACAAAAGTGAAATGAGAATATAAGAAATGATATGATACGAAACAAGGCTCCTGGTAAGAGAGGTTTTACATTCCAAGTTTTTAAAACCATGTGCTGTTGATACTCATCAAAAATTGTCTGATTGTTGATATTCTGATGAATAGCAACATCACAGGGTTTTAAGGAGAATTGTGTAATACATTTTAGGCAGTCTCTAATTTATCATATATATTGTTGGAATTTCGATGTGAAAAGTTGATATTTTTGCTTAAGTGTAGGATCAGAACTTCCTGAATTTTCACCAAAAATTCCTGAATTTCTGACCTGGAATTATAAAATTTTTGAAATCAGCCCTTAATGAAAGCCCTGGCTCTGTATTATGTGATTATTTGTCATCTACAAATTCTACAATGTGTAGTGATAATCAGTATCGTGGATATCGACATGTTTTTGTTGCTTAGGACTCACCCTAGAAGCTAGGGGTCCCAGGTTCCAATCCCGTACTGGCCACACTTTTTCCACCTGAGAATTTACTTTAAGTGGTTGCAAATACCAGTAGGGTCTATCGGACTGTGGGTTTTGGTTTGTATTGAAGTTTAACGCCATTTTAACAGCTTAGGTCATATCATGGCCATCAGTGATGCACCCATGTGTTTCCTGGCTTTCTCACACCAGTACTGACACAACTTTCTTTCCAAAGCCACTGACTACTTTTCTCACATGCATCAGAGGTGAGAGGCAAAAAATTGCCGGAAAGAAAGTTCTTCGCAACCGAGCATCAAACCTGCAACCTCCAGGTCCAGTCCGAGATTGAATAAATATCTTCAGTAAAGACAGAGATATTTTAAAAAATCAAAGTTTTTGCATGCCAACACAAAGGACGGCCGTGCTATGAAAATGTCTCCATGTTTTCCTTGAAAAAAGCGGGGCTAAAGATCTAACTTATTCCATAGAATGAAACTTTGCACTTTGACTGTCATGCTGTAGGTAGGGTAGGTTGGGAAATTTCTTTTTTCAGAATTTTTTTTTTTACATGGACCATGTAAAGATTTCATTAAAGAGATTATAGCTTCCAGAAATTTATGTAAATTCACTTTTTAAACTAATTATTAAAGATGAAAAGACAGTTTTAAGTCTCTCTGATCGGACGATGCCAAAATGACCTTTGTTGTGTCATTGGTTTTCGCATTTTTTTCCAGCGATCTTTTATGAATGCCAATTAATTTTTTGAGGAGTATTACCACATGATTTGTCTTGAATTTGTCAATTATGGTAGCAGGTAACATTCAAACCTATCATTTTACACTAGATAAGTGGACCAACATCTGTATCACATTTTCATAATTGACTCGCCAGCTTCACGAGCTGTGATAAACAGAGCCATGTGCGTCCTTCACATTTGTTACTGATTGTGTTTATTAAAGCCCATAATTCTGCCATATGCATGTGAGCCAGACTACTTTATAAGGAGCTTTAGCCGATAATCTCATGCACCAGATTGACTCTAAGAAAGATTTTTTTAGAGTGTCAAAAAAGTTCCTTTCAACTTTCCAAGCATCAAAACCCTGAGTCACTGGTCATATGAAAAACGCTGCTCTATCGCTACTCTCTTGTAGCTGTTGACAGCAGGAGGCATGTTTTAGTCCGAGGGAAGGGACGCTTGAAACCATACAGAGTGATACAATCTTATCGGCTTTTATACCCCTTAATTGGCCTTCCGTTGAGATATCAGGTAAAGACCCGTGCCTAGTTTCTTTTTTAATTCTTAAGTTTTCAATTTTTGTAGATTGGCTACCTTACTGGGTAGCTATCGCATATCATATTGTTTATACAACGAGAACCATCTCAGTTTTTTTTTAATGCTAAACTGGCAGCCTGTTTGGTCGTCGCTAAATACATATGGATTTGTAGACCGACCTGTTTTGGAGCAGTACCTGTTTTCGAACCCGAAATGATATCCCACTTTCCTTGCGAACTATGAAGTGAATGACGTCACCATTTTGTGTCAACGGCTTATTTGAGTGTAAATAACGGAGTAACCACTATTAATTTACTAAATGCAACAAAAGCAGACAGTATGCATGTTTCTAAAGGAAAGATCAGCTTTAGTGACAATTTTCTTATTACCTTTTTAAACCCAATATTTGCCAAATTTAAATTCTCCGTTCAAAGTTCAAGTTTAATCCTGAAAAGTTCCCCGCATGTGATATAGTCAGTGTAGATGCAAAAAAATCATATAACCATACTGGAATGTGACAAGGTTTTGATCTCTATTTAGATCAGAGAATTTCGTGACCTATTTCGTTCCGTCACTTATGACTAAATTTTTTCAGAACATTCGCTGCTTCTGAGAGTACATGTTTCCAACCCTTTTATAAAGACACTCAATATTTTCAGATGCTTTATGAGATAAGTTTTTGAAAAATTCCTTTAGAATCTGTCTTCAAAGGTGCATATAAATTGATAGAAGGCACCAAAAGGTCTTAATTTTAGCTATTCAGGTATTCTAGTGCTACTGTCAAGAGAGGGCCAATGGCCGCCATGATTTTTATCTGTACCCTTCATTGCGCTTCAAAAACTGAAGAGAGTTGACTTAGAACTTGTCATTTATGCTGTTCAGAACAGTTCCTTCTCGTGATAGTTAACATTTCAGTTGAGTTTGGTGCAAAGTGATTTTCAGTTCTTTAATACATGTTCATGAACTGTTCTATGGACTTGAAGGCCACGAAATGAGAGCATGTTTTCCCATACGCCATTTTTAGCTTCTGGCACAAGATTGAAGGGTGAAATATGTCGTTATCATTGAATATTCATGATTCAAACAGAGATTAAGGTTAAAGAGGCATTGAAAATCGATCTTTTAGGCTATCATGACAGGGTGAACACCATATAACACACAATCAATGCATGACATTATGGGCTGCAACTAAATCTCGTGTGTGATTCCCGATTTAGTGGTTTGCAACAGAGTTGCAGATGGGGCGTGGCAAAATTGACATTTGATTGATTGGCATTTTATGGTGTGTATGCATGTTTGGTGTGTAATTAGACAAAACACAGTTTGTTATCGATTTTCATATCAACTCTTTTTGACGGCTACAGGACATACAACGGATACCAGTATATTTCGATGCAGACAAGTGAGAGGGAACGAAATTGCAACAGACAAAAAGTACCGAGATGTACCAAAATCTCACCAAACGGTGCCTCATGCCAAAGCGTTGCTTGAAGTCATCAATGCTGTACTTCAGCATCACATATTCAACTTAGTTTTCAATCCTTGGCCTTGTGTGCCTTATGTGAAAGGCAGAAATAACAGTGTTATTGGATGATGCCAGAATTTGGGTTCTTCTTCTGTTGTTTATTAAGTATAACAAATCATTTGATGGACTTTCTCCAACAAGTTCTGTGAGGAGGACAAAACAGGCTGCCATTTTGAAACTTTAGAAGTGAAACTGCTCATTTTTTTATGAAACCAGAACTGGTTTTGGTTTCGTCAAAACCATTGCAGAACCTGAAACCGAAACCAAAACCAGTTCTAGTACAACAAATACGCCCTTGGATCGGTGTTTTCACTGCTATCAGGCATTCACATAATTATCATGTTTCCGACCGAATTATCTAAGGCTTGAAATCTAACATGTATAGAAATCAGCTGTTACTGTAGAGACTGTAGTCATATTCTGTCATCGAGCATATTTGCACAACCTGTCATTACAAAAACTGGTTTAAATACTTTAAAGCAACCTTACCCAAACTCATATCTGCAACTTTTTGTGTAACTTCGGTCATTCTAAAAGATAACTATATACGACGAAGTCTGCCTAACACAGTATTTATCCCTTTTTGTTGCTTCAGTTGTGTCGCCGGTTGCATCAGCACATGCCGGAAGTTGTAGGCAATATTATGATTATTCGCAGCGTCTTGGTCATTGGCTGGAAGAGACCGAAACCAAAGCAAAGCGTTGATGTTGTGAATTGTGTGTTAGTATTATTGGCGACCTACGGTACGGCATTATTGATCAGTCACCAATAAGAATCAAAGTAATGAAAGTACTGACAGACTAGCGAATTTGAAATAAGTGGCTATGGTAAAGATAAAACTTGGTTGGTTTATACAAGATTGAAGAAAAATTGTAAAATTCAGGTTTGAGTCAATTCTAGTTCCGCTGGCTCATTCCGTTTATTACGTGCTCGTAAGTCCAATCAGGATCCAGTTCAATCCATTGATTTTACCCAACACACTTGACTACTAACTTGGCAAAATAAGAAAAACCATGAAAACTTTGTTTGTTAACTTTCAATTGGAAGCAAGTTATTTCGTTTAAATGATATCCCCCGACAAAAAAGACTTTTTTAATAGAAACATACAAGATGTATCGCGTTTTGCATGTACACATGGCCTTTTTGTTATTGGTCTATAACAAAATTTTACATTAAGACCCTTTTTTCCATAACATGGCATTTCATTAAATGAAAACAAATAATGCTTGTTTCTGGCTTTAATAACGATATAAATATGAAGGTTCATAAAATTTTGTCCAGTAGATCTAGTTAAAAGGAAATATACATCAAGCCCCCTTTTTCCATGACACAGCATCAAATGAAAAAAATAATTAAATCAGTGGACTATCATAAGGAACACGTGTATGAAGTTTCATACATTTTCAAAAAGGATTTTAGAAGATATATGTCCGGACGGAAGAACAATGTAGATTAAGATTAGACTGCACAGACTGCTGTCTGATCTTGGATTCACACTGTCCGATAAGTGTATATTTTTTTCTCCAAAATATAACTTTGAAATAGCAATATTCAGGTTTTTACCATTAGCTTGAAAGTTTTGTTTTTTTTCAGCAGATTAAGGGTTAAACTCAAACTGGATTATATAGTTAATCCATAGCACAAGATGTAATTGTGTAGTAAACTATTTAACTCTTTAGAAAACGAAAAATTTTCACTCATCTAAACTCAAAGCTGTTCCAGACTATAAAGGTAAATGTAGCTCAATTGATGAAACCTGATTCTTAAAGGGCAGAAAGCAATGTGGGAGAAGGAGGAAATGCTGGTTATCAGCATTTTCTCCTTTACCTGCAATGTTTTCACAGGGCATCTTCCCCAAATTAAAACTTGTGATGGCGTGGTAAAGTGTTAAAATACAAGAAGTGAAATAACAGTTTAACATATCATTTTCGCGGTACACATGATCTAAATAATGAATGAAGGAATGACAAGTCTAGTGAGGGTTAATGTAGCTGGGATTTGCTACAAGTTACCTAGATGCATCTATTTTTAGATTCATTGATAATGTTACTGTGTTGTAGGAATACATGTATGTGTATGAGCCTGATTTGCATAGGTCACTTAAAAATTTACATATAAGCAAACATCTTGTACCTTATCAATGCCATATTGTTCAGTCTATTACTTTTTTGAAGTAGACAAGTTTAAATCGGGATGGTGGAGATTTAATGGTTTTTGTCAAAATTGTCATATATAACAGAATTAAAATTCCTAACAGAAAGAATTATTTTTTGTGAGGCAGTATTTGGCAACTGTGGGGTTTTTTGTTTACATTGCATCTGAGTCAATCTGGGTGCCTATAGACTAGCTTCGCTAGTCTAAAAATAATCTGACCCTGAAAATTAAAAAAAATAAAAAGTGTATCACCCAGAAGTATCAACTGTTCTCACAACATGAAAAGATCTTTTGTTTTTCTCAAAAAACATTTCTAACTCTGTATGAGGCGACGATTTTTTAGACAAGTCCATTTGGAGCTCCATGATTTGCAGACGACGACAAAAAAATGTAGCTGAACTGATAGGATTTACTTAGAGAGTGTAAAAAACACTTTGGGAAACAGAGAAAATGCAGATCTATATATCTACCCTGTCAAAAGAAACTGTTTTCTTTTTATTTAATCAGATCTGTAAAGAAATTCACTTTGGTTCTACATATACAATCCATTTTGACTGTAATGTTTACAAGTAACATTGCTCTAGAGTCATTCGAGTCGAAATCATGATCTTTTCAAGAGAGGTATATAATAGCTTTTTATCGATTTGATTTGATTGATTTTATGGTGTTTAACGACGTTTTCAACCTTATTTCAGTTATATCGCGGCGGCCAGTGCACCTATCCATGCTTTACTGAAGGCTCTTTTACCAGTACTCCGCACAATTTTCTTTCCAAGCCACTGGCTGCTTTCCCACATAACCATCATCGAAACAATGGTCAGCGGTGGGAGAGGAATGAATCCTGTCGCAATGACTATCATCAATCCTCGGACAGAAATTGGCCGAGCCGGGGATCGAACCTGCGACCCCCTGTTCTCAAGTCCTGTACGCCACCGACTGAGCTACCGGGGCTCGGCAGCTTTTTATCCGACGACAAAGAAAAATGACTCATTCAAATTCAAAGTATTTGCAGACGATAAATCAAATATGACTCATATGGTAGGATTTGAAAATATAGAAAACATTGTCGGTAAAGGAGAAAATGCTGGTTACCAGCATTTTCTCTTTTTCCCTCATTGTTATCAAAATCTTACCTCCTCAGGGTCCTTAAAACACGGTCCTTCCGAGTGTTTCGGAAATGGCTGGTAAAGATTTTTCAGATCTTGCTCCAGTCATGATTATGATTAACTTTTAGAGGGCTGAACATTGTTTCGACGATGGTTATGTGGGAAAGCAGCCAGTGGCTTGGAAAAAATATTGTGCGGAGTACTGGGAAAAGAAAGTTCAGGAAAGCACGGATAGGTGCACTGGCCGCCGCGATATAACTGAAATAATGTTGAAAACAGCGTTAAACACCATACAATCAACAATCAATCAATCTTTCAGAGGGCAAAATCAGTTTAAAATCATTAGTTATAAACGTTGCTACCTGCAAACCTTAACCCTCATCCTACCAACATATTTTTTTACCTAAATCCTACCAACTGGGGTTCTGTTTGGACCCCAAGTTGAAGTGTCAGTGCTGATGCTAGGAAAATTAGAAAGCAAACGCAAGTAATTGTTAAAACTGTTGAATGAAATAAAATCAATATTTAAACATGCAAATGACGTAATTTTGGTAAAATTTTACATTGTTTGGTCCATCCATTGATTTGTGCTTAAAGTTTGTCCAGATGCTTTATAGACACTTTTCAACAATAGTTTGTTTGAGACTACGAGAGTGTTTCGGACAAGCTGGACGGCTGTAGGTGTTGCAGATCACATGTTGCATGCTTGTGTTTGGCGTCTTGCTTGACGATTAGTTTTGAGCACAAGAATGTCAATCATGACAGGTGTTCTAAAGAATGTGAAGGAATCCTTGGGTTTCACGATTCAGGGCATGTGTAATTCCCAATTGTTGCCTGATAGTGTCCTGTGGCTGTCGCCGACCAGTATCTGGAGGATGTCTCTGCCAGAAAGTTCCACTGCAGGCAACAATGAACAAATCTGTCTAAAGGGTCCTTTGTGGCTCAGTGGTAAATTGTAGGACCTGCGTTCGAAAGCACAGAAAGCACTGGGCTTTTCGAGCGCGCATCCTTGGGCAAGACACTTCAGAGCCCTAGCCTAGCCATGGTGAAAACCAGGACAGATATGAATATGTGAGCTGCCATCATGATATGATAGAAATAATGTTGAAAGTGATGTAAAACACCATTTAATCAATTAACTTATCTTCTTTGGTATCCGCTGGTTCTCGGTGAGGGTGCAGCTGAGGCAATCTGTTGTCCGCATTACCTAGTTCTCGGTCATTTGGTCTTATCCCCGGGTCTCTACCCCTAGCCCTTCCTCTAGCCTGACATCTTGCTTGGGCTGGGTCCCTATCAGGAACAGGGTGTACATATTCCTCCACAGCACCTATTGGACTAGGATGGGGCTGCACCTGTGCATGTAAAACTTTTGTGTCACCTTGGTCTGACGGTTGGGATACATGGTGAACATTACCGGCTGAAGCGTCCGGGTCCTCAAATTCAGACTTCACAATGTCTTGTAATAATGACTCTCAGGGACTGTGCTGCTATATACATGACCTTGTTATTTTTATTTGGTCATAGTTTAATCGAAACAGACGGGAGAATTAATTAAAAAATTTAAACTTGGTTTTGGGGTCCAATCGGACCCCACACAAAAAAAAAGGTAAGAATCAGCTCAAAACCCGAGAAAATATATTGATATGGCCATTTTTATCATCAGATCACCAGTTTTGACAAAGTCATAAGATGTTGCAAGTCTAAGATCTGTACTTTTTTAATAGCTTCATGAAAATAGTCGTTGGGGTCAAATTGACCCCAGTTGGTAGGATGAAGGTTAACTCTTTACCACACGACAAAATTTTTGACTGGACCAAATTGAAAGCATGTGCAGACGACAAATTGTGGTTCAAATGGGTAGAAAACATTGTGGGAAAAGGAGAAAATGCTGGTTCCCAGCATTTTCTCTTTTCCCACATTGTTTTCGAAAGCCTTCTCTTTCGAGGCCATAAAAAGTTGGGATTGTATGGTAAAGAGATAATCAGCAATCACACAGTTGTGTGGGCAGTTTTGAGTACCTAGATCGAAGCCGCTCATTATGGGAATCGTACTCGAAACTGGGTCAGTCGTGAGCGGCTGAACCTTCGCCACTGTCTCCGACGAAATCCCAATATAATAACTTTATGAATTAATGTTGAATCTGAATGATCATGATGTTAAAGTTTTTTGCAGTATGGTCTTGATCTATACTGAGACAGGGCCGTTGTCAGCCGCTGAACATACATGGAATCAGGCACTTTTCTGGACGACACAGTTCAAGATCAGACTGCACTGTGAAGTCTGATATTGAATTTCTACCGCACTTTTGACGAAAATTAATCTTAGTATTAGTGGTAAGTATTTTGAACTGTGTATGGAAAGGAGTTTATGTATTTGGCGATAAAAGAAATAAAGCGGTAGGGCTGCGTTACGCTACACGCAGTTTCCGGGGGGCTTTTCTCTAATAAAAGGGCCAAGCCTCGGTAGCTCAATCGGTAGCGTAAAGGACATGAAAACAGGTTACTGGTTCGATTCCCGGCTTGGCCAATTTCTGTCCGAGGATTGATGTTAGTGCGACAGGATTCATTCCTCTCTCAACGCTGACCATTGTTTGGATGATGGTAATGTTGGATATCAAGCAGCAAGTGGCTTGGAAAGAATATTGTGTGAAGTACTGGTAAAAGAAACTCAGTCCAGGAAAGCATGGAAAAGTGCACTGGCCGTCCTGATAAAACTGAAATAATGTTGAAAACGGCGTTAAACATCAATCAATCAATCAATCAACCTTATAAAAGAGGGTCAAAGGAGCCTCCAATGAAAAATTGCGTTTTTTAAAACGCTTTACCAAACAATTCCGAGTTTCAACGGACCTGGAGAAAGAGGCTGTAGAAACCATTGTGAAAAAAGGCAAAAATTGCCGGTAACCAGCATTTTCTCATTTTCCCACAATGTTTTTACCTGTTTAAGAACAAATACTATCATTTGAAAATCATTTGCGTTCACGGTTGTCTGTAAATTACTTCAAAATGGACGAGGAAAAAAAAAAAAAAAAAAAATTGCCGTGCAGTATTTTAAGGGCTAAATCGAGAAGTATCTAGAAGCCATTAGTATATATATGTAACTTGAAATCGAATATTCTCGAGGAGAAAACGCTTCTCCTTTACCCATACAAATAGTCAAGTAGATTCTATCAAAACCGTAGCTTTTTCCCGTTTTTCGATGTGTTGATTTTTACCATTTTACCCTCAAAACCGTATGGTTCAATACGAGAATTAACCCTTAGGCTATTAAGCGTGACTCAAGTGACCATTTGCGGACAGTTTAGATCAAGATCAAACTGCACAAAAAGTGCAGTCTGATCTTAGATCTACAATGACCGATCAGGAGATAATTTTTCACCCCCCCCCCAAAAAAAAAAACCAAATTTAAAATGGCAACATTTAAGCTTTTTACTGTCTGCTTGAAAGTTTGATTTCACTTTTTTTTAGCAGGTTAAGGGTTAATGATAGTATTTGTTCTTAAACAGGTAAAAACATTGTGGGAAAATGAGAAAATGCTGGTTACCGGCAATTTTTGCCTTTTTTCACAATGGTTTCCACAGCCTCTTTCTCCAGGTCCGTTGAAACTCGGAATTGTTTGGTAAAGCGTTTTAAAAAACGCAATTTTTCATTGGAGGCTCCTTTGACCCTCTTTTATAAGGTTGATTGATTGATTGATTGATTGATGTTTAACACCGTTTTCAACATTATTTCAGTTTTATCAGGGCGGCCAGTGCACTTTTCCATGCTTTCCTGGACTGAGTTTCTTTTACCAGTACTTCTGCCACCTTATTGTTTTACATGCGATATACATGTAACTTGTATCAAGTGTTTTCTTGTATCTATCAGTGTGAAGAATTCAACAGTAAGTACTGTTATGTAAAGCAAGTGTTACGGCTGCTTTAGTAACGCAAATAACGCCTTAAGGAGCACTTTGAAAAAAGGTGTCAAATCCGCACAACAGTTGTATTTAAATGACCATTAATTCCTTTGTAACGTGCAACGATCTGGTCACCCATCCAGGCACTAACCTAATACACGTTGCTTAACTTTCACGGAGAGAAATGCACCAAACCGCATCGCTGTAAAAGTTAGCTCAACAGCAAGGCAGGTTTCAAGTACTTATATATCTAACCTCTCTCCGTGACATTACTCCCCCTTCGAGAAGTCTCGACCCCGAGATTTATATACAAGCATATATATGCAAATGAACCGGGGGATATACATGGGTAAGACAGCTCCGGTCCGGCAGTTGTCATTAATCTCACCTCTGCCACTAAATGTGGCATGCAACGGCCTGGTCACCCATCCAGGCACTAACCCAGAGCACGTTGCTTAACTATCACGGAGAGAAATACACCAAACCGCATCGCTGTAAAAGCTAGCTCTACAGCAAGGCAGGTTTCAAGTGCTTATATATCTAACCTCTCTCCGTGACACCTTTATGAAAGCGCTCAATATCACGAAACTCTTGCTGGTGTCATAAAAATGACCGTTATATGATGTCTTGTAGATAATCGTATGGTTTTCGATTATTTATATAGTCTGCGCACCTTTTCATGTGAGCAAGTAATATTTTAGCGCATGTAAAATGAGCGACGTCGCTGTAAGCACGGAGCTACGGTAAGCAATAAAGTTTTATTTCATGCTTTCCGGTAGGTTATCGAGAAATATCGGTGAAATATTTTTCGATATTTCATGGTTACGACCAGTGAAAATAACGATTTTTATATTAGTTAGTGACAATAAAAGGTCCGGAAGACCGACAGTTTTGGATAGTGGCTTTGTTGATAAAGGCCGGCGGAAGCACTGTGAAAGAATTGTGCTCATCGCTTCGTGTAACATAGTCTGTTGTTCACCAAAAGTTAACAGATGATTTTAAAATGAGCAAAGTTCACGCACGCTGTGCGCCTCGCCTGTTAACCTTTAAGCTGGTAAACTGACTTTTTGATGAACCAAATCATCTTTGCAAGTTTCAAAAGAATTGGATTAAAAATGCTGACTTCATTGGCTAAACAAGCGAAAATGTGACCACAAATGCAGACTTCATCGCGTAAACGAGAAAAAGACTAACGGACGGACGGACAGACAGAAACCACTGGAAATTGATTATAGGGAAAATACATGTAACTCCCATGAAATTAAAAAAAGAATCAACCCTTTTCTATAAATCCAAATTACATTTTAACGGGATGATGGGTTGCATCCTGGGGTCCATACCAAATATGCCAAGAGCACGGAGGGACATTATAAAACCACAAATCAATCACTTTTTTAAAGCAGTCACTGGCCTAGTAGATCAAATTACAAGCAGTTTGCTTTTCAAGCAGATACATTTCTGATAAAATTTACAGTATGACTGCATGTTCAATTACCAGAACTTATCATATCGAGTAGAAAAGTCAACACTGAGACAAAATCTAACATTGGAAATATTGCAAGATTTTAAAGTTTTCTCAGACCAGTCATGTCAGGACAAAATGAAATGGGAGTGGAGACTAAAGTTTCAATTACACAGTGTATGGAAGCCATCACATATAGACTATTCGTACATCCAATTTTTTTCCCATAGGTAGATAGATTTAGTTCAAGTTTGATTTTAGTTGAATAATTTTCAAATATTTCTACTAATCTTCAGCCAAAAAAAAAAAAAAAAAAGAAATCTTCTAGATCTACATTCATATTTGTTTACCATCATGTGTGCTATTATTTTTTACTCCATGTTCTTTTCTCATGATGAATTGTCATTCAGCTACAATTAAACATCTTTGGGTTTGTTTTCTAAAAGCCTGATCACCTTCTGTTTTGCACAGAGTACAAATATGGAAAAAGACAGACACATTCTGGAGATGAGTACACAGATGTCTTCACAAATATGTAAAACCACCCATCTCTTTTGATCAAAGTTCATTTAAAAAAATGGGAACAAGACATAAATGAAAGCTAAAAAGCACATTACCATATAAGTAAGTAAGTAAATAGTTTATTATAGTAACATGTGTACAGAATAACATACAAAATAGATAACGAAATTAATGACAAACATACACCCGGCCCCATGGGCCTATAAATCACAGTCAGTTTTAAGATGTGTACTTATATTAACTCACATGTTGGATAATTGGTAAAATAAAACAAAATTATAGACTTCCAGAGATTAGCAATAGGTAAATTCTCTTTGCTTCTCAAATGCATTAACAATGAATTTTGCAAGTGAGCGAACATGGTTCTTCATAAAACATGACAGTTTGTTCAATATAATAATTCAAATCAGTACTAGAGATAGAAACTTTTTTAACTATTATGATATGATATGTCGTATGGTATGAAGATCTATAGCAGAGAAATTTGGCAAATTTTAAATGCTCTACAACTATAGCTTAGCTATAGAAACTGGAAGGCAAGATAACACTGATATACAATATAGGTTCTGTAAATACTGTCTCAAAAATATCACATCCTGTCAAAGACAACCTCCATTTCTTATTGATTTGCTCATTGTATGATGGTTTGAAAAAAAAAAAAAATATTTGTTTCCCCCAAAAACGAATAATGGGTTATCAACAAAGTTCTTATTTTATACAGCATTTTCACCTCACACAAAATTTTCTGCCTTTTCACTCACAAATTGCACCATTTGAGCCAAATTCAATTTGTTGTCTGTAAATATTTTGATTTGGACAAGTCCAAAATTTTGTTAGTTGGTAAAAGGTTAATATACATACAGTATTTGCTATATGAGCCATGCTCTGTCAAAAGGGGGCTGAATACATCTGCAAAAAGTATCACAGCTCAGCCTGCGCATGCTGACCTGGGCTGAAACTTTTTGCCTTTGGTCAATTTTCTGAATATCAAAAGACCAGTGTACCTCAGGATTCAGTTGTTTGTTACACAAACTGAATTTTATGGATCCATGATAATATGATGATTTGCTTGGTATAGTGTGTCATGGAGATGCATTTAATCCCCTTTTTACCAGAGTATGGATCATATCAATTTCAAAGCAAGGTACCCAAGCGTTTGTAGACAAATAAGTAAGTCGCTGATTATTTTCTGTATCTTTCAATAAATTTCTTCAACTTTCCAGGTAGTCAAATTCAGAGATTCAAATTGAGGGCAATAAATCGCAGGCAACAATTTAAATGTGGTTCAAATGATTGAATTAAATTTGTCTTTTTAAGAACGGCAAACATTGTGGGAAAAGGAGAAATGCTGGTTACCAGCATTTTCTCCTTTACTCACATTGTTTTCAAAGGAATTCTTTCTTATGGTCGTAAAAACATGGGATTATGTTATAAAGAGTTAGGTCATTACACAGACTGTAAACATTAAAGAGTTAAGCTAGTAACAAATGCTTGCACTTTTCGTTTCACGGTTTTCTAGAAAGTAAGAGGAAATCATTGTCCTTTTCCAACAATGTTTTCTATATTCATCTATTGACTACAAAATCCAAAACTTAAATGAGGATTCATTTTGATTTGTCATCCAAGACATGTTTAGGATAAGAAGGCTGATAAATAAGGTAGTTAAAAATGGAAATATCATCCATAAGGGTAAATCTTTTCTCGACTTATTGAATACCACTATGCTGGATTTGTTTGCGCTAATTTCGATTCGTCATCTACAGGCATACTAGTATTCAGTGTATAATATTACCTGAAGTTTGTGTGGGGATAACGCTATTACAGATAAGTCGTCTGCAAACGACAGATTTCCGCAATTAGATTGTACCCAATCTGCAATGCATAATTTGATTTTTGCAATTGCTGTACATAGTAGTTCATTGATATAAACTAGATTATAAAATGTAGACCGAACTCCTCCTTGTCGGACGCCTCTCTATATTTTGACCAAGTGTGACGTCATGTACCATTGACTTGTATACGACATGAAAGATTGCTGTAAGTGTTAGTTATAATGCGAATATTTTTTTCCCTTTAAATCCTAGTTCAGAGAGTTTCTCAAATAGTCCTTGTTGCCAGACCGAGTCAAATGCAGCTTCAGTACGCAAGCTCCTTTCGTTATTCTATTTTCACGGCGAAAACTAAAGCCATGGTAATCAAAACTGAGCTAAAACCATTTGTTCTAACATATGAACTGAACTTTTTCGTTTAAAACTGCAGATGCATAGATGCAGCTAAGCGTACAGCTTTTTTATCGAGGCTAGCAGCTAATGCTTGCGTACAGATGCAGCTGATCGTACAGTGAACCTTTTGATAGTACCTCAAGAAAAGTTTAATTATTTCCACGTGAATAATACTTAATACTCTTATGAATATGTAAACATGAAGTTGAATAATTTCTTTATCAGTGTGCATAATCAGAAAATGGTTAAAGATCTTCCTTGAAGAATAGGAAGCAAAAATTTAGCCGTCACGGCAACCGTAAACGGCAAAAATTGGTGATGCGGCTTTCCTGTGCAAAAAGTGCATGGTTCACTTTCCAAATTGCAGTAAAGGTTGGTAGAAAAACCTGTTACCTCTCAAATGATATACACCTGATAAGTTTCTGTTCGCTAGAATTAACGTACCAGCCTGTTTTATGATATTTGTTTACCGCAGCTAACTGATTTTGGGCGTACAGTGAAAACAGCTTCTGATTTGCGAGACAGTACGTTGGTCCATAGTGACTTTGGAAATATTACTCTCAGACGATAACAATGTCTTTTACGGTCGGCCAGTTTCATGATAAACGGGGAACCCGGTATTCTTTTCTTCTGAAATGCCTGTTGTATTGTTAATGGAATGCAATGTGTTTTACCTGTCTTACCTGTCATGTGCTTGTTTTGTTTTATTGTTTATGTCAACAAAGGCTAAAATTATCATCTGAGAGTAATATACCATTTAACACTTTAAAACAACCCAAAAAAATAGTTTATGTTTGTTCCTGCGCTCTGTTAGTGTCTTCCAGCCCAATTCTCTAATAAGATCTGCAATTTACACTAGTTAAGTACATCCTATGACAATCCTAGCTGCATCTTTTGGAATCTTGTCAGTATCTTATATTCCTAGGTTCTGGGGCACTTTCCCTATTTTCCAGCTTTTTTGTCCTCTAAAATCCGTAAAATCCCTAAAATCCGTAAAATCCCTAAAAAAAGTCATCCTCTAAAATCCGTAAAAAGTCATCCTCTAAAAATGTACGCGTAATTAGGGGTCAATGAGTACATTTTTTTTTTTTTTTTTAAAGAGTCACGCATTTAATCGAGACAATTATTATCTCATTTAGTCCAGGCAATCAGTCACGCATTTAATGAGACACTGAGGCAAGAGCTGGAGGTCCAGGCACGTTACATGATGCAATCAGTTAGTCATTTAATCGAGACAATTATTATCTCATTTACTCGAGACACTCAGAAAAAAAATCCGTCAACTTGACCTTTGACCTCATTTTTCCCATTTTTGTCCCAGCTTTTTTTGTGTCAAAAAATCCGAAATTAGAGGGTCAATGAGCGCATTTTTTGAGACACGGAGTCAATCAGTATCTCCGTGACCTTTGACCTCTATTTAAAAAAAAAATATTTAATCGAGACAATTATTATCTCATTTAATCGAGGCAAGTCCACTCATTTCGTTTTTTAATCAGTCAACTTGACCTTTGACCTCACTTCTATCTCGGTATCTCGAGTCACTCATATAGGTATATGAGCAGTATCTCATTTCATGATGCAATCAGTCCCTGATTCACTCCGTACGAAGTAAAGGATGCAATCATGCAAGGGCTGAAGGTCCATATAGCCGCATTTAATCATACCATGACGAAGTCAGTATCTCACTTGACCTTTGACCTCAAATAAAAAAAAAAATGATTTCAAGTAAAATAAGAAATAATAATTAATGTAAAATGGCGCAACAAGCGGAAAAAAAGTATCTGGTGATATATTTCTCTAGATCGGGAACTAAAGAAATACATACGAAGACGATCGATACGAAGATGAAAGTAGCGGAAGTAACGTGTTCTTCGTTACACACTACTAAAAGATACATAAGAATAAGGAAATTAGAAGTGTTACACTATCTAGATAAGGATAGTGAAAATAAGATAACACTTGAAGTAGCCGATGAGTTAACTAAACTTTCGGATGACGATCCGTGGATGCTGTCATAATCGTATGTGCAATGATTATGACGATGGATTAATGAAGACAATCCGATGCTGTGGATATGGATTTACGAAGACAATCCCGACGACGATGCTGGATGGGCTCAGTTTAAAGGAATTGAAACAAGTTCATGTCCACTTATGAAACACTGGCCCTCATGTGGAATATTTTAGACAAACGTTACGTATTAGATATACATGAGTGGTCTAGAGAAAGAAGACTAAAATTAACTGATTTTAGTGTCTTAATCGCAACGTGCAATGATTAAGATAATTTTTAACGGGATTTGTTACGAATTCTTCAATTTTTTTATTATCGTTTTTTTAACCAACAAGCCTTATTATTTTTTAACTATAAAAGAATATAAATGGTTGTAAAGTCCCATTTTATTCTGAAGTATTAACTAACCGTGTCTTCTATTGTTTTGTAGTGATACCGGGCTAGAGTATCTGTCGAGTTTTCGAGTATATGCCTTTTATCATCGTCAAAACTTAAAGCTTTTTTGTTTATTTTCTCAGTATATATTTCATGACCGCGACTTCTCAATACATACATAGTTCTGTATTGATCCTTTTTTGCAAACAAACATTCTTTGTAGTTTTTAAAATTGATCTCTTTCTCAATCACAACCTTTTTAATCCCCTTACATCTTTTGGCTTCCTTTCCATCTAGCGTTTTATAAGCGTACATTTTTGCTCTTAGTCCTACAAACTCGCTCATAATTTTACCACCTAACTCGTCTTTAAACATGTCTACTACTCTTGCATTACAATCATTTCTTAAAAAATGATCATCAGGATAATTACTCGTATCAAACATTGTTGGTACGTCTACCGAGATGTCTTTGTAAATGTTTTTTGTTTCTATCTCGAGTATTAAACTATCTGTATCTGTATAACATAACTCGCAATTTTCACCATATTTCGCTTTAAAGTATTTATAGTAAGTGTTGTACATATGCGTTTTACTAATGTCCAATATACTCATTCCTGAGTAGATAGGTTTATCGTATTTTATATTGGTTTTTTTCATATGTACAGCTACTAGGTTTTCATCAAATATTGTTGTATGTTTAAAGTTTGGTTTTGCTGCTAGTTTTCTGTAACGGTTTTCATTGTTAACTAATTTTATATCCACTCTATTTCTTAGGTTTTCATCGTTTTTCCAAAGACGGAGTTATTCATTAATTTAAAAAAATCTTTTTCGAAATTATTTTTAGCCTCCGTTCTTAGTTTAATGTGTAGACTAATATAAGGTTTAAGCCAATCCCTTTCTTCAAACTTAATCCCACGATGTATTTTTACAAGCTTTAAACCTAAATCGAGATACGTTTCCAAAGCTTGATAATGTAAAATGTAATTTTTCTTTGAACCTAAGTTTGGAATAAGTTTTTCTACCTTTTTTATCTTTATACGTTCAGGTGCTAAAGGGAAGTCATTATGTAAATCATGCAAATCTTCAGGGTATTCCAAATCTACTTCTAATATAGAAGGAGTATTTTTCCAATTTTTTAGATCTTCCTCACTCATCCATTCAAAGTTATGTGTAGGAAGGGGGTGACTCATTGCCCAAGGGTAAAGCCTGTTTGCGTCTATATATAATAAATATTTTGATGGTTTACTAGGATCATATAATTCACCCATGTATTTATTATTTGCTAGCGAGTACCTGTTTGTACACATGCTAACACCTCCCCTGATGCCCTTTTCTACCATTAATAGCATATCAATATCTGATAAAAGTTCAAGCTCTACTTTAGTTATTTTTAATGCCGCATCCCAAGCTAAACCAGGAGCAGTATAATACCAACTAGGATCTAAATCATAGTTTTTGCAACAAGCATCCTTAAAGTTCTCAAAAACATCAGCTAAAAGCAATACATCTATTTTGTTATAAAGTTCTAAGTAATCCCTAAACGTTTTCATATCAAAAGCTTTCCAAATCTTTAATGCGTGGGCATAGTCTTCATCACTAATATCTTCTTTATTTAAACTGGAGTAAAATGCTTCTTTGGGTGGTAACTGAGTTTCTTCAAGTCTTTTAAAAGAGTCTAAGTATTCATAAGGAAAAACTCCTTTTCTCCTAACTAACGGTAATTGTTCTTTAGTAAAATATTTTCCTAAAATTTTTAACTGATCGTCCTCTAAGTTGCTTGAAAGTTTATCCAAACTAGAAGACATAAATTAAAAGTATCAAGAAATCTAATTTCACGATATATAAGATGCTTGCCCGGTTTTTTTTCTGACTCTGCTTTTTCTCCAACACAAATGTTTTTACTAAAACTAATATATTTTTCCTCATTATTTAGAATACAATTAATCCTTCCAGAGGATTTACCAAGATATTTAACAAAAAGATGAGCATCATATCCACTAAGATTATGAAAGTACACAGGCGTAAAGTTAGGGGTTTTAGCCTTTAAGTTACATTCATTGTGTGCGGTCCCCCTATACTTACCCGTAAAATGACAATGATCTCTTACTTTGTAATTTTATGAGTAAATTTCTCTTCACAAATCCAGCATTGTGTTTCTCGTTTGTGTCTCGCTTCTTCCTGTTCTGTTATTTCAATAGGTATTGGATTTTGGTAGAACTTTTGATGATTTTCTCTTATATCCCGCCTTAACCAGTCTATAAAAACTTCCTCTGCATCTTCTCCAGCATACTTTCTTTCTATAGGAGCGCACACATCATCATCAAAACATTTTATAAGGTAGTAAAAACTGCAAGGTGTATGCTTTTGTTGTTGTATAGTGTAACTATTTTTTGGGTTTGGTTGACATGTGTGTATAGGTTCTAAAATACTTTCGAAATCAGCGTATACAACAAAGGGGACCAAGATTTTTCTAGCATGATTTTTAAAATTTAACATGGTACCTGGTTCTGGCATTTCTAAAGTAATAAGTTCATGTTCATTACAGTACCGTTGATGTTTTTCTAAAAGTTTTTTACTACCAAAGTGATTCATACAACGTTTACAAAATTTGATATCCCCTTTATAATCTTTTGTCACTTGTTTTCTCAATAAAGCATTGAAGTTTTTTATTAGAGCGTAGTGTATATTTTCTTCATCTTTAATAAAAAGTAGGTCAATATGATTACTTCTTTCATCTTTTGTAAGCCTAAGAGAGTAAAATTTTTCTGTTTTATAATACCCAAAAACGTTTACACTAATTTCTGGATTTTGTTTTTCAATTCTATCTATATCATTTAATGAAACAGGATACTTTATTCCATCCATGTTTAAAGTATCTTCCTTTGCTTTTAATTCTCTATCAACTCTTTCTGGGTGATCATTTTTTGGATTTAACGCTCTTAAAACGCACCATAAAAAGCATTTGTTATCTTTATTTTTCATATTGATAACTGCTTTTTTGTTTGCAATCCATTTTGGTAAAGGTAAGTAACCATTAGCTCTTAAAGGATCAAATTCAGCTGTGTGTAACTCCAACGTTAATATATTATGAATCACCCAATCACTACCCTGTCTTTGAAATGTGGCTATACTTTCTAAAATTATATCAATCATGTTTTTATAAAGTATATGTTCATCTGTTCCCTCATAAACAGGAAAATAAAATCAATAAAAAGGAACCATTATTAAATTAATTTCAGGATCAGTTTCTTTTCTAATAATACATTTAATAATTAACTAAATTTTTCTTCCAGGATTATTTCTTATAATATTAGTCATACCATCACGCGCACCTTCCAAAAACTCTTCCGGATTAAGACCACCTATTCCATTTATTACGTATTGTGTTACAAACCTTGATCAAGCAGATGGACCCTCTCTAATTTCAAACCTATGTCTTGGGGGATAATTTTCTCTAACATGTTCAAAAATTTCATCCAACACTTCCGGTATTTGCGTTGTCTCCACATTACGGATTAGCCAATTACCAAAATCAGTTATTCTTCTTTGTATGGATTCCGGAACAACAGCTGAGGCTAGTCGTCTTGCTCCAGAGTAAACGTTTGACACAGCTTGTCTAGCTACGTTTGTAAATCTATTAAAAAAAAACTCATATTTTATATATAGAAAATAATTCCTTAAGTCATTTTAATATAAAAATAATTACTTAAGTCTTTTTTTATATAGGAAAAAAATTGCTTAAGTGATTTTATTTTTATGAAATGTTAATCTTATATATATTTTTCCAAATTTTCCCGTTCCAATTCGTAATTGTTTGAGGACAACGATCTATAAATTTACCAGCCTGGTAAATCGATGGGAAATTTTTTATTTCACCGGTTTCAATATCCTCTAAACTAACTTTCCTAGGATTAAGCATACAAATTTTTAGTCTAACATACCTAGGATCTATTTCCTTTTCTGGTTTAGGCTCTTCCTCTGGGAACAATCCATGTTTTTTCGTTAACTCGACTAACCGCTCTTTACTCCAGTAAGAGCAAAATTTTATTTTATTTTCTTTAAGAATTTTTTTTAAATCTATAGTCTTTATCATCTTTTTTATATAGGAAAAAAATTGCTTAACTTAAATTAACTTTATGCTTAACTTTAACCTAATACACTACGCTCATCTTATTACCATCAGACTGAAAGTTAATTAATCTATCACTAATAATAACGGCATAAGCTTCGGTGTCCACGGGTACATTTGCGTTAAAATTTACCTTGATTTGAATATCAGTAACGGAATATTTTAACTTTTCGCTCTGCTTAGAAACATCGAACAAAAACAAAGGATAAAGGGTTTTGTACTCTGAAGGAGTGAAGTTAGGATTTGATACCAACTCATCCATATTATAAAACTTAGATCTAAATAACGCGGCATCGCCATACGCTCTACTAAATTGTTGTCTAGTAAATGAAAGATTGTAGTCAACCGCGGGATATCTAAGGGAGTTTAACATAACATAAATATTTTTAACGTCTACATTGTCAAATATGGATGGATTTTGCTCTTGATTGCCAAGTTTATTAGTCTGAAAGCCAACGATGATAAAACGTGGCACTTCGGGAGACGATTTAACGGAAAGTCTCCACGTAAATGTTGTTGACTGAGGAACTGAGATAGAGTCGCATTGTAGCATCCTATATCCACTGGAAATTTTTCTTTTTTCTCGATAAGTTTATAAAGCTCCATTTTCTCCTTATCCGCGGGTAGCACGTGAGGCATAAACCATGATATTTTATCCAAAGTAATTTTTCCGGCATCAGCACCAGCGTCTCTAAAAATCGCGTCTTCATCATCATTTCTTGTCAAAGTGAGAGTCTGCTTCATTCCGTATAATATCTTATTATAATCGTCGCAAAATCCGAATATATGTTTTAATGGAACTCTAAAGCTAAATGTTCCCTTTGGATCGGAGTTATTAACGATATATAATTTCCTTATATTCCAACCGATGTTTTGAGCTTGTGCCGCGGCCGTCGTATCCTTATACCATAGCTGGTTTAGCCCCTGCGATTTGGAAAAATCATCCGGATATTTTAACAATCCGAGCATCGTGGTAGCTTGACCAGGATGTGTTAAGGATTCAATATCCATACCCGAAAGTTGATACCTGATATTTTTAAACAAGTGCATCAGAGCGTTGTTTGTTAGAGAAACGCTGTCAGCATTTGCGTAAGCTGTTCCATCAACCTTCGTTAAACGGCCTTCTATAAGTAAATAACTCTCACTCGGATGCGTAAAAATATCTTGAGTTTCGATGTTAATCCTAATATCTCCTCCCGAGTTGTTGAGATTCGCTCCTGTGATCGGTTCATACTCAAAGTGTTCATACTCATCAATACTACCGTGTTTTACAATTGGTTCGGTAATTCTTAAAATGTCCATTTTTATTATACAATTATAATTTTTTTTTTAAAACAAAAAATTATAATTGCGTCTCTAATCAAAGATTTTTCTTCATACTACTTTAATTCCCGCTCCACTGTTTAATTTTTTAACTATGTCTTGAATAGCAATAGCGCTTCCATCTATTAATGTATTAATGTCTTGCTCTTTAGGTGTACCTTGCGCTTTAAGGGTACCTGTATGTTTTTCTAAAATCTTTCGTGATTTTGGCGTTAAAGCTCTCGTAACTAATTTTTTTCCCGCGTCTACAGCTGCACTCTTTCCAACCTCTAAAGCTTTCTTTGCTCCTTCCTTAGCTACACTCTTTCCCACATCAAGAGCTGGAGATGCAATTTGTTTAGCCGCATTACTCGTAAAAAGCCTCGCTAAAAAGTTAGCGATACTATCAAAGATTCCGCTACCTCCGTACGAATATCTCTTATTAAATCCTCTGTTTTTAAACGTAATCATTTTTTATAGTATAGACATTAATTTTTTATAAGCGTCCGAATCTATAACATCTTGTCTTTTTAATTCGTCACATATGCTCACTAACTCGTTTCTCACACCCGTGTTACCCGCTTCTTTACTCGCTAACAACAGATCCAGTCTCTTTATTAATGCGTTAGGATCACACGGGATAACAACGATACCCTTTCCTACGTACTCTCCTCTATTTTCCCAAATAGTTCTAAGTATCCTATTCCATTTTTTTCCTCTACTGCTTTTGGGATATTTACTTCTCGGATCGTTATTACGATAAAGAGCGTCGGTTTTTAGCATCAACTTCGCGTAATTATCGTAATCTTCATACGTATAAATATTATCATTCGGATTTTTAGAAACTATAAGTTCCCATAGACCAGGTGTGCCTTCATATTCTTCACCATCAACAATAATATTGTCGTCTATAAAAACAACTGGTATGCTACCGATATAAAAATTTCCCTTTCTATCATATATTCCATACGTTTTATCAGCTTCAGACTTAGTAGTAAACTTTCTTAGATACTCTTCCGCTATTTTTCCGATAAATTGTGTATCTTTTTCTGGTGATGGTTTATCATAAGCTGTGATAGAAGGAAAGGCTGGAAATGTAATGGCTTGCGGTAAGTTTTCTATACCCTCTTTAATAGGCTTAAGCCCTTCCGTAATCTCCCTTGTTGTAGCTTTTTGCGTTTCTGTAATAGGTTTAAAAAACTTTGTAAGATCAGTTTGAAGTTGCTGTTCGCCCGTTCTCTCCGTTAGTAGATTATCTCGAATATTCTTTTTCGTTTCGAGGAACTCTTTTACGATTAGATCCCTTTTTGCTGGATCAGTTATTTTTAAAAATGACATTTTTATTACTAAAATAATTTTTTATCGCAGTTTTTAACGCAGTTTTTTATCGCAGTTTTTTGCTCTGTACATATAAAAATGATTTTTAAGTAAAAAAAGATAGTAATTAACGGGCAAGCTGGAAAAAATGCGAAAAAAACCGCGTAGAAAAAGAGGTAACGCGGATAAAATTAATGAAATAGAAGGAAGGATTTGTAACGAAGCGCTAAAAATAGAACCGGGAAATCGTGATCGTTGGTTCGGAGAAGCGATTGAGGAAGCGAGATTACTCGACTTTTCTTTACATAAAATACAATATGAGAGCGAGGAACTGGAAAAATACGATGATATGTTAGCGCCATCGGATCTTAAGATATCGGCTCTTTTTACTTCTCCTCCTTTCGATGGAGAAGAGAATGAGTTCGAAAATTTAATTTTTAAAGGTTTAAGAAATACCGATCTTAAAGAGTGGGATATATTTATGGAAGATTTAAAAGATGACGCGTAAAAATTTAATGCGGCAATCAATAAAATGGATAAATTAGTTAATGTAAGAAAAGATGCGAATATATGTTCGAAAAATATAAAGGTGAAGCGAATCCCCCTAATTGTACTCTTTCATCGTTGTTTTCGAGTGATTGATCGTAATGTTCATATTTTACTCCGTACGAAGTAAAGGGAGCTACCTGTACTAAAAAAATTAATTGAAATAAAACATAAAACGCGTATATAAAATCATGGCTCATAACAAGGATAATGAAAAGAAAAAATCTCCACCGAAATGGGAGAAGCCTAAAAGGAAAAAGATACTTCGTTTAATAAGTTATCTTATAGTAAAAGAAGAGGAAGTAGTAGCGAATACAAGCCTAAAAAACTAAAACACGTATATATACGTACAAAATAAAAAATGTACGTATATATATTTTTATCATAATTTACCTCCGTGAGATACTGATTGCATCATGAAATGTGATACTGATTATATGATTGCCTCATTAACTTCGTCTCGTTTTGTCGTGCATATAGCTTCCCGGAGTAAATATGGACTAAACGAGTGTCTCGTTTCGCGGAAAGAACTTACGACGCTTTACAGAGAATTGTCTCCATTTCTCAATTAATGATTCTTCCCTTTCACTCGATATTTCCTTCGTTTTTGATCTAACTTCTTCCTTCATTACTTTATACTTTTCTAAATCTTCCAAGATTAGTTGAAATTCTTCGTTAGTAATTTTGTTATCACTCAAAGCTTTTGATATATGTGAAGATGTTGCGTTTAACTTAGTATCCGCGATTGTTCTGATTTTTTCATGTTTTTCAGCTTTTGCAATAAACTTCTTTACGCTATATTTTCCAATTAAGCTTAAAAGTCCAGTAAAAGTCGCTATCCCTTCTAATGTTATCACTGCGGGTAGCGCGATTATTGTTCAAAGCAAACCTATCCCACCAGCTCCTGAAATCATTGTAAGCATTAATAAAACTGTATCTATATTATCTACTATCCTCGCAGCTCTGGAATACTTTCTACTTAAAACTTCTCTCTCGGATTTTTCTTCTTCTAAAAATTTCAGGATTTTATTTATTTTCCGCAGTCGATATCCATGTCCTTCATCAATGATCTCCATTTTTCATTATAATTATATATTTTTTTTAAAATTACAATATAGCTCCTAAAATAGGGATATTAGCGAATGGACTATTAGGACCGAGCAAAAGTCCTCTTCCATCATAAATTTTCCCTCCTTGTTTTAAATACAAACCATCGCCAACAGATCCTAATCCTTTACCTTTATATGGCTTTAAGTATAATCCACGTCCATCAGTTTCCACTTGACATACAGATCCTCCTTTTTTCAGATAAAGGCCTGACCCCATTGCTTTTTGTACTCCCGATTGAGCTAATCCGGAAAGAGCACCAACGCCTAAAGCTGGTAAAACAGTTTTTGCTAGCATCGGTAAAGCTCTAGCAGCCAACCCAGCAAACATTCCGAGAAAACCTCCCTCTATTTTCGTGTTATGTTTAAGTTGTTTTGCACTCATTCTGATCGTTATACCTTTACCATCCTCATAGGCTTTAACCATTTTTCTCGCTTGTGAATCGGTAATCGCTAAAACATCATTACCTCGTAAATCTTCATGACTTAAACGAATACTTACTGGACAACCACCTTTAACAGCGTGTTGAAGCTTTTGCTTTTGTCCTTCCGATATATTTACTTTAACAGTAGTATAACTCGTCATTTTGATATATAATTCTTTTTTTTTTTTTTTTTATTTTATCTCGCTTCTCTAATATGAAATCTAATTGTTAAATTTTCACCTCTAAGATTTAGTAAATTACCATCTTGATCCGTAATTGATACTTCTAAGTTGTGTATTTCATCAAAGTTATTGGTAAGTATACTAAATTAATCGGAGACTCAACTATCTTATATCCTGGAGAAACATTTGGGAAAAAAGAGTAAATCGTGTTTTGTGTTGAACCATTAACATAGCTTCCTGAGATAATATCCACGCTAACGAGCAGACTGTTTATACTAAGAATGTTAACTATATTCTCCGACTCGTAAAACCCTTCCGTATATTTAGCGCGAGTAAATCCTAATACTTTGGCAATGGAGTTTGCATGGTTAAAGTCTACTTGATAACCGTTTTCAAGGGTAATAACGCACTTTAGGGTATTAGTGTTTGCGGAAATGTTAATATAATATTCATCATTGGATACATGTCCTTTTTTTCTCATTTCCTGATGAATGGTATCATTACTATCAACGAGATCATAACTTCCTTCCGGTATTTCAATCTTAAACCACGAATTACCATCGTCTGGAGAATAAATAAATATGTTGTTTGTTGCGCCAATGTTTGGAAAAGAGTAGTAAGTTTCAAGGTTTACTAAAGCTATCTCGTATTTTTTATCTTTTTCCAGCTGAATTGGCGGATTAAACCTCGTTCTAAAGCGTGTTTTGTTATCGCTTACTATAATTTGAAATGATGTTTTGTGAGCCGTATTTTTTACAATTTGTTCTAAAAGTTCTTCCATTTTTATATAATAATTTTTTTTAATTAGGTACGTAAAAGTTGTCAAAGCCGTTTCTATACTTCCCATCCTGTTTTTTACTGGTTAGATCGATGATAGCAAAACCATACGGTTTTTCCCACGACTTTTGACAAAATTTTCTGAACTCATCCTTAGGCATATCTTCACCTACATGATCGTTATAAATATGATTAATGTTTTTAAGATCTTGTTGAAAAATACAGATAAAATTTGCGTTTTCTCCAATAGTTTGCCTCGGTAGTCTAAAATAATTCTGTGAGAGGTAAAAGCAGTCAACATTACTATGTCTTCCACGAACGTAGTAGCATTCACACTTATTTTGCTTTTCTAAAAGTAAATCATCAAAAATTATTAAATTTTTGTTTCCCGAGTTTAACTCTCTCGGATCAGGTACATCACTCGCGTTTTCAAAAATGTTACAATTTATATCCGATTTGTTTTTAATCGTTTTAATCCATTCTTCAACTAAAGCTACGGGGGAAACATTTAAATCTTGTATTTCATCTCGCATGTTAAACAAGCTTAAGATACATTCTTTTGGTAATCTTTCTTCAAAAGCTTTTTTTAGTATTCGGTATTCCTGTTGAAAAAGGCTTTTTCCAAAAACGCTCAAATCGTTGTAATCGAGCCAACCCGGCCTAAGTAAAAGATTTAGCAATAAGGTAGTTTTACCGCATCCTGATTTACCTACAATTATCCCCCTGATACTTTTTGGTAAGAGAGGGTGATTAAATCTACTCGATACTAATTCATTCCACGATAAATTTACAATATCCATTTTATATAACTTTTTTTATTTTTATATAAAAAAATGTATTGCGTTAAATGTAGAAAATTTACTGATACGAGTAACATAGAATACGCTGATACTAAGAATGGAAGAAATATGAAACGTGGGAAATGTGTGGTTTGTGGAAGAACTAAAACTCAGTTTGTTAAGACGGCAAAGGGCGGATCATTGCTAAATAAAGCTATAAATAATTTGCCTTTCGAAATGCATCTCCCTGGACATAATTTCACGGGACCCGGTACTAAATTAAAGAAAAGACTCAACCCAGATTTTACGCCGAAGGATTGGAGCAAACCAATAAATCGTGTTGATAAAGCCGCTTATCACCATGATGTTTGTTATTTAAAAAATCCTACTACTGAAGTCAGAAACGCAGTGTGTGATAAAAATATGTTAACGGAGTTAGAAGGGATTTACAATCCTACTATTAGAGAAAAAATGGATAAATCCATCGTTAGTAAGCTTATTGGAACAAAGATGAAATTTGGAATGGAGATTTAAAAAAAAAAAAAAAAAAATTCCAGCATGCTGAAATTAGCGGAAGAATTACATAAACCCGTAAAAAGAAAATTTAAGAAAAGGAGAGTTAGAGTAAACGGTATAGATAGAATATGGGCTGCGGATTTAGTAGATATGCAAGCATTTTCTAAATTTAATCGCGACGTTAAATATCTTCTCGCCGTCATTGATTATCTTTTCAAAATACGGATGGTTAATACCATTAAAAGATAAAACGGGAAAATCTGTTGCTATAGCGTTAAATAGTATTTTTAAGGAGAGAAAACCCGAAAAAATGTGGGTGGATAAGGGTAAAGAGTTTTATAACAAAGATGTAAAAGTGCTGGTTGAATTGTATTCTACCGAAGATGAGGAAAAATCTAGCGTTGTTGAGAGATGGATTAGAACGATGAAAGAAAAAATGTGGAAGTATTTTTCCGCTAACTCCACAAACGTTTACATCGACGTATTATCGGATCTCGTTAAAGAATATAATAACACGAGACATTCTTCTATTAAGATGACTCCGGTAAATGCGAGTAAAAAAGAAAATGAAACCAAAGTTTGGAGAAATCTTTATCCCGATCATCTCGAAATAAAAGATATAAAGCCTAAGTTCTCCGTTGGAGACAGAGTAAGGATATCTAAAAAGAAAAAGACTTTTGAGAAAGGTTATACTACAAGATGGACTGAGGAGATTTTTACAGTTTCTGAAGTAAAGCGTACATCGCCCTTAACATATAAAATTAAGGATCTTAATGGAGAAGAAATACAAGGTACATTTTATGAACCAGAGCTACAAAAAACTAGTCAAGAGTTGTATAGGATAGAAAAGATTATTAAAAAAGGAAAAGTGAAATCTTTAGTAAAGTGGAAAGGTTATCCCGATGAGTTTAATTCATGGATCGATAATAAAGATATTATAAATATTTCGCTATAAAAAAATGTCGATCGAAAACGTAATTTTACCGAATAAACCGTTGAACAATTTCGAATTAGAGGATGCGGCGAGAAGATTAAAGATTCCTTATTTTAGAGGAGTATTTTTACTCGATACATTACCAAGAAAACCGAATAAAAAAGAATGCGGTATAGTAAACTTTGATAAAAGCGGAGGTCCTGGTACACATTGGGTTGCTTGGTATAAAAATGGTAAAACTAAAATTTACTTTGACAGTTACGGTATACAACCACCTATTGAAATTCGAGAGTACCTAAAAAGCCCAATACATTACAATAGCGATCAAATACAACAAGCTGGACAAGTATTTTGCGGACATTTATGTCTTTACGTACTTAAAGAGTTGGGATCGGGTAAAGAATTTCGAGATGTTTTAAATAAATTATTTTAGTAATAAAAAAAATGCCTGTTGATAAATTTGGAAGTATGGATGATTTTAAAACGAGCGGTGATGGTGTGTCGCTCGCTTACGTAAATAATAATTTTTTACGTAAAGATGGAACAACCTTTGTTACAGGTTCTATAAACATGAATGGTAATACATTAACGAGGATTAGTGATCCTGTAAATCCTCAAGACGTAGCGACTAAAAATTATGTAGATGATAATTCCGGAGGATTTTTAAAAGAAAATGGAGGTTATCATGTTCTTGGATTTCTAAATATGGGTTTCAATAAAATAAGAAATGTTAAAGAACCAACAGAACCGAACGAAGCTGCTACTAAAAATTATGTGGATAGAAGCGGTAGAGCAATAGTAGAGCGACAAGACGGTACCTTTTCCGCTGTTGCAGATATAGACATGCGAGAGTATTCGTTAACAAATCTTTTGGATCCTGCAGATGCGCAAGATGCAGCGACTAAAAGATACGTGGATAGTGCCAATAGAGCCTTCATTTATGGAGGTGGGAGGGAGTACATGGCAGTTGGTGATGTCTCTATGGGAGGGCGAAGAATTAGAAATGTTGGAAGCCCTTTAAAACACAATCAAGATGCAAATAAGTTTTACGTAGATACCGTCGTTGAGGCGGCTACCGTGGGTGAAAAAGCTTTGACAAAAAGACAAGACGGATCCTATTCAATGGCTGGTGAAATAGAAATGAATGATCACTCGATTATCGGATTACCAAATCCTGTATCCCATGGTGCCGCCGCCAATAAAAATTACCTTGATAACGGTGGAGCTATCGTAAAAAATCCGGATGGAAGTTTTACAGCGGCGGCTGACATAAATCTCCGAGGTTTTTCTCTAAAAAACGCTGCAACTCCGGTAGAAGAGAGAGATTTAGCGACAAAATCCTACGTGGATAAAAAAGTATCCCTTCCCATTATAACCGTGTGGGCTGAAGAACAAGGACCAATTGGAGACGGTAATTATGAGTTCTCATTCGGTAATGGTAATTCGGGTCGCAAACACGCTTTAGGGGGTTACTGTATGAGTGCGTCGGGTAGAATTATAAGAGGAAGTTTAACGATTGTCCCTAACGCACCAGAAGAGATAAAAGTTAATATTGTGGTAAACGGAATAGAACGGGTTGATTACTCTATTATTAAGAAAGCGGACGAAATTTGTAGCTGTACGGTTTTTCCGAGGGCGTTGGAGGTAAATAAATGCGACATCGTAAACTTTATATCAAGATCAACCAACCGTGATGTAACACACGCTTACATATCTATTTTGATAGAGTTAGACTTATAAAAATATATAACTTCAACGAAGTTATATATTTTAATTTATTCCTCTTCATCTTCATTTTCATCTTCATCTTCATCAGAGCTAAGGTCGGGCAAAATATGTAGAATCTCTGGTTTAGTCGCATTCTTCTCGGTTATTTTTACTTTTAGAACCTTAACCTGAATTGACAAACATGTTTTATTCCAAAAAAATCCCATCAATTCTTAAATAACACTTAACCTTACAATATTTATTTTGGTATGAAAAAGGATCTGCAACTCCATCCTTATCTTTAAATTCTACAAAAGGTATAAGTTTGCCTTTTTCATTATTTTTAGTCAGGAGCTTTGGATAAAGCTTATACTCCCCATCCTCGTTACATTTCAGAATACTGATATCTTGTAGGTTTCTAACCTTTTTTAGTTCTTTAGAATTATTATTTCGAAAAAATCTCTCAATTTTTTTCTATATCAATTTTGAATTTTTTTTTTTGTACTTCAGTATGCCTGTTTGGTTCATTAAAATAAAATAAAGATACAGTATATGCTGTAACCTCTTTTGAAGATTTATCTTTAAAAAAGGGAGAAATACCATATGAAATCAAAGAAGGAGTAGCTATAATTAAACTAGCCCTTTCCTTTCCAGGGTAATCATACACAATTGGTACAGTAATTGAACCATATTTGTTTGTTTTCATGTTGTTAAGATCTAGAAAAAGCTGCTCTTCGTCTAGTTCTCCAACTTTTAAGAATTCCGCTTGTTGCGCCATTTTAGATTAATTATTATTTCTTATTTTACTCGAAATCATGTTTTTTTTTTTATTTGAGGTCAAAAGTCAAGTGAGATACTGACTTCGTCATGGTATGATTAAATGCGGCTATATGGACCTTCAGCCCTTGCGTGATTGCATCCTTTACTTCGTACCGAGTGAATCAGGGACTGATTGCATCATGAAATGAGATACTGCTCATATACCTATATGAGTGACTCGAGATACCGAGATAGAAGTGAGGTCAAAGGTCAAGTTGACTGATTAAAAAACGAAATGAGTGGACTTGCCTCGATTAAATGAGATAATAATTGTCTCAAATGATTTTTTTTTTTTTTTTTTTAATAGAGGTCAAAGGTCACGGAGATACTGATTGACTCCGTGTCTCAAAAAATGCGCTCACTGACCCTCTAATTTCGGATTTTTTGACACAAAAAAAGCTGGGACAAAATGGGAAAAATGAGGTCAAAGGTCAAGTTGACGGATTTTTTTTCTGAGTGTCTCGAGTAAATGAGATAATAATTGTCTCGATTAAATGACTAACTGATTGCATCATGTAACGTGCCTGGACCTCCAGCTCTTGCCTCAGTGTCTCATTAAATGCGTGACTGATTGCCTGGACTAAATGAGATAATAATTGTCTCGATTAAATGCGTGACTCTTTAAAAAAAAAAAAAAAAAAATGTACTCATTGACCCCTAATTACGGGTACATTTTTAGAGGATGACTTTTTACGGATTTTACGGATTTTAGAGGATGACTTTTTTTAGGGATTTTACGGATTTTAGAGGACAAAAAAAGCTGGAAAATAAGGAAAGTGTCCCAGAACCTAGGAATATAAGATACTCTTGTCAAGTTATTACATTCGGTGTTCATACATTTTGTCCAAAATAATACATTATCTTCCGCTAAGCAGCATTTTTCAAATACACATCTGTCTGTTTTGGGCATTCTGGGTACAGAACCGGACTACTTTTCAAAACGACAACCGTTACTTTGAATTTCAAAATAAAATAAACGTTACCCAATAAAACGAACCTGGTGCGATTCATTCAGCTATGATCAGCTGGCATGTAACTATGCACCGGCCAAATATTAAAACAACCCCTACAGGCATGGGTATAAGCCCTACTTTTCTCCTGTATATGAGATGGGTGATGCGTCATAGCAGACAGGTCGAATCTTCGAAGAATATGACATGCGCAGTCAACGCCAAATGATATTTCCATAACGGGTCAACATTCTTTGTTAGCCATCGGCTGCTTTCCCACAAAACCATCGTCGAAACAGTCGTCAGCAGTGAAGGACGAATGAATCTTGTCACAATGATTATCATCGGTCCTTAGAAAGAACTCGCTGGGGATTCGAACCTGAGACCATCTGATATCAAGTCCTGTACGTTACCAACTGCGCCACTGTACTCGGTGAAGAACCCAGTTGCGTAACATCGATACAGAATGATCATTTCAAATAGAATTTAGTGAATGTTTGTTCTTGCTCTCTCTTAGTGCCTCCCAATCCGATTCTCTAGTAAGGTCTGCAATTAACACGAGTTTAGTACATCCTGCTACAATCCTTGCAAAGTTCTTACTTTTGGTATTCGACTTTTCTAATTTTTTCTTAAAACACGTTCATTCCCTAGATACCGGCCCAAAAAGGCATTGGGATTTGGACCACGTCTTCAAATACATTTATTATATACTTTGATATTGTCCCCATGTATTTGCACTGGATGAAAGTATGCAATATTTTTTCATATTGCACACTTTGATATTACATACTTTAGAGCTTTTTTCACGTGCGTTGCTAAGTACGGAACTATTTTAAAACCCGCCATTTTTCCAAAAATCAAAATACGAACGGCCGCCATTATAAAAAATTTCATCGTTAGACATCACATTTTACGAACTTTTCAATGCATAGTACTTAATAAAACCATGAAAAATAAGCAGAATGTTCGCTTCCCGAATAACAGTCACTACAAATTGATGAAAAATTTGTCTATCGAACATATTTATCGACGATGAAATTATTAAGCGATGAAAAAGGATCCTCGGTCGCCATCTTGTTTGTTTACATACCCTTAGCCACTCTCTTGCACTACGGATCATTCCCATTCACCTCTGTAGTTGGATCAGAAAGTAGTCCGTCATCACGTGATATTTTCGTCACATGACCATAACTCAAAATGTATGGTGAGAGTAATGAACGACAACTCTGCTCGGAGATTGATTCTGATCAGTAAAGAAGCTTGAAAAAATATTTCCATTGTATACAGGTAAATTCATCAGTTTAAATGCACCTATAATGTATCCGGAATCATATTTCCTTTGTCTACTTTATTATGTTACACATGAAACAGTTAAACAGTAACAAGACATGTTTTCCTCGGTTTGACAAGATTCTTGTCATTTAGCCCGTTGCAGAGATGTATGTTGAGAGTAACGAACGACAACTCTGCTCGGAGATTGACCCTTAGCAACGGTGACGTCATCAAAAGCCAAAATTGAAAATTCCGCGAAAGCACGGTATGGCGACGAAACAAATTTATCGTCGCTTTTTGAATAAATAAGACTGTTTTCAAAAAGATAAATCAACGAATTCGATGAAAATTCTGTAAAATCACGGAAATTATGTAACAATATCAAAGTATATCATAAAAAGGTTACTGCACTTGTATGGGGATATATTGTGTTGAACTCGTTCTTTTGGCGTAGTTGCCCTCGCAAGCTCGGGCAACTCTGCCAAAAGAACTCGTTCAACACAATATATTCCCATACAAGTGCAATAACCTAATATGAATATAGGAGAAGCCTAAAGGCTACAAGTGTTTGCTACTTTGATAGAAGTAAATCTCCTAATAAAATGCCTAGAAATTATATAGGGGGTAAATCTAGATATATCTCAGATTTTTATAATCTCACTGAAGTTAAAAAATAATTCATCTAATAATTAAGCAAAGCAACTGCAGGTAAACCACCCGAAAAACAGAAAGACAAATGAAGAGAACATTAAGAATCCCCTCCCCCTCACCCCTCCCCCCCCCCCCCAAGAAAAAAAGTACCAGCCCTGGGGTGCTACCTGTCTTTCTCACACCAGTACTGACACAAGTTTCTTTCAAGCTATTGACTACTTTTCTCAAATGCATCAGATGTGAGAGGCTAAAAGTTGCTGGAAAGAAAGTTTGCCTCAACTGGGTATCGAACCCACAACAACCAGGTCATGAGTCAGGCACATGAACGGTGACGAACCACCGAGCTACCTGGCCAGGTAGGTTTCATTTCAGAATTAGGCAAAGGTATTAAGGAATGTGAATTGATCAATAATGCCCATCCACTGTATGGGATCGTATTCAAATTAGTATGATGATATGGTATTTGATAGCATAACAGTAAACGGAGTAACGTATTGCAAATCACATCTAGTATTTGAACACAAAATTTGCACATTTTTCTTATATTTAACCGTATGGTGGCATATTTCTGCCACTAGATACAAGATAACTATTGCAATAGTTTGAGAGAACTACCGAGATAAAACAAACTTTCCTGGAAATATTATCTAAATAATAAAAACTTTCACGGTAAAAATAGCTGATAATTCTCACTGTTACCACATTTTTTTTACGTTCATGCCTACAACTGACATTCATGGTATTTATAATTAAATACGGTTTTAGAACATCTTTGTTTCCAACCTTATGAATTCTTTTCCCTGAATGGTTTTAAAGTTATTTGTAAGAGGCATTTCTAGTCGTCTTTGTGTTTAACAGACTTCAGTTCATTTTACGTGTAGTCAATATTTAACAATTAAGCTACAATTGTAATTAATTCGAATTATAACTTACTGCCATCTTGTGATGTCAAAAACTCCCGATTTCATCCAAATAGTGATACAGTATTTATAGATGTCAAGAAACAGGTAGAACTATCACAATAATTTTATCTCGAATGTTACCATTTGCACAAATGAGACATTTTGCGTTAAAATATTATCTCATCAATGTAAAATGTTCTTGATACCAAAATTTATCATGATTTTTTTTTTCCCGAAAACTTTTCACATATGAAAATAAAATTTCCAAGAAATGTAGGATCAACCTCCAAAGAGTTTTGAGTCGTCTTGGGTGGCTTAGTGCTTACGGTGTTGAATTAGTAATTTTAAGGTCCTGGGTTTGATCCTCAGCCAATATAATGTTTTACTAGTATGGGGGTTTCTATGGGTAAGGCAAGCCACATCCCAAACATGGACTGCCTGTAAAACCAAGGAAAATATATGAGGTGAGCTGTCAGCTTGATACGACTGAAATTACTTTGAAAGGGAGTACAACGCCAATTGATCAATTAAAAAAAGTCCTAGTTTCAAAAAGGATAAGGCCAAAAGAGGCTGTTTAAATATCATGTTCCTAATCATTATCTGCCATTGGCATTTAAACTGAATTCATATCCATGTAGTTATTGTTTGACAACACAGTATTTGTGTTTCTCAGTTAAAGTTATAAACAACAAACGGTTTACATGCATGAATAAAGGGAGACAGATCTAGGAAAGATTAAGAATTTTCAGAGGTTTAGGTTCGTAGATCTGAATCTTTGTAATTATTTGTTTGAATGGAGTTTTATGTTGCTTTCCATTGCAATTCAGCTTACATAATGTCATTAACATCTTTACTTAGAAATGTTTTAACCAGTGCTAGCTTGTGGCTATGGTGTGCCTTGCGCAAGGATACTCCTACATGACTGGCAGGGTAATCAGGTTTTGGAACAGGATTTCAAGATAACAAAACCTTTGCCTTGACCTAGGAATAAATTACAGTCACCCACAAAAATAAATCTGCATAAAAGATATTTCAGTGGCTCCCAAGTCTTTGCCGTTACTTTGCCGTAAATTTACTCTTAACAGTCAGGTCATCAAGCTGGTATGTTTTTTGACGACTATGCAGCTGATGGTTTTGCCTGGATGATATAAGCTTAAATTTGTGGAAAGCAGATTAAAACAGGGGTGCAAAAAAGAGGCATAATACCAGATTTTGTTTTGGGAATTCAAAAATAACTTTACAAAATTAGTAAGCAATATCATTCTGCAAAAAGAAGCCTTTAGTCCAAAATATCATTTCTAGAGAAAATACATAGGGGAATATCTTTTTTGTTTTTCCATTTAAATGTTTAAAATTCTGACTCTGTGTGTAACATGGTACATGTAGTTCTAAATACTAGTACATTTCAACATGCCCGACATATACCATAAACTGGATGATTAGGAATGGTTCAGTCAATGAAGGCATTCTGCAGAAGCAATCATTTGATTGGTAATTACTTTGAGCCCTGGTGCTGACAATCTTGGTGGTGTCTTTTTTTGTCACCCTGGCCACTGTTGTTTCAAGGTGATGTAAATTATCAAACTTCTTGAACAAGAATATTATCTTAAAATCTAGTTTGACACATCATTAACTGCTACAGTGTGAAGAAATTAAAAAAAATAATAATAATGTGATGGTCTGTTGAAAAGACAGTTATCTTAAAGGTAAAAATCTCTTAGAAATAACATCAGAGGAGTTCCAACAATGTAGATCCAATTTTAGAGAATATTATGTGTGTGGGTACAACAACAGGTTGCAAAAAAAAGTCATATTCTCTGCAAAGTGAAATCTAGATCTATACTGTCAAAAACATCAAAGTGAATGCTGACAGAGTTTGATCAGAATTAGATTTTACAACAATGATTATTATGGCATCTAGATCCAATTCAAAACAAAACAAAAAAGTGTAACAGAAACCAAATTCCCTCTGTTAAAAGAAAATGAAGTAAAAATCACTGCTGCTAGTAGACCATTTTGTTTTAAACTGAAAAAATATAACTTTTTTAAGCAGTTGTAATCTAGATCTCGATGAGAATAGTTTTTTGTTACATTCTGTTCAGAATGAAAGATACGCTCGTCAATCCGTCACTATCTACCGTACATAGATTAACAAACTTAAGAGTTTGCTCGGGCCGTGTTGACTTTGGGACGAGTTAGTACTGGCCGAGTTGTTTCGCTTTCTTTACCGAACAAGACTTTAAGAATTGGGGAAAACGTCCGAATGAAATATGAACAAAGTTTTCAAAAGCAATTTGAAGCGCGAATAAACTTGAAAGCAAAGATCGACTGGCTCACCCGAAATAGTTCAGCTGCTTTATTAATTCCCGTAATGTTTATTTCAGTATTCGTAATTTTCCGTACCTCAGACATATACGGAAAAGCCCGAGTTCCTTCGTATTTGACCAGATCTCGCGAAGGTCTTGTTTGTAGACTGGAACACTGTTTCAAATCACGTGATTGTCAAGAGTGTAAGGAATTATAGGACAGAAACGCTCTTAGTGCCAGTCTTTTACGTCACTTCCAACCGCCATATTTGAAAAATCTACTTCCGCTCCACCACTATTTCAGAGGCATAAGGTATGTACATTTTTGACACCATCTCTACCAATAAGCTCTCGTTTACGGGAGGCGTCGCTCCGTGACGCCGCTTGTGCGCTGCTCGCTATAATCTTATGCGTTTTATTTAAAATTCACTTGTCAAGGGAATGTGTATGTGTAATATTTTCGTTAAGTAAGCATTTTGTTTCGACAATAGACACCACATCGGCTAAAACTTACCGATAGATACGTTAAAAGTGTAACGTGCAACGGCCTGGTCACCCACCCAGGCACTAACCTAATGCACGTTGCTTAACTTGCACGGAGAGAATAACATCAAACCGCATCGCTGTAAAAGCTAGCTAAATAGCAAGGCAGGTTTCAAGTGCTTATATATCTAACCTTTCTCCGTGACATTACTCACCCCTTCGAGAAGTCTCGACCCCGAGACTTGTATACAAGCATATATATGCAAATAAACCAGGGGGATATACATGGGTAAGGCAACTCCAGTCCGGCAGTTGTCATTAATCCCACTTCTGACACCAAATGTAACGTGCAACGGCCTGGTCACCCATCCAGGCACTAACCTAATACACGTTGCGTAACTTGCACGGAGAGAAATACACCAAACTGCATCGCTGTAAAAGCTAGCTCAATAGCAAGGCAGGTTTCAAGTGCTTATATATCTAACCTCTCTCCGTGACATTACTCACCCCTTCGAGAAGTCTCGACCCCGAGACTTATATACAAGCATATATATGCAAATAAACCAGGGGGATATACATGGGTAAGGCAACTCCGGTCCGGCAGTTGTCATTAATCCCACTCTTGACACCAAATGTAACGTGCAACGACCTGGTCACCCATCCAGGCACTAACCTAATGCACGTTGCTTAACTTCCACGGAGAGAATAACACCAAACCGCATCGCTGTAAAAGCTAGCTGAATAGCAAGGCAGGTTTCAAGTGCTTATATATCTAACCTCTCTCCGTGACATCAGATATACTTGTTCGACGTACGTTTTTACATTATTTGTACAAAAAATCGTAACCTTTAGAAATGTCAAGTCAAACAATACGTTGACGAGTTAAATCTCGAGCAACAGAAATCGCCGAAATGAAATCAGTGTTGTCTCCATTTCATGTGGTACCCGATTTTTAAGACAAATATTTTTTCTATTCAAGTTTTAATTTGCTTATATGATAATAAAGTACTGTACATACGATATTTCATTCAAAATTGTAAGATAAGATCTTCAGTTCTGGAATATACTTATTAATACACTTAAGTTTCTAGTTAAACATGTAGTAGTATTAATTGCAAATGTCCTACGGTGAAAATACAAGGATCACTCTTTTTGCTTACATTCATTATGAAATATACAAAGTAAACGTGATCTAGAGGTATTGTAAAACAAGACAAGCTTTGGTTTTATCAAAAGTACATGTATAATATGAAAATAGGCAAAGCCTAGAAACGGACGAAAGGGAATTTTTTTCCTCAGATATATTGGATCATAATCCGTACAACAACGAATCTGTGCAGATATGTTTATTTGACACTGCCCAGCAAATTTTTGATGGCAGTAGATATCTACTGCCTTAACTCTACCAAACGACAAATTCTACACTCTTCCAAACTGAAAACTTCTGCAGAAAACATTCGAGTTCCTCCTAAAATTACTGGTGTAATTGAAACAATATTGAAAACAGCGTTAAATACCATAAATTCATATATCCAACCCCCCATCTATTAATCCAACTAGAGGCTCTTGAGGGCCTGAAATTGCTCTAATGGCAGGAATTTTGCTTTTTTGCTAGCAAACATTATGAATTCATGATGCAAAAAGAAAAAAGCCAAAAAGAAAAAGGGGGGGGGGGTTCATTGTTGCAACTGGGTTTGAATCCACTAAGACAGCATAAGTAGCATGATGAATTGAACAAACAGTGAAAAAAAAAAAGAAGTACAATTTCTCAAAACTAAATGTTTGGAATCCAGCCAGATTTGATAGGTGTCTTGTATAAAACAATCCTAGCAAATTTCAAAGAAATGTGACTAATAATGTGGACTTTGCTGAGTAAACAATACAAATTGATCAAGTGGCTGCTTTTCCTGAATGGATCACTAGATTTTCTTCACTTTTAACAGAGTTCAATCCCTTGATGAACCAAATAATCATTGCAAGTTTCAAGACAATTGGATCAAAACTGTAGACTTCATTGCATAAACAAGAAATGGAAACTTAAAACTTTAAATGGCTACTTTTACCATACTGATGGTTGGATTTTCAGGGAAAACTAGAATTCATAAGGTTGTAGACGAAGATGTTCCGAAACCGTATCTAATTATAGATAAAGTGAATGTCAGTTATGGGCACAAAAGCAAAAAAAATCATGATAACAGAATTATCGCGATATTTTTATCGTGAACATTTTTATTATCTAGATAATATTTCCAGGAAACTTTGTTTAATCACGATAGTCCTCTTAAAACTAAGGTAGGCCATGTTGTTGGGTGATCGATGACCAAGATTTTAAACGCCGTTTTCAAATTTGTATCTAGTTATTTATTTTATGTCCCCTGGTAATCTTAGTGCTTTTCAATAGAACCATTGAATTGAACTGAATTGAATAAATACCCTCTCCACTTAGCGTGTAGCTGCATTAACGCTTCTAAAAATTATTGAAATAAATGGCGCTACAAAGCGACGCGCAAGCTTGGCAGCAGTGCTCTTGCAGCTGTCTTTGTTTATTTCACCTCAGCTTTCTCTTATAAAGCCTGAGGACTGCTGAGGCTTACCTTGGTGTATACGTTTTGTAAATGCATTAAATCCTTTTTCAGAGAGCGTTGCTCAAATGTTTGTTACAAGGAGAAATTTCTCGTAACCAGCATTTATTTCCAGCCACATTGTTGTAGCATATACAGGACAAAAAAAGTTAAGGATCATTATTTTGTTTTAACCTACTTTTGAGAAAGAAATGTATTTTTTGGGTAAAATTGACATCTGTACATTCCTCAATTCACTATCAATAACACCAGGTTGTTGATTTGTCTTTGCATTTTATGGTTGGGTGACCACACGAAAGCAAAGCATGATAGTGTTAAAAACAAAATGTAACAGCATATGCAGCGATTTGATAATACTCATCGTTTTGAACTTTCTTGATTTGAGTGTTTTGCATTGAAACATTTGCATTTCTTGCTGAGAAGTCTGTGATGAGGCACCAATTAGGGAACCAAGAAACCGCTCAAACGATGGGTATGCTGGAAGGAGACCGTATTATGGGGGCGGTAGCTGCCAATTTTAATGTGTCACAGTGTGTCATCTCAAGACCCTGTAATCATTTCCTTTATACTGTTTTATCGGCAATGTTGCTGAAAGGCCCCCCGATCGGATCGTCCAACGTATACTTTAGCCCGTGAGGACCATTATCTGGCTAGTATGGCACTCAGGCAAAAGCTTAAGTTAGCTGTAAACCTCAATAATGACTTTTTTTAAGCAACTGGCGAGCAAGGAACGTCTCAGATCCTTGGAAACAGACTCCATTCTGCAATTACTGGTTCCAAACGATCGGATGATTGAACAGTTTTGACAAGACGGTGCAGAATGGCAATGTTAGACTTTGTGCGTAACCACGTCAGCTGACAACTCCGTCATTGAACCCCAGTTCTCTTCACAGACGATTCTCGCTTCTGTGTTGATTTAAATGATGGCCGTAGGCGAATTTGGCGTAGATCTTGAGAACGATTCGCTGACTGTTGTGTTACAGAACACAACCGCTTTTAAGGTGGATCTGTCATGGTTTTGGCTGGCAGCAGAATTAATGGCAATACAGACTTACAGGTAATGAATGGCAACCTTACTGGTGCCAGATATAGGGGCGGGATCCTGTACCCGAATTTTAGGTCGTACGCAGGTGCTAATGGAAAAGATTTTCTTCTATTGGACCATGATGCAATTCCGCATAGAGCAAGATCAGTGAATGATTATCTTGAAGCTGAGACAATTGATCATATTCATTAGCCCAATTGCTCCCCTAACCTGAACCCTGTTACAGCATTCCTTGGACATGCTCCAGAGGACAGTTTCTACTCGATCAATAGTTCAACGCAACCGCCAGAGGCTCGAGATTGCGCTCCACCAGTAATAGGGATCGTATATATATATATGTGTGTATATACGATCCCTGCCAGGAATGAGCCGAAATTCAACACAACTCTTTTCGGCGGCACATGCGAAACATGTAAAGGTGATGCAATGCTAAGATTTGAGTTCGCGGTGGACACACAGATTATTGATCATGATCTACGAGACAATTGTGGGACAATTTGTTGCTTTACTGTGATAATGCAATCTTGAAATTCATTTGGGAATTTGGGGGTGTCTTACCTTTTGTGATTTATCGATTTGATAACAGAATGATTTTGTTAATTTTGAACTGAAACTGATTCAGTTATTGTTGTTGAGTATTTCTGGTATAGTCATGGTTTATTTTCACGTTTTTCCTGTCCTTGCGATACATTAGAAATAATGATCCTTTTTAACTTTTTTTGTCCAGTGTATACTGAAAATTGATCCATGTAAAATGTGATGTCCATATTTAATTTTTTTTTTAGTTTATTCAAAGTTGTGCACTATGCACTCGAAACAATTATTCGAAAACGTATAAGAAACATGATATGTAAAGAGGGATGACAAAAATGTTTATTGAAAACAGAGACAGTTAATACATATTGTAGTATGAAATAAGAAATATACTGTTAACGTTATCGGAGAAATTGCGAAAGAAAGTCCCTTTGCGGTTTTCTCATGGTTCCATTACGCAGTCTCTACGTATGGTTTCACGTCTCTGTATTACAATTCTATCATTTTCAGTAGTTGTGATGTTTTCTATACAATCTACCTTTCCAAGATGGTACAACTGCGGTCCGTATTTAGATTCAATCAAGTTTACATTATACTCAGAAATATTCGTTTTATGAGAATGATACATATCTGTGTCTAAACTCTGATGAACTGCCAGGATCGTTTTTGTCGCATCTATGAGTACATGTCGTGAATTTCGTGCTTGAAGTATTAACCAGTTGTCGAAAGCTTGGCAACCAACTATGACATCTGCAGTATCATCCCATCTATATTCTCTATTGGAGATAAAATAATCCGCGGCCCAAGTATGGAACAGTGATCCTTTGTCAAAAAACAAATCATCAAAGTTCTTCTTCGGATTTACTTCTTCGGCGCTTGCATTTACAACATTCCATCGTTGTCCGGTTATCATCATGGGTGCGGTGGACAATAAAAAACGGTATCTCAATATCATTAAGGTTGATAATAAACCATCCGTAAATAAAATATCAGCGTTCGCATAGGCATAAAATTCGCTGTCAAACATTTCCATGGCGTCTATATACATGTATTTTAAAATAGGTATACCGTTCTCAGCAAACTTTCGAACCTTTTGAACTTCCCAATATTTAGACAAAACGGCGTCTGCGATTCTAGAATCGTTGGTGAAAACGATACTAGTTACTGCTTGGTAAAAACTAGCCCAGTTATTAACAGTATTATTGTGAATAGTGAACATCAACGGGTTGTAAGACCACGTTGTAAATAAGGTCAAAAAAGACTTCTTCCGTCCATGTTGTTTATTTGCTGAAGACACGTTTTTGTTATTCGCTAAACGCCAGTTTAGGATTTCAATTGGTCTTTTTGTTTCAGAAATATCTTTTAGCATACCTATCACCTTTCTATATGTTTCAGTATTATTGGCTGGTGTTATGTTCACATTTACGTTAGATTCTTTGTCTAAGCTGATGACAATGATTATCGGATGTCGGTTTGAATTTTGATCAAGTAAATTTTTGGTCATTCCTTCTGGTTGTAATTTTGCTCGTTCCACTTTTAATTCACTCAGTGTCTTTCCAAAAGCTTTTCCATCTAGCAATTCCCTGATATGAGCCGTAGATTTATTGTATAAAACGACGTACAAAACAGTGGCGGTTAGAAAGATCACCATCGGTATAACACTTTTCATTCTGACTCTGTAGGAACTTTCCATATCTAAAAAAGAAGAAGAGTTTTTAGTATCGATACAAGAACAAGACAGCCACAAATAAACTTGGCCGGTACAGAAATGCTTCCACAGTAAATAATGCACAGACTTTTTTGACTCGTGTAAATACGGACAAAAGTCATCGTCGTGCCCACTACTGTGCTAGCTAAATTAAAGTAATAGTAGCTTCCAAAAGTAATTCAAAAGCAGATGTTAAAATGCATTTAAATTTTACTCATGCCATATAAAAGTATGGAAATTATGGTGAAGATGACAATCTGTTAATAATACGGTCGGTCCAAGCAGTAGTCGGTGGTAGAGAAATTATTTCAAAACTAACTTAAAATCTTCCGGGTCACGAGACATCTTTTGTTTACTTTTCACCTGGTTTTAAAATTCACTTCTTCTGCCAGCAACTAACACTTTGACCGACCGTACAATAACAGATTGTCATCTTCACAATATTTTCTATACTTTTAAACGGTATGATTCAAATTTAAACGCATTTAAATACATGCACTGTGCTTTTTGCCACTACCGAGCCTGTAAGAACAGTGAAAAATGGTTGAAGTTACCCAAAGCAATTAGGAAACATTTCATGAAAATGATTTTGATTTTTTTTTTCAACTACTCTATACTGAGTGGTAGCCTGTTTGAAACAATTGCTCTTTTCCACTCCGTGTTTTCAAAAGCTGTAAATTGCAGAACCTTAAAAAATCGTATTTATGTGGTGATGGAATAAAATTCATGACAAAGTGTTCGGTTGAGTTCTTTTTCCGCCGTTGTAAACCGTCAATCAGTTAAATCAATACAACAGGTAACTCATTCACATGTTATACAAATTTCACCAGGGTTTGTACTCACAAACCATTTTTTAAGAATATTCTTTGTATTATTCTCAACAATTTTCTAAATTTGAGAGTAACACAACTTCTGATTGACTAAAGCAAATGGTTTAGCCAATCAGAAGTTGTGTTACTTTCCATATATAGAATAAGCCTAAGACTGAAACTAAGAACAGTTGGTGAATATGGGCCTAGAACTGGCCTTGGGCTCCTCAAGGGACCACTAACGCCAGCAGGGATCCAACCCCGAACCTTTTTAATACGCATCACCTTACAAAGATATATTTACTTTTTAATTCTGTATTTTAACGCTGCCGAACAAGCTGTAAAGGTGAGGAAGTAGCCAGTAGCTTGGAAAAAAAGTTGCTCAAAGTACTATCACAAGAAAGTCAAGGAGCGTTTGGATTTGCGCGGCTACACCATAGAATGTAGATCTAACCGAAATAATGTTGAAAAGGGCGTTAGATACCAAAACACAAACAAATCTCGAGAACACTTTCAGAAACACAGCAAACGCTAAATGGAAGGAAAATGTCGCTTATGAAAATCACTGACTGAAATGGAAGCAATTTGTTGTTGCAGACACTAATAACTTCTCTTCCCACAAAATGTTTGAAAGCAGTCACATTGCTTATTTATCGCAATGCTAAAGTTCACGAGTGTACTGTACAGTACTTTGTGTTTGGAAATCCCCTTCCGAAATGACACATGTTTATGTAACGGGCAATGACATCGGATAAAAATCTGCATTAAAACGACTTTTAAATAAGGCAGATGATGAATAACAGTCGAATGATTTATAAATACACTTAAATGGATTTTCGTGTTTTTTCGTGCAAGCCAAACGTAAATAGGGATTTGACTGAAAGTCCCGAACGTTATTACAAAGAAGTAGATCTAGTTCGTACACATGATTAAGCTCTACACACTGTACTATACTGATGTGGAAAAAATTTCCGTCGAGTTGTACAGTGAGTTTGATAACGCCCGTATTTTACCCAGATCTTATATTGGTATAATAATAAATATGGAATATTACATCAGTCTTCAATTCTGCGTGGTCGGATCATGTCGCGTTGAGTGTGAAAAGAGGTGCATGTCGGATGAGACCGAAGGTTGAATTCAAAGAGCACCTTTTTTTCGCACGCGACGAGACATGATCCAACCACGCAGAAATGCACTCTTGTAATATTCCTCTTATTATATACCTTACCATTATAACTGTAAATAAGCACAAAATCGATACAAATAACCAAAAAAAAAAGCTATGTAATTTATTGTACATATATGCACAATGCGCTGTATTTATGAATTGTGGATTAATATACATAGATAACGGTCAGTCTGCATACATATCAGTGTGCATTCAAGAATTTCGTTTGCTATCCTCGAGCTGAAAGAAAAACAACGTCAACAACAACAACAACTGTGGCTTTAAAACTGTTTCTTAAAAACTTAAAAGTCGTCGGTAGTTGTTATTCACTGTCACTGAAGAATAGTACATTTGTTATTTGTTTTAACTCAGGAGAAGAGCCAAGCTTGTGATTATCAGTTGTGACGCTGAAGTTCACGTGTGTACTGCTCAGTAGCATTTGGAAATACCCTTTCGAAACAACACATGTTTTATGTAATTGGCATTGATATCGGACAAAAACAAGTGCTGCATTCAAACGATTTTTGGAAAAAAAAAAGTAGATGAAAAATAACAGACTAACTAGCTATAAATACACTAAAATGGGGTTTTCTTCCGCTAGATGGCATTCTTCAAATACACATCTGTCTGATTTGGGCATTCTGGGCACAGAACCGGACTACTTTTCAAAACGGCAAACCTTACTTTGAATTTCAAAATAAAATAAACGTTCACTCAATAAAACGCTACCTGGTGCGATTCATTCAGCTATGATCAGCTAGCATGTAACCTATGCAGCGGCCACGTATACAAACACCCCCTACAGGCTTGGTTAATAGCTTCCATGTAAGCCCAGACACTTCTTGTTGATAAGTCTTAAAAAAATCCTGCACGAATCCAGGTTTCCCTGAAATCTATATTTAGAAAATGTGTTCAAAGATGCGCAATATAACGAGAGTATTTGGAAAACTACTTTTTTTTTCCTTTTGAAATAATTGAATTTTCAACATATTTGGAGCGAAAAAACAGGCTACATTTTTCCACAGATGTATTGTTTATAGCCATTTTCTCCATTGCTACTTTATTACCGGCGTAATAATTTCTCCTGTACATGGGATAGTAATGCGTCATAGCAGACTGGTCGAATCGTCGAAGAATGTGATATGCGCAGACAACGGGTTTTCGTCATACGGGCCGAACGTGTTAGGAATTTGGCTGAAAGACCCAAACGTTATCTCACAAAAGCAGTCCGTGTACACGAATATGCCCTACACACGGTAAGTACTACTGTTGCGATACTCCTTATCTATGCTTCAACTGAATGTATTTTCGCAGGATATTGTTGCGTTTGTGACGCCAAACTTGGTGTTATGCTGACATCATCTATGTGCTGTCGTAGAAAAATTGTCAAAAGAGTCGTCTTTTTATTTGAAATCGTACGAAAACCCGCATCAGCATGGCATTCATAGCCTTGTAATTTCAAATATAAAGTTATGCTATGTAGAGTGAAATCAAAAGGTTAAAATTCATAAGGTTAAAATTCGATGAGACAATTCTATAATCAATCACAGATGTACTCGTAGATCTAAAGATAGAGACATGTATTTAAAGACCAAATAACATACAACTATAGAGGGTTGGATGAACAGACACTGCGAGGAAGACATCCAGGGAAAGATAAACAATTAAACAAACAGGCCTCTTTTAAATATACCTTATTTTAGGAAGAAATCACAAGAAATCAAATAATCCACAGAGCTCTAAGGCCTTAATATGTTTTGGCGCTCTCTTTGACGTCTGACGTCATGCACCTATCTCTACAGCGATGAAGGGCATATCCAGTTACTGTATCTAGTAAATCACGTGTACTCACGCTTTGCAAAATGTTTGTTAATATAGATATCTAGATTTATAAACTGAACGCGATAAAGTTGCTACCCATATCGTTACGAGACAAGCGTAACGAGAAAGAAAACCAGCAACAAGCCTTTCACAATTAACAATATTTATTAATGAATAAAGACAAAAGAGTACAATAAGAGTTAAGTTTGAATGAAATCTTGACAATTTTTAATCTTAGAACAAGAAATAGAATAAGTCCCTCAAACTTAAGAATTATGTTTAGACTACAAAAAGTATGAAATTTCTGGTTCCTAAAACCTAAATTAACAATAGTTTTAACTTGCAAATAGATATGAGCAACCTGTTTAAAAATTAAGTAATTCCAACTTACAGATCTATATTCCGATAGAATAAATCCAACACTTTCACTAATTCTGTATCCTCAAAGCCACAAGTCTAAATTCAAAATCCACATCCACCAAGTAAGTCACTCCTATTTATATCAGCTTAGAAAATTCTAGATTAGTCTTTTCTAGAAAGATGACAATATGGATTGGTAAACAACTTGATTACTAATAACCTGTTTCTAAAAATAACCACAATGGAAAAACCAATGAATGTTCTTTATGTTTCTAGAATACTCTGTATATAGAGTGAAAGTGATAATGAAAACAGGTTACATGTACATCCTATTTATATAACAGTCAATCAAACTTGAATTGCTTCATCGACAGTGCTATACGACCTGACCACTACATACAACGGTAGGCCCCCCGTCAGATGAATTGCTGGCATTGTGAAATAACTATTACTAGTATTGTAGAACGGTGATACTGTTACTTGGTAAGAGTTAAACCAAATGGTTTTCGGTCGAACAAATAAACTTTATAAACGACAAACTACATTCTTATTTCACCCTTATATTGATAAATAAATTAAAATGAAACTTTCAAGCCGACAGTAAACGCCCGATTGATGATGTTTCATTTTCATTTTTTGGAGATAAATGTCTCCTTATCAGACAGTGTAGATCTAAGATCAGACTGGACTTTCTGTGCATTCTGATCTTGATCTGCACTATCCGCAATAGGTCAGTGAGAAGTGCTTAGCAGCCTAAGGGTTAAATTTTATACAGATAAATAACCCCAAAGTCAATTATGCTCATTTTGTTTGTATGTTTTGTATTTTTGTGCCCACCCAAGCTATATCATATCGACTTTTAATTGTAATGCGAACGAGATAATTAGGTACTATTTGTTATGCCAATATTGGCCCACTGAAAACATAAGTACAGACCGCGTTTAGTCAGTACAGTTTTTTTTTAATTATATTGCCAGCAGCGTACCGGTGTATGCTGCATTTTTTAGGCCACTTGACACGACCTGCTAAAATTTCATAAATACTGCGACATAAGTGCTAGATCACGTCGTATAAACCCGGTTTTAAAGGGGGATTCGCAAAATTATAAAACAGAGCAAATACAACATGCTCTATTTTCTCCGTTTTCCAGACGGAATGGACCAATCAGCATCCAGTGCGCTAGATCCTAGCCCTTTATATTGATAATATACTCAACAAAAAAAGTTGAGGAAATTGTGTTTGATGGGCTATGACAAAAGATCTAGAACATTCTGGGAATCTTGAACCTCACAGTATTATAAACCATCCATTTTTCTTCGAAAGGATGCTTTGAGTTTATAGCACAAATAGTGGCTTAAATAATCACTGTCAAAGTTGACTGGTCTTCAAGTCAGTTTTCGCAAACTTGCAATATTGATTGGTTTGAGTAAGAGTGTCACTGTAGAGTCTCACCTAAAAAATCCTTTTTAAAAGTAACCCACAGGCTATTTACTTATCTCAGATGATATGAGCAATACTTTCCAGACGTAGTCGACATTTCAATTTTCAAATCGGTTCAATACCCCCACTGTTATTGTCCAGAAACGTCCAAGATTCTTTCGTCAAAACAATGATGTGCTCATTGACTTGCCAGCGCGCTCACCAGACATAGCTCTCATTTATAATGTGTGGGACATTCTGGGACCGAGGGTTCGACGCAGAATACTGGCACCACCTCCAGGCTCTTGCTGGGGCGCTGCATGAGGAATGAAGACTGGTTCCTCAGCTCCAAATCGCCAGAATTTTTCGACGTATGCGACGCCAGAGCAAGTCTTTATTTGTTGGTGAAGGGGGACACGCTCGTTACTGAAGGGATATTTTTAACGTTCTTATCGTCCATATGTGAAATTTGAGGCTGCCATGAGAAGGGACTTACGTATATTTCATGTGATATTCAAAGGAATTGAATTGTAAGTTACAAAAACTTACAGTGTATATTCACGACTGTGTTTTACATAAAAACTGTGAATACTCTGTAGACACTTATTTTGCGAAAAATGATTTTGACCCCTGGGTTACTCGACACAGTGCCACAACAAGGATATTAGTGCTATAAAGCTAAAGGAAAAAAATTTTTCAAGCAATGAAATGTATCTAACAAAATTAATAAAAATGGAATAATTCTTTGTATTGGTAATCTTTCGTTCCATGGTTTTCTGAGATTTCCTTAACTTTTTTTGTTGAGTATAATTACACCTGCAAGGGTCTGTTTGTCATCTGGTAGAGAGTAACCATTCGTCAGTCTCGAGTTTTATACGACCCTGAAAAAAAAAAAAAGCATCTGAAAACATTGTAGGAAGAGGAGAAATGCTGGTTACAAGTATTTCTCATTTTCCTATAGTGATTTTTTTTTTTTATTTTTCAAAGACAATTTGCTGAAGTATAGCCACATTTATTATTCTGTCAGCAATAATGCTTTGAATTTGGGCATGTGTAAAGAATTGTCATCTTGTGAAAGGTTAAACATCAAATTACATAATTATGGTTATTATTTTCCACTGAAGAAGTAAACTAGATAATACGAAGCAGATCTAGTGAACATACCGTGTAAACGTGAAAAACATAAGTACCTGAAATAAGACATGCCTTATCATTCTGCAAAAAAAAAAACATACCGTGTAAATTGGCCTTATGGTGGGTTGAAGGAGATTTGACCGTTACGATCGATTTCGAATTCATTACTTGGTGTGGCTTATACCGGACGCATTTTTTTCCATTACTGTATCTAGTAAAATTAAAGACGATCGCTACAGTTTCACCATTTTTTCAAAACATTCAGAATTTCATGAAACTTCTAATCTACTAAAATAGGAGATAAAAAGAGGGGGTCACCAGCTTTGGGAAAATTCTATGAATATTTCTTTCAGTACACCGTGCACTGTGGCACATCAGGATGAAATTTCCCCTATGAAAACTAAGTCTATGTATATTTTTTTTAAATGACAACAATTATAAGCAAATTCTATGTCATTGTATTGGTGAAACATCAAATTTAATGAAAAAAATAATTTAGAGTATACTAAATATTGACAATATTTAAAAAAAAAAAAAACCCTTAACTTATGGCTAAAACACCTTTATTTTGGGAAAAAAAAAACTAAAAAAAAAACGAAAAAGTATCTTTTAAAGTTATTTTTTTAAATGTTCCAACATTCAGATTTTTCTTATTTTTTTATTTCAGGTACTAGACTAAAAGAATCAGGCTTAAAACAAATAGGTCACCAGCCTTATTTTTTAAGAAAATACATTTTAAGTTTGTGGGTGGGGCATATAGTAATTCGCCTTTAACAAGTGTATAAGATTATATAGCCCATTTTTTTATATTCCTTGTTCAACTAGATGGAGCACTTGGGCAAATTGCTCTCTTGACATCCTATGATACTCAAAGAATTTGTCTTCGAACTACCCAAGTTCTTCAGCTAGGGTATAAAAAATGCCGTGTCTATGGCGACTCTGTAACATCGGATGGACGTTCCATCGGCTATGTCTTCTCCTAATCCAATAATAATGATATCTTGATCACGATCTGCGAGAGTTGGCCGTACGAGGACCATGATGGAAAAGAAAACCACTACCGCATGTCAATAAACACACACTCCAGCGGAAAGAAAACCGCTGCCGCTACCGATGCCGCCGCTGCCGCTACCGATACCGCTACGGCTACCGCTCGCCAGTAAACACGGCTTTAGATATAAGTCATGCTCTGTGGAAAGAGGCCAAATGTATCTGCAAAAAGTATCGACCCAAGCCAGCCTGCACAGTCCGCGCAGGCTGACCTAAGTCGAAACTGTCTGCTTTATTATTATGTACTAGTATTTTCTGCATGTCCAAGGACCATTGTACTACATGATTGAGTCAGAAGACAAAATGGATTTTATGGATCCATCATTATATGATGACTTGCTTGGTGCGTATAATGCACCACAGAGATGTATTGTAATTATTATATTATACTCAACAGCAAAAGAAACTTTACGAGTATTTAAGGTCCATAATCTTTTGATAAAAGCTAAATTGTGGTTATTGTACTTCTTTCTTGTATACCCACTTAAAATTCTAAACAAGGGGGCCATTGGCACTAAAGCGTTCACCTGAGTAAAGATATCTAGGGTTGATATTCCAAATTCCAATTTGTATGAAAATCATCAAGACAAAACACTCTGACCTAGTTCATGAGTATCAGACTGAAAATGTGGCCTTAAGAGTGCACACAAGGTCTTTATAAGATTTGGCCCGGTGACCTACTTTTTGACCCGACATTTCCCAATTTCATTCTTATCTGAGCTATTATCAAGACAAGGAGTCCGATCAAGTTTCATGAGTATCAGGATAAAAATGCGGCCTCTAGACTGCACATCAGGTTTTTTTTAAGGTTTGGCTTAGTGTACTACTTTTTAACCCGACATGACCCAATTTCAAAGATGCCTGAGATTTCATCAAGACAAATACTCTGACTAAGTTTCATGAGCATCAAGCTTAAAATGTGACTGCTAGAGTACAATAAGGTATTCCCAAGATTTGGCCCAGTGACCTACTTTCTGACCCGAGGTGACCAAATTTCAAAATTCTCTGAGTAATCATCAAGACAAACACTTTGACTTACTTTTTAACCCGACATGACCCAATTTCAAAGATGCCTGAGATTTCATCAAGACAAATACTCTGACTAAGTTTCATGAGCATCAAGCTTAAAATGTGACTGCTAGAGTACAATAAGGTATTCCCAAGATTTGGCCCAGTGACCTACTTTCTGACCCGAGGTGACCAAATTTCAAAATTCTCTGAGTAATCATCAAGACAAACACTTTGACCAAGTTTAATGAGTATCAGGCTGAAAATATGGCCTATTGTATGCACACAAGGTTTTTCTTTTTTTTAGATTTTGCCCAGTGACCTACTGTTTGACCCGACATGACCAAATTTCGAACTTGTCCGAGATATCATTAAGACAAACATTCTGACCAAGTTTCATGAGTATCAGGCCGAAAATGTGACCTCTAGATTCACTCAAGGTTTTTCTGAAATTTGGCCTAGTGACCAACTTTTTTTTATCTGACATGACCTAATTTCAAAATGGTCCGAGATATTATCAAGACACATATTCTGACCAAGTTTCATTAGTTTTTGTCTAAATTTGTGGCCTCTAGAGTGCACACAAGGTAAATGTTGACGACCGCATGACGCACGACGGACACGGCACGATCACAAAAGCTCACCTTTGGCACTTCGTGCTCAGATGAGCTAAAAACAAAAGGTCACATTTTGAAATCGCTCAACCACGAAGTCCGTGAGCTCATACTTACCGATAAACATGAAATGCACAAGTGCCTTTAATTGAATGATTTCTTAATAGTAAACTATGTCACCTGAATCATCAAAGTTAGACTTACTTGAAAATCTTTAGGACGACTCAAAAATACCAGCATTTACATGGCACGCTTATGTCAAAGTCAACGCAGACATGTAATTGAAATGCTTCAGTGCAACAGACCTGTTCTCGACATTGTGAGACTGTTTGGATGTGCTCAAGCCATCAAACCACCGAGAGCGAGCTTTTAGACAATTTGCAGTACTTCTGATAGGCCTCCTTCAGGCCAGCCCCATGTAACAACGGCAGACAACGTCAGTTTAATAAGGATGACGTCACTAAAAATCAATTTCAGCCAGCCACCGTCAATGTTTCAACATTAACATGAGGACATGTCAGCGTGGATATAGGACGTACTTAGGCTTCCTCAGCATGGGATCTGTCCGAGGCAACCAAATTACGACACAGTATTGACACGAAGACGTCGACAAGTACAACCAGCCTTGGCACTTCAACATTTACGACGGAGACGTGTTTACAAGGATAATGTAATTATTTAGCAATGAGATGTATATTCAGATTCAACAAGCTGATGAAAGAACAAGATTTCACAAGACGAGAGGAGAACGCTTCGTTGACGATTGTATTGAGGAAACAGACTGTTTGGTTGGATGTGTACAACGTCACGTCAATTCGACGTGTGGAAGGATACAATTACTCAAGAGATAAGGGCAAATGGCGGGCATACCTGCTATCGGCGCAAACAGATTTCGTGATGCAGTTCAGTTTATAGACTGCATATTTGTGGAATATTATAACGTGTGCAATTAGTGAACTTAATGTGCTCATGGTCGTTTCACTTTCACCGGTAGAGCAAGAATAATACTTAACCATTTTCAATGAAATCTCAAGGCGTTATTTGTAAATGAATGGTTGTTTAATTGCCATTTATTTTCATAATTTTGTTATTTATGTGTGTTTAAATAAGAACTATATTTTGTGTAAAGTTTCTAATGCCGTACAGTATGCTACCCTTTTAGCAGAGCATGGCTCATTATCTACAAGTACATATATGTAATATGAAATTGTCAGAACGAAAACCTTGTCTCACAATGTCCCGTACCATTTACAATGTACTGATTCCCGATCCGTACCACCATGTTTTCTACCCTTTATCATAAAGCAATCAGTTAGATGATAGCCAAGCACTTCACGTAGAACTTTGATTCCGCGTAAAGTCCAGGGTCCGTATTTACCATCCACTCTTAAGAGTATTCTTAGTCTTATTCTCCAAGATTTTCCAAATTTGAAAGTAACACAACCTCTGATTGGCTAAAACATTTGGTTTAGCCAATCAGTAGTTGTGTTATTTTCAGGTTTTAAAAATTTCCTCAGAATTAGGCTAAGAATATTCTTAAGAATGGTAGGGAAGTTATTATAGCGCCATGGCATCTCGCAAGCTGTTGCAGCCGCTTTCATCAATACTTAGACCACATACTACCAGTAACGATCGATCTCATGTGCCTTTTACTAAGAGAGTTAATAAAGATTAGCCTGCATGTTCAGGTAGTCTGATCTTGGATCTACGCTGTCCAATATGACAATATTTTTTCACTAAAACATAAATATGAAAAAGCAAAATTCAGGTTTTTTTTTTTCTGTCGGCTTGAAAGTTTCATTTAACTTATTTAGCAGGTTAAAAGTTAAAAAAAAAAAAAAAGCCGTCCTGTTTAGATTGATTGTTTGTACGGTGTTTAAAGCCGTTTTCAACATTATTTATGTTCAGTTATATCGCAGCGGCCAGTGCACCTATGCATGCTTTTCTTGGAGTTTCTTTTACCAGTACTCCGCACAATATTCTTTCCAAGCCACTGGTTGCTTTGCCACGTAACAATGGGTCAGCGTTGATAGAGGAATGAATCCTGTCACAATGACTATCATCAATCCTCGGAAAGAAATTGGCCGAGCTTGTGATCGCACCGGCGACCCCCTGTTCTCAAGTCCTGTACACAACCAACAGAGCTATTGGGCTCGGCCCGTCCTGTTTAGAGGCAATTTGAGAGTTGCGTTACGATAAATGCACGTGACAAGCAAATGTCAGCTGTATTGTGATACAGGCATAATTTTTTGGTGTAGCTGTGAAACTAGAAACAGAAGGTGGCGCACCACCGCTTCCGGGTCGTAGTAGTCAAAAGTAGTCCCATGTGAAATTTTGCAGTAGCACTTTTGTTGCACTGTTTCATGGAGCTAAGAGGGCTTAGTGGTCTATAATTTAGATTTGCTTCAAATTTAGGCAATGGCGGACCACTTAGATGTGTTTTTATTGTATAGTGAGTGGACTATTTTGTGTCACTGCAGGAACAGAAAAATGGGGTCCTTGTGGTGAACAGGTGTTTTTGCGAGGGAAAATTCTAGGGTGCCCGTGTTTGTTGGGATTTAGCGGAAAACGCATTTGGGGTCTGCCATTTAGCGATCTGTGAAGCTTCAAAGATGGTCGATTTCACTCCAGTTTCAATATGGCCAAAAAAAACGGTGGTGTGACACCAGAAGCTAGACGACAATCGAGAAATTTTATAATCATCGAAAATATCCCCGCAGCGGAATTATACGGTTAAAAAACCCCGACGTGTAAAAAAAACCAATGACGGCCTTTGCTTACCACCTGACACTTTCTTTACACACACACAGAGAGAGAGAGAGAGAGAGAGAGAGAGAGAGAGAGAGAGAGAGAGAGAGAGAGAGAGATGGTTTAGCCAAACAGAAATTGTACTTTTCTAATTTTAGAAGAATAGGCTTAAGACTTCTACCTGGATGCGTTGTAGAAGAATAGGCTTAAGACTTCTACCTGGATGCGTTGTAGAATAGGCTTAAGACTTCTACCTACTTCTATGCGATTTACAATGGTGAGTGAATTCGAGCTCAAGATTTCGGGGAAAGCCACTCAGCCCATTTCTAGATAATGTAATAAGCGTAGTTTGTTTCTAGACAGCCAAGTAAAGTCAGAATGACTTACTCCCACCATTAACCCATTCGCTGCTAAGCGCGACTCACTGACCTTTTGCGGACAGCGTAGATCAAGATCAGACTGCAGAGAACGTGTCCGATAATGCGGTATCTTTCCTCTAACAATACCTTTGAAACTGGAAAATTTAGAATTTTTCCTATCGACTTAAAAGTTTCAGTTCTTTTTTCGGCAGGATAAAGATTAACACATTAGCATTGACAAGCCACATATCTAACTAGACTAACGGAGACATTACTAACAACGAAACATTTCCACTTTTGAAAAATGGTTTCAAGCGTACACATGTATATAATCTTAAAGTTATGATCTGACCATCCCCTTTTCACCGCGACTTCTGGAATTTTGGGATTGACTGACTGATTAATTGAATGGTCTTTTACGCCGCTTTCAACATTATTTCAGTCATATCTCTGCGACAGCTCACACATTCGTGTATATCCTGGGTTTCACCAGTACTAGGCAAGGGCTCTGAAGTGTCTTGCCAAGGACACTCCCACGAAAAACCCAGTGGATCCAGTGAGGCCACTGAGCCACGCAGGACCCTGGAATTTAGGAAAGGATGACTTAAATCACTGTGGCGTATTATATCTGTTAGAAGTTTTATGTCATAGTATTACCCGGTTTAGCCAGTCAGAAGTTGTGTTACTTTCAAATTGAGACAATTCTGGATATTAAGACAAAGAATATTGTACAGAATGGTTGGTAAATATGGACCCTGGTCTCGCGCTGGTTATCTCGGAACTATTAAGATGTGTAACGGTAAATCGCCCATCCTCGGTACTACGTTTGTACTTAATTCCTAGCCGAGGGAGATTTGAAAATCCCTATCCTTTTCACAGAGCATAGCTCGTATGTTTGAAATAGGGAGAAAATTCTCGTACCTTGCATTTTTTCAGGCACAATGTTGTAACATGTATATTTAAAACTGATCGATGTAAATTGTCAATATCAAAATCATTTTTTTTTTTTTCAAATTCGTGCGCTCCACGTTGGAAACAATCATTCGAACATCCACATGATAACAGGATTTGTAAAAAGGAAAAATGAAACTATTAATGAAAACAGGCATAGTTGATATATAATACAATATGAAATATGAAAGACATTGTATCTGGGAAATTGCACAAGCAAGTCCCTATGCGGTTTTCTCATGGCGTCATTACACAGTCTCTACGTATGAATTCACGTCTCTGTATTACAATTCTATCATTTTCAGTAGTTGTGATGTTTTCTATACAATCTACCTTTCCAAGATGGTACAGCTGGGGTCCGTATATAGATTTAATCAAGTTTACATTATACTCAGAAATATTCGTTTTATGAGAATGATACATATCTGTGTCTAAACTCTGATGAACTGCCAGGATCGTTTTTGTCGCATCTATGAGTACATGTCGTGATTTTCGTGCTTGAAGTATTAACCAGTTATCGAAAGCTGGGCAACCAACTATGACATCTGCAATGTCGTCCCATCTATATTCTCTATTGGAGATAAAATAATCCGCGGCCCAAGTATGGAACAGTGATCCTTTGTCAAAAACCAAATCATCCAAGTTCTTCTTCGGATTTACTTCTTCGGCGCTTGCATTTACAACATTCCATCGTTGTCCGGTTATCATCATGGGTTCGGTAGGCGATAAAAAATAGTATCTCAATATCATTAAGGTTGATAATAAACCATCCGTAAATAAAATATCAGCGTTCGCATAGGCATAAAATTCGCTGTCAAACATTTCCATGGCGTCTATATACATGTATTTCAAAATAGGTATACCGTTCACAGCAAACTTTCGAACCTTTTGGACTTTCCAATATTTAGACAAAACGGCGTCTGCGATTCTAGAATCGTTGGTGAAAACGATACTAGTTACTGCTGGGTAAAAACTAGCCCAGTTATTAACAGTATTATTGTGAATAGTGAACATCAACGGGTTATAAGACCACGTTGTAAATAAGGTCAAAAAAGACTTCTTCCGTCCATGTTGTTTATTTGCTGAAGACACGTTTTTGTTATTCGCTAAACGCCAGTTTAGGATTTCAATTGGTCTTTTTGTTTCAGAAATATCTTTTAGCAAACCTATCACATTTCTAAATGTTTCAGTATTATTGGCCAGTGTTATGTTCACATTTACAATGGATTCTCTGTCTAAGTTGATGACAATGTTTTCCGGAATTCGGTTTGAATATTGATGGTTTTTGGTCATTCCTTCTGGTTGTGTTTTTGCACGTTCCACCTTTAATTCACTTAGTGTCTTTCCAAAAGATTTTCCATCTAGCTTTTTACTGGTGTGAATCGTAGATCCATTGTATAAAACGACGTACAAAACAGTGGCGGTTAGTAAGGTCGCCATCAGTATAACACTTTTCAATCTGATTCTGTCGGAGCTTTCCATATCTGAAAAACAAAAACAAGAAGAATCTTTAGTAGCGATACATGAGCAAGAAAGCCAGTAATGAAATTGGCCGGTACAGGACTGCTTTCATAGTTCACAAAGTGCAGATTTTTTTTTAATCTCGTGTAAATGAAAGTCTACGTTCTGCCCACTATTTGGCAGGCTGAATTAAGACCAGCGAAAAAAGTGTAAGTAACTCAAAGAAAAGTACATGTCAGATAGAAATTTTGATTTTTCTTCCCAAATTGAGTGAGAGTTTGTTACAAAAAGTTGCTCTTTCCCGCTCAGTAGCTTTCAAAAAATGTCATTTGCAGAATTATAAAAACTAAAAGGTCGTATTCGTGCGGTGATGTGATAAGAATTCCTGGAAAAAAGTTGCTATTACTTTTTTCCACCGCTGTAAACCGTCTGTCAGTTATACCAATACAACAGCTAACTTAATCATGTGTATATAAATTTCACCGGGGCTCACAGTCTTCAACCATTCTTTAAGAACAGTTTTAGTCTTAATCTCAAGAAATTTTCTAAACTTGACAGTAACACAACTTCTGATTGGCTAACCCAAATGGTTTAGCCAATCAGAAGTTGTGTTACTATCTAAATCTAGAAAAAGACTTAGATTGAAAGTAAGAATGGTTTGTGATTACGGGCCCAGAACTAGCCTGGGGCTCCTTAAGGGACTGCTAACGCCAGCAGGAATCTAGTCCCGAACTTTTGGAATACGTACGTGTATTATTTTGTATTTTGTCAGGTTGTATATATCGAAGTAACACAAATATAGTATTTTATATGAATACATTCTGAAGAATTATAATCTTGTATGTACATCAACAATATGACAACAACTACTCTACGCAATAAGAGTTCAAGTACCTTACATATCCGCAGACGACCCTAGTACAGTCTATTTCATAAATTCAACATACACGCAACACCTTTCAACGATATACTTGCCTTCCAAGTTGAAATTGTTTTTAACACCACCGAACAATGTTTTGAAGCCATTTAGGTGAGAAAGCAGCCAGCAGCTTGGAAAAAAAATGTTGTCAAAGTACTAGTAGAAGAAACCTAATGGGCGTATCCATGGATACGGGCTGCTGCGACATGGTATCCGTGGTTATGGGGTAGAGCGTTGGCCTCGTAACCATAACGTCCCGAGTTCGGTACCGGGGAGCGGGTATCAATTTTGGGATTGTTCATTGGCCCACACAAGTGGCGCGAGTACTGGTGTAGATCCGAGGAAGCAAAATCAAGAGAGATTAGCATAAGTTGTAAGAACTTGTTTCTCGATCTATGTAAAATAAATTAGTTTAAACTTAAACTGCGACATAACCGAAATAATGTTGAAAAGGGGGTTAGATACCGAAAACAAACAAATCTTGAGAAACTATCAAGACAAACGCCAGATGGAAGGAAAAAATCGCTGTGTGGAAATCATTGACCGAAATAGAAGCAATCGGTTGTTGCTGACACTAATAACTTCTTTTCTGCCTTTATTGTTGAAAGCAGTCAAAAGTTAGGTAGATCTACTCGTAGATCTATTTATTCAACTGTATGCTTCCGCAGGTTAGCGTCACGTTTACACAAGTGGCGTCAATATTTAGTGTTTACGGAAAATCATCAGTGTGCTGTCATAGAAAATTAGTATCAATGGTTGAAAATACCAAAATAGTCGTCTATTACTCTGAAAACGCATGGAAAACCGCACTAGCATTGTTTTTATATAACCTTGTAAAATTTTCCAAACGTAAATTTATATACATGTAGGTCTGTTTGCAGTGAAATCATATGTTAAATTCGATGAGAAAATTCTATAATCAACCACAAATATAGATCTAAAGATAGCATGTTAAACACGAACATTTGAGTAGCATATGTAACTAGATCTACAGAAGGTTAGAGAGACAGACACAGAGAATGAGACATCCAAGGAAAGCCAAACAGGCGTCGTTTAAATATACCTACAGAGAAACTACTTGACAGCGGTCACAAGGAATCAAATAATCCATAAGCTTGTCGCAGACTTATTTAGTTTCGGCGCATATACTCCTATAGTGCAACCAGCCCTATTCCAATAATGGGCGTATCAAATTATTCACGTGTATTCACGCTGTGCAAAATGTTTCTGTTAATATAGAATTACTACACACACACCAGCTTAAAAACCCAATGACCCTGGATCTGATAAAAAAAAAAAGTGGTCTGGCGCATTCGAAGCACACGAATCTTGGCTCACCTTAGCCAGAAGTGCTCAAGGTGGGGTTTTGTTATAGTGCTTCTGTCCGTCATCCGTGCTGGGTAGATCCGTGGTTAGCGTATCTGACTCGTGACATGTTAGTTGCGAGTTCGATGCCTGGTTGAGGCAAAGTTTCTTTTCGGCGATTTTTCGCCTCTCACCTCTTATTCATGTGAGAAAAGTAGTCAGTGACTAGAAAAGAAAGTTGTGTAAGTACTTGGGTGAAAAGCCAGGAAACACATGAGGAGACCTGTGCGTGACCGCCGTGATATGACCTAAGCTGTTAAAACGGTATTAAACTCCCAGTACAAACCAATCCGTCGTCCATCGTCAATTTTTACCTTGTGTACACTCTATAGGCCACATTTTGGGTCCGATACTCATGAAACTTCATCAGAATGCTTGTCTTGACAATATCTCGAACGACTTTGAAAATGGGCCACCTTAGGTCAATAACTAGGTCACTGGTTCAAATCTTTGAATAAACATTGTGTTCGCTCTAGAGGCCACATTTTCGGTCCGATACTCATGAAAGTTGGCCAGCATGTTTTTCATGATGATATCTCGGACGAGTATGAAAACAGGTCACATCCGGTCAAAAAGTAGGCCACAGGGTCAAATCTTTTTAAAAACCTTTCATATGATCTAGAGGCCACATTTTCAGTCCAATACTCAAGAAAATTGGTCAGAAAGTATGTCTTGATGATATCTAGAACGAGTTTGAAAATGGGTCTGTTTGGGTCAAAAACTCGGTCACCAGGTCAAATCATAGAAAAACCTTTTGTATACTCTAAAAGCCACAATTTCAGTCCAATACTACAAAAAGTTGGTCAGAATGTTTGCTTGATATTATCTCTGGGTCACATTGGCCAAAATATTAGCTAGGTCACTAAGTCAAATCTTGGAAAAACTTTTGTACATTCTAGAGGCCACATTGTCTGTTTAGTACCTTTGAAAGTTGGTCAGAATGTATGTCTTGATAAAAAAGTCAGATTGGACTGAAAATAAGTCCTGTCGGGTCAAAAACTAGGCCACAAGGTCTAATCTTTGAAAAACCTTGTGTACCCTCTTGAGGCCACATTTTCAGTCCAATACTCATAAAAGGTAGTCAGAATGTTTGTTTTGATAATATCTACAACAAGTTGGAAAATAGGCTATGTTGGGCTAAAAAGTAAGTCACTGAGACAAATTCTGGAAAAAGCATGTGTAGGCTACCATGTAGAGGCTACATTTTCAGTCCAATAGTCATGGAAGTTTGTTAGAATATGTGTCAAAAATATCTCGGAAGAGAAAGGCTCAGGTGAGCGACTTTAGAGGCCATTATGGCCCTCTTCTTTTAAAGCACCCACCGCTGTACATAAATGAGCAAGTTAAGACCCTCAGTACTGGGTGATGGTTATTCTAAAATACTGCGAATTCAGTAAGCCTAAAATTATCCTTATCGTTTGTGTTCTAAAGGAAGGTCTTATATATGTACCTCCAAACTCAATGATATAAGCTAAGTGTGTTAAAATTTGCTCATTCACGACGGGTAAGAAATTTCTTATGCATTTCTGAGATGTAAGCCTGTTCTGTGAAAAGTGGGCTTAATGCATCTGCAAAAAGTATCAACCTAGGTCAGCCGACGCAATCAAAATATTTCGAGTCGGGTCAGCCTGCGCTGATTGCGTAGGCTGACCTGACTCGAAATATTTTAATTTTTGTAAATTTTCTGCGTATCCTGGGACCATTTTACCTCATGAATCAGCCAGTTAGTATAGACAAAATTTTTATGGATCCATAAAATGTGATGACTTGCTTGGTATAATACACCACGGAGATGCATTATACCCCCATTTTGCCAGAACATGTATATGTAATATGAAATTATCATTGTGAAAACCTTGTCTAACAACGTTTTGTACCACTTACCGTGTACTGATTCTCGCTCGGATTCGTACCACCATATTTTCTATCCTTTACTGTGAAGCAATGAGTCAGATAATAGACATTCACTTTACGTAGAACTGTTCATGTCTAGGAAGTGATTATCGCGTCGTGGGGATCTCGCAAGCTGTTGCAGCCACTTTCCTCAATACTTAGCCAACTTCCAACAAGTAACCATCGATCTCATATGCCCTTCATTAACCAGTAGGCTGCTAAGCGCGACTCATTGACCTTTTGCGGACAGTGTAGATCAAGATCAGACTGCACAGAACGTGCAGTCTGATCTTTGATCTACACTGTCCGATAAGGAGATTTCATTCCCCTAAAAATAACTTTGAAATAGCAATATTTGGGTTTTTACTATCGAATTGAAAATTAATTTAGGGTTAATCCTTTTTCTGCTAAATAGGTGGAATCAAACTTTCAGGCCTAAATGTTGCTACGTGAAAGTTATCTTCGGTGGGGCGGGGGGATATCTCCTTAGCGGACAGTGGAGATCAAAGATCAGACTGCACATTCTGTGCAGTCTGATCTTGAATCTACACTGTTCGTTACGGGTCTTTAAATCGCACTTAGGAGCCTAAGTGTTAAAAGAGTGGATAAGAGAGTTGGTAGAGATCGGTCTGCACGTCAGGGCGGTCTGATCTTTGTGTACTGTCTTTGATGCTCTGATGGGCAATTAATTCCATAAGCTTTCATTCTCAGATCAACCTTAGACTCGTGCAAAGTGAAAGTATTGGCAGACGACAAATTTAACGTAGCGCAAATGGCGGAAGTTGTCACTGAAAGAGGTGAAACTATTAACCCATTTCCAAACGACAAAATTTTAGATTTTTCTAAGCTCTAAGCATTTGCAGACGACAAATAACATGTGGCTCATGTGGTCCAAATTGTTTTTGAAAGGGTAGAAAAAATTTGAAGTCAGAGAGTTGCTCCATCCTGTTGAAACCACTGTTCATCCCTAACAACACCTCTTCGTCTGCCCAAAACTTCTTAACGACCACTAGGTAGCGCTCAGTATTGATCGTGATTGACCGTTCATTCTGGTTTTCAAACCAGTAGGGACCGATGATCCCATGTTTTGATATTGCAACTCATGCAGTGTACCTGATGGAGGGCACCCAGGCCTCTGCAGACAATCTTCTGGTGGGGTTGTCCCCCAAAAGATGTTATTCTTTCAGTTCACTCAAAGTAATCAATGCTGAGGGATGAGTGTGTCAGAGTTAGTCAATTTTGCATGTCGCTTGCAATGCAAAGGTGCACATTTGGAGCATATCATGGGATGGAGATAAAACAAAGACTGTCGGACATTCATGGCTGAAACTTGGTGGACAAGTCAGGCATAGACTGAAGTTCATTTGTACCAAATATGGTTGGATTCCAGAAAGGATTGTGAATTTTATTGACGATTTTATGAGTGGCATTTTTTGGGGGTCAACCTGTACTTACTAAATTCGACGGTCAAACGTTCCGCAATGTAGAGGCCACCGAAGCGATTCAATGACTATGCAGACCTCTGGCAAAACGAGGTTTTATCCATCTTAGTAATCCATTAAAACAAGCAAGTAATCACATAATTATATACCTATAGAATCCATTTTGAAAATCTATTGTCTGACTAGCGACTGAATTATGAGGTAGACTGGTCCTTTGACAATCGACCAATAGCAAAAAGGTATCGACTATGGTGACCCTGCGCGGTCTGCGTAGGCTGACCCGAATCGGTACTTTTTTTGCAAATGCATTAAACCCCCTTTTGACTGAGCCTGTGTCAATTAAGCATGACAACTAGACGCCAGCCAAAGTTCAAAAGGTACATAGTTGTATTGCACATAATCAAAGCACCGTGGGTGACCGAGACGCCAGGGCGATGTACAGAAGATTGCTGGCCAGGTTGTCAAACAGACCCCTGGGTCCCGTTTTACTAAGCTAGTTACGAACAAAATTTGGGTAAGTTTTACGTAACTATAGTATAGTGGCATATTTCTGCCACGAGATACGAGATAACTATCATGATTATTTCAGAAAACTATTGCGATAGATCAAAGCTTCCTGGAAATTTTATCTAGATAAAATGAAAAGATAAAATTTCCGGTAAACTTTGATTTATTGCAATAGTTTTCTAAAATAATCATGACAGTTATCTCTTATCTCGTGGCAGAAATATGCCACTATACTATAGTTACGTAAAACTTACGCAAATTTTGTTCGTAACTACCTTAGTAAAACGGGGCCCTGGCAGCTCATTGTCGATAGTTGCAGGGTTTTCAGAACGTAGCCGTGTTCGCTTCTGTAAAGTGAATGCATTAATTCTTTACAGCACGACAAAATGTCAGACTTGTCCAAACTGAGAACATTTGCAGACCCCAAATCAATGTGGCTGAAAAATTGAAATTTATTTTGGGAAGGATAGAAAACATTGTGGGAAAAGAAGAAAATGCTGGTTGTCAGCATTTTCTTCTTTTCCCAAAGTGTTTTCAAAAGACTTCTTCCTTTGGGGTCGTTAAAACTCGGGATTATATGGTAAACGGTTAATTCAAGATTCTTTATTCATTTCCTAACGAATTTACAGCCATTGTTTTAATCCGGAGAGTCCCCCAGCCCATCTAAGTTCATCAGGGAATCACGATTCGTTAAATACTTCATACCGGAGCTGCAATGGTCCCTCCTAACTTCAACCCTGTACCACACAACACTGATTTTTAACAACCCCGTGGAAGAAAGCTTTTGAAAACATTGTGGGAAATGGAAAAAATGCTGGTAACAAGCATTTTCTCCATTTTCCACAATGTTTTCTACCTCATCAGAGAACTTCAGCTCATTTGAATAAAAAAAAAAAATCAAAATTATCGTCTGCAAATGCTTTCAATTTAGAGGAGCCTTATAAAAGCGTAAAGGAAGCGACAAATCGACGTATATCGGCACAGTGGGGCTGGGGCTTTAGCCAACAGAAGCCTGAATTTGTCTAATAGCTATTTTTAGTTGGAAAAGAGAAAAATCAATTAAGATACGTGAACAGCTGTTTTGGAAGGATAAATTAATATATCATAATTATTGTGTATCGAAATCGTGCGCAGTCTAAGCTTGATCTGCGTCGTTTACTAATATTACAATCTGCACTTTATCAGTTAAACATAGATCTAGTAGACCTGCTAAGATATCTTACAGTGAAAATGAAAACAGAAAAATGCACCAAATAGGAACTAAAAACCACTTCGATTTCATGAGTTACAGAAGCACTGCATGAAAATACTAAAACTTTTCGATATGACAGCAGCACTGTAGGCCAGAGCAGCACTATAGGTCAACGCAGCACTATAATTCACAACTACGCTTTAGTCACGACAGCACTCTAAGTCAAAGTAGTTCTGTAAGTCACAGCAGCAATGTAAGTTACATCTTCAGTTTTACATTTTACCAAATAATCCCGTAGCATAACGACTATAAAGGACAAGGTATTTGAAAACATCGTTCGAAAAAGAGATACTTGTTTCTAGCATTTTCTCCTTTCCCTCACAATGTTTTCTCCCTTTTCAGCCACAGTTGTTCTTCGTTTTCAATACGTGTAGGAGTAATTTGACTTTAAAAATAGAGAGTTCTATTTTTTCTTCTTTTTGTGTGTGTGTATGTGTGTGTGTGTGTGTGTGTGTGTGTGAAGAGCTAAGCACTAAAGTTCGCATTCTTGGGATAAAGCTGTGTCGTTTTGACATAAAGGTACCGGTATGTACAAATGACCGATATATGGACGTCATTTGTTTTCTTCAAGACCTGGTTGTATCGTTGAAGCAAGCACCTCTAAGGTAAGTGAAGACTTGAAAGACCTTACTCTGAAACCATCTAAACTCAAATTAAACTCGAAATTCCGCCGTCTCAGTCAATCAATCAGATAGTCTTGGGTTTAAATGAGAACACTTATCAGACTTCTTTGTACATGTGGCCCCTGATGTCGGTTCGATGTGCAAGAACTGACCGGTATATAAAATTGTCTTCAGACCACTAAAAAACCTGAGGATGTCTTTAAGCATCCTGAGAGATGAAATTAGAATTCAGTAACACTATGATAGCCATGGGGAGGTAAAAGTCTCCTCGGTAAAAATTTCCATGGTTCGTGTCATCTGAAAAAAAAAAAGAAAGCAAAATGCTAAACAATGCAATATACATGTAGCTCTCACTTGGTAAACATTTTTATTTATCAGTTTATTTTTTAATTCAGGTAAAGGCCCAGTAAAGGCCAAAATATCAAAGCAGGTGTCATAATACATTTAAATTTAAATCATACCATTTAAAAGTATGGAAAATATTGTGGAGATGACAGTCTGTTATCGTGTGGTCGGGCCATATGTTAGTCGCTGGCAGAAAAAAGAATTTTAAAATCAGGCAAAAAGTATACAAAAGACACAGCTACCTGGCAGGTTTTAACCTAGTTTTGAAATTAATTTCTCTGTCAGCGATTAACACTTGGACCAACCTTACAATGACAGAATGTCATCTTCACAATAATTTCCACACTTTTAAATGGTATAATACAAATTCAAATTCATTTGAACATCCGCTTTGTTTTCAGTTGGCCTTTATTGTTACTTTAAAAAAAAACACGAGCCGTGACGAGATAATATAAATATTATCGAGTGGGTTTATAAATCATCTCATCACGGTACGTGATTTTAAACCTGTTATCTCAAATAAAAGGAATAATATAAACTGCTAATGAAAGATTTATAGCGTGAGAGCTATACTTAAATGTTGATATTCTATCACTTGTATATATAAAAAACAACCAACACAGAGCGGATATAATGAGTTTCGGAATTATTGATCACTCAGCAAAACTTAAAAACCGCCATTTTTAAGCTGTAATTCCCCGTTGACCATTTTTCTTGCATCACCGTCCAGAAAAGACGTTTCATTTGACTTTTTGCATAATGATTGATCAGTGTAAAAACATACCTCAGCCTCAGTCTGAAAAAAAAAATATTCACTTGTTCTTGTTAAAGGAGCTTTTTTAACATCCATTTTTTCAACACTGAAAATTGAAAAACCAACTTCTTGAAAACTTCATGCTCGCTTTCTCGGAATAAATATTTGCGCAGAAAAATGATTTTCATGTTTTTTCTTATTGCTGACAAAATTTCGGTAATTTTACCTTCTCTTTTAAGCTGTTTTGGCCCAGAGGCTTCACGCATGCGCAACCGATCTGTATTCCCTCTTTTTTAAAAAAAAAACATGCCTTATGTTGGCAGAATCGAGAATCGTTTAATTACAATACTACGGCTAACATCAAGATACACGTTTTGTTTCCATTTACCTGTCTATTACTTGGTCAAATTTGCAGGAGAAACAAAGTGGCACTCATAGCCAACTTTCACGGAGATGCTTTATTAGCAGTCTCGCATATCAACAAATAGATGAAAATAACCGATATTATACGTAAAAGTTCGGGATTTTCCGGAGTTTGGCAAACATAAACCGCGTTTAATCTATTTATAATCGATAGTCCGCGTCTGTAAAAGATAAGAAAAAAGTAACATTACGTAACAGTAGCCCTGCTTCAAATTTACAATCCTTGCTTAGACCGTATATCTGACTTTTTGTTTTTGGGTTTCAGCCTTAATTCTTTGTCTGCTAAAGGCCATTGTAGCCCTTATAGATCAGTATCAGACAGCACAGAATGTGCACCCTCACCAGACTACACATAATCGTAGACTTACACCATCAGATACATCGAGATTTTTCTTTGGAAAGAACATTGGCATATTTGGGCTTTGTTTGACGGTTTATACTTCATTCATTCTTCGGTTTAAGTGTTAAGTTTTGATTCTCTGAGATTACAGTTCTGATTCCTGCTGTTCGGCCGTTTGTGCGACTAAGTGTATTTTTTGCTGACAATGTAGACCAGTCATGAACAAGACAAATTTATGATGCACAGCATCATAGAAGCCGCAATCTTTTGGTGGACAATTTCAGAAATATTGACTCTCTTGAGAAATTGTGATTACATTTTTTGTATCTGTTTTTACCCCCACCCCCCCACCAGCGGAAAATCATGACAAATGGTACTAAAATGCAAGGAAAATAGAAACAGAAAATAATAGGTACATGTATTCTAATTCTTAAAAAAAAAGGAGTTTAGAGAGGAATCTTAAATAATCTTGTTATTATATTATTATTATAAAGTGATGTTTATTTGAAAAAAAAAAAAAAAAACCACGTAAAAGCATCGGAATTTTTAAATTTCTACTCGAAATTTGAAAATGGAGAAATTGCGCATTCAAATACATGTACAGCATTTTCCATTTATTTAATGATTTTAGAAAAGAAACTTTCTATAGCGGCATTAAAGGCAATACTACAGAATTATTTAAGTTACCAATTATTCAAAGTGATATTAAGATTGTTATTCACATATGATGTTTACATGTATTTACAATTTTTATCAGTGATCTCTTCTTTGTGTTTCTTTTTTTTTTACAACAAAAAAGAAAAAGAAAAAAAAAAAAGGAAATATTCAACAACTTTTTTCTAAAAGATGATCTTCTTGCTTGTCAAAAGTATCTTAGCATGCTTGTAAAACAGTGAATCTTTACATTTCTACACTGGAAACAAAAACTTTTGCATGGCATCTCCAAAATTATTCTGATCATAGCCTGCACAGTTGGCACAAACCACGTTTCTTTTATTCCTGAAATGGCAGCCACACACACACACACACACAAAACATTTTTTAAGTCTTTAAAGATCTGGATCTATTCAACCACAACATAATAACTATTACTATACATATTTCGTTTAATAAACAGTAGTTTGAACCATTTTCTGCATAGGCCTTGTACATACCTAGTGTAAAACTTCTGATGTAAATTTCAAGAGCTATTCTAAACCTTTGACCAGCAGCGACGTAAAAAGTTGTATATTCACAGTAATAGGTTCTGTAATAATTAAATTTAACCCTTCGACTACACAACGAAATAAATACTCTGAGTAAGGAAAACAAACAAGATTTTCTTTTATGTTTACGAAACATCTTACAGAATATTAAAAAAATATTACACGGGCTATGTGCTGTCTGATCTTCATCTATTTCCGTCATTTTCGAGCAGCTTCAACCCTTAGAGAACCAGGCACCACCATGATAATTACTGTAGTCAATGTGCATCACGATCCATACGTCATGATTCAAGCAGGCCTGGTTTCAAGGGTTCTGTAGATCAGGACCATACCGTACAGCACGTACAGTCTGATCATAACAGCTTCGACACACAATACAGTAAATGCTAAATTTTGCAGGTCTCATAAGGTAGATGTTTCGTGTAACAAAAATCCATTGGGCTAATGTGTGGACGAAGGAAAGAAAAAGGGTTATCTTTTCGCAAGTATTCTATAAATAGCTGATGTAGACGCCTCTTGTGTAGGGAGGTAACCAGTCTATACCTTGATCAAAGGTTAACCGCCGTTTTATCCTTTACAAATTAAGATTGGACGAAAAACTTGTACATAAAATTGCTTCTGATCATCATATTCTAAGATGCTCTCTGTATCATAATCATCATTATTTTGTTTTGTAAAAAAGTAGACAAATGCGAAAACCATTGAGAGATGGGAAAGTTTGTGATAAACGGAAAGCATAACAACTTCGTTTGGGAAAATAGACGGAATCCTATATGTTTGAAAACTTCGGGGGACTAGCCAATTAAAGGATGTTTATCTCTCTGTATTTTTATTGTTATTTGGGAATGAACTATATATTGCAAGAAAACCAGGTTTAAATTTCATGTAGGTCTGTTGGAATACATAAGAAAGAGTCATGTGGAGTAATTCTGTCACAACAAAACAACACTATTAGAAATTTTATAAAAATTACGACCTATCGAATAATTACTGATCATCTACATGGTAAATAGTTTAGGTACATTCCTACTGGAAGCCGCTTTCGAGCGGCTTCCAATAAACTACACAAAAAGCAGTCTAATCTTGAAACCTAATCCGTCCAAATTCAATTTTGCTGACAGTGTAGATTAATAACAGCTGCACAAAACAAGCAGTCTGATCTTGGACCTAATGGATTCTATACATCGATTTTTTCTTAAATTCTTGATACCGCAATATCACCAGGTGACAGAATTCAGCAGAAAATTCGACGCTTTTGGAGTACCGGTTTAATCCTTTACCATACACGCCGGAGTTTTAACGTTCTGTGCAGTCTGATTCTGATCTAAACTGTCCGCAAAAGATCCTTGAGTCGCGTTTAACAGCCTACAGGTTAGAACATTTCACAGTTCAACCAACGGCTGATGTTGGTTGCAAAGATAGCGAAGAGGGATCGGGATCAGAATGTACGGACGTACTCTGGTATCAATCTTCTCTGATACCTGGACTGGTAAGCGCGAGTCACTGACCTTTTGCGGACAGTGTAGATAAAGATTAGACTGCACAGAACGTGCAGTCTGATCTTGGATCTACACTGTCCGACATGGAGATATTATTACTCAAAGCATAATAGCAGTATTGGGTTTTTACCATCGAATTTAAAATGTTTCATTTTAGTTATATAGCAGGATAAGGGTTAACAGCCTTGAATTCATCCATTTACAGCTTTTACCAAACAATCTTCCTAGATTTGAACGAACGAACAAACGAACGGACGTTTGAACGAAAGAAAGAAAGAAAAAAAGAAAGAAAGAAAGTGTCGGATACAAAGTGGCAATAAACTGAAAGTTGTGAACGACTAGATGAAGCCATAAACATTTTACTCTTTTTCCTTAAACGATTCAAATTTAGTCTCTTTTAGATGGAATTCATACATTGATATAATTTTTATCTTTAAATGACTATGTTTCCAACTTGTAAGACCGGGGATCAGGGACTGCATTCACAAACCATTCTAAATATTGCTGTATTGAAACACTAGCAGTGCCGTATTGCAAATAACAGTCATTCCTATTTTTTATGTACTTACACAAATGCCAAAAACATGAAAAATGCATGTCTTAGAATTTTGATAAAAAATGTGCCACAACAAAACCTTATCACAGCTTAATGAAATTCTGAAGTTACACTTCATGAGCATCAACCGTTTTCTTATTGTAAATGTTTTAAGCAAGTGACTAAATATTGGTGTAACGGATCTTAATTCATAAAATCCAAGTTTTGTATCATCTCTTGTGTGAAAACTGTTAACACAGCTTATATAAACACACCATTTTATTGAAGATATAAGTATGTGGTAGGAAATAAGCCAGAACTTTTGGATCGTTTTGAGTCTTATTGAAAATTCAGGCACAAAATCGTAGCTATGCCTTTTTCTTCAAATTGATTCTGAAATTTCGAATTACTTTCATTTAAAATATTTTACTTTGGCTGGGTATTTCAGTGCTATCATACTTAATTATTTCAATGAATGTATCACTGAGTAATTTCCTTTTAGTAATATGGACCATAATTCTTTATTTTTGAAATTTAAATGCCAATAAGAATGTAACGGATGTTAAAAAGAAAATTCCACAACTTAAAACAATCCGATTTTCTCATATTACTGACATGAAAAAGTAGTAAAATGACTAAAAACTGAGCTAACTTCACTCAACTTGAGGAACTACAGTGTATCAAATAAAAGATATATGTTTTAGAAAACATTGACCCAGGTTTTAGAACTAAGTCTTGCAAATTTTAGCCTCAAAAAATGAAAAAAATTACTGAAAGCTTAAGTAATTACACCTACATAATTTATAGTCGTATTGGTTTCTTTGAAGCACAAGTATACACAGTTTTTGTAGAATGCTTCACAATCGACGAAATGTTCTAATACTGTTTTCAAGATTTTCTGATCTTGGTAACGGAAGTTAACTAACTAAATTACTGTAACTAAACCTTCTTGCACTTTAAGCTACTCTTTGCTTTCACTCTCAATCTTGTCGACCATTTCAAGGCCTAATTTCTAAAACCGATTTCACTTTCCTGAGGGGACAGGGTCTGGTATTTTCATCATGACCTGATTCTAAGTAGTTCTATCTGGCGTACAAACTAAAAATTTAACTGCGCTCATTTACAAAGGTGGAATGACTTTTGTTACGGTACTGTTAGGTTGGAGAGTCAGTTAGCTAGTGGATAAATCTAAGACCAGGGTATTTCAGGTGGAATGTGACGTCTACGAACGGCAAACGATAACTGGGTCATTCTATATTTTTCTGCACTTTCACGTCCACTGTTTATAGCTTAATAGTAATTAAAGATAAACAGAATATGGCCAAAAATAAATGACATTTCATCATTCTCAAAGGAAATTATACCTAATAAAGACGCCAGTTAAACCTCTATTTCGATATTTTCGTCCAGGATCAGACATTTGAATTCAGTAATTCCATTAAACAATATGTCCCGTGCCCTCGAACATTCTCCATCTCATTAAAATTTGTACTTGAAAAAAATTACAAGAGTTACTTTTCAGTGTGGAATCACAAAGTAGTGTGAATGCCGAGTTATTCCGTTGGTAAAATGACGACATAAAAGTCATTTCAGCTAGTTAAATTGGTTGAAAAAATGTTGTCCTTCAATTTGTGTCATTTCCGCAACTGTGTGTATTTTTCATGAATTTCGTCAAAATTACAGGAACAATGTCGTCGTACATTACATCATTCGTACTACTTTTTTGGCGCGAAATTTTTGAAGCGCGAAATGGCCAACAATGAAGGCTACCTTCACGGTAAGTTTCATTGTTTGTATACGTAAACTTTTCCTCTGTCATTACCGTATATCGATATTATCTACATCTGTGACCTTTTTTTATCAACTGAAAAAATGAAATGTGTGATTAGAAACGGTTATTGGCGAAAAGCAGATGAGCGTTTCGAAAAGCTTTAAAAAGCTCAGCGTTCAAAAGAAAATAATAATCATCCGTCATTACCTCAACAATCATTACCGAAACGCCGTATATGATGCGGTAATGACAAAGTGAGTTTCGGTAATGACAATCGACGTTTCGGTGATGACAATCACATTAAATCTATATATAGGATGATGTGTCGGACTGAAGTAGATCTAATTTCTTACAGATCTAGATCTAGATATAAGTAGATGTTACAAACAAACAAACAATAAATAATTAGATTTCTAAAAAGATAAACCTAAGAATTTAACAAACTAATGTAAAAAAAAAAGTTTCTAGATCTCTATATCCAGTGGATGAATTAAAAAAAAAAAAACACACACACTCACACACGCAAATTAGAGCGAACGACTCCCCCCCCCCCCCCGCCTTTTTTTTTGGGGGGGGGGGGGGTAATTGTTACGGAAAAATCAAAGTGTCTTTCAAGAGTCTTAAGTTGTTTCTGCCATCATGATTTAAACTGGGTCTGCTTTCCACCACGAGAAACGAACTTTCGTCAGCCTGTTGTAAGTGAATCTCAATTATTATAACTTTTTTTTAAATTTTAACTGGACGAGAAACCCCAGATTTACGCTGTTTCGACAGTATAAATTTGAGTCATATCACTGCGGAAAGTTTTTTTTTTTCATGCTTCGTTTTTTTTATAATCAATACTAGGCTATCAAAGTGGGCTTTACAGAGAGACACGCCAACCAAAGCCAGCGAAGATCAAAGTGTAGTCTCCGAGATGGTTGTCTAACACTTTAACTACATGGCAATGGCGGATCCCACCACAGTCTACCCGTAGTGACTATATTGTGTTACATCAACGAAAACGTACACGTGTAGTTCTTACATGTTGAAATCATCTTGCTTACTTCTTTTTCCTAATAAGCGCACCGGTGATCAAGCCACCCCCTCGCGTGTGGGCAGATGAAAAGCCCCATACCGTCATTTCGGTGGCTGATGTGGTTCGAACCCTGGACCTTCGGATCAAATATTCAAGCTCTATACCTCTATACCACATACACCGAAATGATCGTTTGACTAGTGATATATGGTCCACTACGAGCTAAGATAAAGCTGCGCAGATGCTCAGGCTGATCTAAGTCCTTTTTGGGTCCACCTCTTTATCTTTCATCATATGCAGGCTTATTTAACCCTTTACCACACGACCAATTTTAGACCTGTCCGAATTGAAAGCATTTGCAGAGGACAGCTTCGATGTGGATCATATGGAATGATTTTTCTTTGATAGGGTAGAAAACATTGTGGGAAAAGGAGAAAATGCTGGTTACCAGCATTTTCTCCTTTTCCCACAATGTTTTCAAAAGCCTTCTCTATCAGGGGTTTCAAAAGTCGTCGTTGTGTGGTAAAGGGTTAACAAGCAGTTAAGACTTTTACAGGAACTGGACCAATATGATCAATCACCTGAAACCGTTACAGTAATCTTATTTTATAAATACGAGCGTACTTGTATAAAGATGGCCAGAATATTTATCGTTGTGTTAGTGACAATATAAAAGTTTTATGCAAACTAAGACTATACGTGAAATGAGGGTATTTAACGCTCTTTGCCTAAATTTTGATCAGTGTGCATTCCTCGCAGTTTATTCGTAACAACTTCTTCTTATAGGAATTAGTAAGCATATGATTGAATTATTGCCCGTGTTCAGTGTTCACCGAGAGCTGAAGGGGTCGAGCAGGATTAGTCTTGGTAAACTTGTCTTGTTCGATACCCAAGCTGATTTTTGTCATATAGTATCTGTAATTCATAGATAGTAGAGTGAAAAGCCTCCGTATCAAAACCGTAGAAATAAAAGCAAGTTGATGGGTGTTTCACGTTGCTTTCAACAACTTACCGTTAATTTCGCGGAGAAGTTAAACAGTTTTAATTTATTTCCTGGGTTCCACCAGTACTCAGCTTGGCATCTGAAGTATCTTACCCATGAACATTCTGACGTGTCCAGTGCCGCCCTCGGAATTTGAACACGGAACCACCGGAGTAAAATCCAGCGCTTATAAGCTCGAGCCATGGACGACTCTACTAGAAGTAAAGGGTTTAACACTGTATGGAAATGTACCCATTTATAAACCGTTTTGACAGTCAGTGCAGGGAGGCAAGACAATATCTTGGTGAATGGTGTTAAATTCCAAAATGGATCCGAAAGAAAACTCCATCAGTGCTAATGTAGCTCTTTAACAAATGATACATTGTAGACTTTGCTAAAAAAAAAAAGAACCAGGAAATATATAAATATGTTATAATTGTCGCCGTGATATGACTGAAGTAATGTTGAAAGTGGCTTAAAATACCATTCAATCAATCGATCTTTTCCAAAATGAATGCACCTGCTGACGAAACAATAAACATATAAATTATTATTTATGAGACATAATGAGTAAACGATTTTCTAATTTCCTTTACCGCACACTTCAGAAATATCTACCCAACACTTCAGAAATATCAAAAGAAAAGAGTGCCTGTGGCCTCAAATCGATTCTTATCCCACATTATTTTCGAATTGCATTTGTATCAGATATGTTAAAATACAGAATATTTGGTAAAAGTTTAATTGTAGGGCATGGTGAATCATTATTTTTTGCGACTCCCGTCAAAACGTGTCCAAATGAATCCGTGTATTTAGTTCTCATTCACCCATGGAAAACAAAGTACCTGATCGATTTCTTCAAGTTTGGCCGTTCATGCATTTCCTATGTAAGTCAGACCCATTGACGACGAAATGTACTGATTGCGTAAAGCAATGGTACATATAAGCCTGCGCGAGTTGTGGAGGTTTATCTGTGGCGGTGTTTTAAGCAGAAGTCTTTGGGGATCCACCGTGCAAATTGCAACTCTCAATATGCCTTGCATGTTTTTCAAAGAACTTTGCTTACGACAGTTACCAATGTTGAAGAGACTTAAGTGGGCCGGTATGTTGTAGTAGAATATGATTGGCTTCACTATCCAGGGATAGTTCTGGATGTCGACGACGAAGAACTCGAAGTCAGTCATGAATAGAGTTGGTGCAAATGATAGCGGAAATCCATCATGAACTACCGTTATATTTTTGAGAACTGAAAATTGGTTTGAAATTAGACCGTGTTTATATTGAAAATGAATCTGTTCCATTGCATAAATAAAGGTCTATCGGACTGAATTGTTGAAATTATTGAGTCCAGCTTTGGGAGGTCATCCCCGTAACGGTCCTTGTCATTACCGCATCATCATGTCATTGCCGAAGCAACACAGAAAAACAACGATTCTAGGATAGCTGGGTTTTAATACTATATTATGACAAGTTTAATTTGTTGCTGTAAAAGGATGCCGTAGGATTCACTATGAAAAATAAAAATATTGCACGAATTTGAGTAGCTATCGAAAGTTGTAACGCGACGATGATGGCAAAAATCTGAGCTGTTTAGTATTTTTATCATAGACACTAATAAAACCTTAAAATTTTGGGTTCTTGTTCAATAACGTATAATAACTGGTTTATACTCTAACTCGTTGTAAATTATATTTAAAAAATCCTTCAAATAAGATAAAAAATGTGTTTGAAAATAGCCGTTTCGGTAATGACGTGAACGAGACGGTGCATGAATTTTGTTCATGTTATAAAATTTGTACAAGCTAAAACAGCTCTGCTTGTTTGTGAAATGTACACAGCGGTGTATAAAGTTTTATTGGGATACATAATATCAAGTAAAAAGGTAAGTGATCAATTAGCTTAAAAAGAAGAGCTCATCGTAAAAAAATATAGAATGACCCAACTATTGATTTTAGTCACGGATGTTAAAGGTAACAGATGTTAAAATAAGGATATGTTTTGGATCAGAAAAGGCCCTTTTTCTGGTTATTATGAGAATGATTCATATAGTTTTATCTCGTATTTGGTATTCTCCTTTAAGCATCACATTCAACAGATGTCAATTGATAACAGTTTTGGCAAAACCTTGGTAACAGAGGTTAAACAAGTTTTTGTCTGAATGCTATCTTCGATAACAGCGATGCATTTTTTTCGAATTACAGAGGTTTTTGTGATCCATAGGCTCTAAAATCCTCAATATCAAGCATCTAAGACTATTCTGACAGAAATCTTTAGACAGACAGATCTAAGTTTGACCATCCCAACATGAGGTAAAATGCAGTAACGGATGTTAGTGACGTTTTGGCGACACTACTAAACTATTGATTTTTTCATATTCCGTTTCATGTGTCTTCGTGTCATAAGTACAACTGTAAGGGTACATGATAAGTATGTCTTAAGCAAAGAAGGATTGTGAAATACCAAACAGTTTACTTTCTGTAAAGATTCAAAATCAGTCTCCCAACAGGGCGACACAGAAAAAAGCACTATTTTTGCATATATAAGGTAATTTTCAAAAACATTTAAGCGAACACGAGAATGTTTAGTTCAGTATATGGCTAATATAAGGCACTTGCATTGAAAATAACCTGATTATTTTACTCTCATTTGTTTATGGGGTCAATAATTTGGCAGGGACACTAAAAAATGGGAAAAGTACATAAAAAAACAGGAATGACTGATAAAAAGCATCGTATATGACGAAGTAAAGGGTTGAAAAAAGAGTGAAATCGTTTATAAAAACGATTTTACCCAAACTATATTATGTAGAAAATGTCAAGAAAAAAATGCTTGTCATTCTGCGGACAAACAAGCCCTCTTTCTTGTCCTATCGGTCCGTGGCAGGGATCGTATATACACATGTATATAAGATCCCTGGTCCGTGGTGAGCACAATCGTAAACTTTGGAGTGGATAAATTCCTATATGGCCTGCAACACGCGAAGAGGGGCATTCGGACATTTACGTAAAGTGTCGTTTCGGATCAGCCGGCGCAGTCCGCGCAGGCTAATCCGAAACGACACTTTCCGCTTTTATGTAATTTCCTTTTTTTGCGCAAGTGTACTGAAGAACGACACTTTACGCAAGTGTCCGAATGCCCATTTTCGTGTGATGAAAGCCAATAATATATACAGGCAAAAGTAAGAAATGAATTTAAAAATCCAAAGACATGTTATTGGTACAATTCCAAACTCATCTACAAATAAGTGATTTGTTGGTTACCCGAGAGCGCCGAATAAACCTTTAAAAAAGACAATGCCGGTCTAGAAATAAGACCTAAATAATTGCAAGTTTAAGGTTGCTCTTGGCCAGATTATCTCAACAAAACGGACAGTGTAGATCAAAGATCAGAATGTTTTGGTTTTTTTTTTTTGCAGTCTGGTATCAATCTTTAGTGGCCGCATAGGCGGCTTTAGTTGTTAAAGCGATTGAGGGTCAATAAGGCTTCCGTTCCCGTCTGTTCTGGTTGGTTTTTAGACTGACCCCGATCACATGATTAGGCTACTCAATCGCGCACGAGATTGCAGTGAGTAGTCAACGTTTGAGCGGACAGTATGGTGTTTCAGAGAAAGACCCAGATAATTTGGTCCGGAAAAAAATGAAGTAAGTGTCTTATTTATTCGTAAGCTGCAGATATTTTTTCATGAATAATCAAAGTACGTGTAAATCTAGATCTAGCATGGTACACGTGGTTGCAAATTGTGATTGTTTTATTTTCTCGCAAATTATCGCCGGCATGTTAACTAGATCTAGTGCTAATCTCTCCTTGCTCCCGCCTTCCGATTTTCTTTGGAATAGGTAGCTCTAATAATCACATCTTATCGTTATTTGTCTTAAAATAAAGTTTTCCTTGAATAACACGAAGATCTCTGTTATAATAAAAATAATGGTAAAAACAGCTCCGGAAAACAATACGCTTTTTGTCTTGAAATCTAAGAAAAGTCACAAGGAGCCACTGGCGCCCGGTATGACTAGATACCGAAAATAGCCTATTTTCGCGAAAATAGCTTTCCCTGTACGAAAATAGCTTTTCGCCTGACATAACCTGTGTATCGACGACCTTTTTCGTTGCATGTTTGTTGTAGAGAATACTATAATATAAAAAATACCCAGTAATGGCTATTTGGTGAGAGTTTGAAATAATTTCTTTCCCCGAAAATAGCTTTTCTCTTATGAAAATATCTAGTGATTGCAGCTACGAAAATATTTCTTGATTACAGAAAAAAAAAATTTCCTCCCTAAAAATTAGGTATCAAATAGGTTTGATTCACTTTTTATAAACCTCTTTTGTTACAGGTAAAAACAGGTAAAAACACCAAAACCTTATCTACAAATAAATAAATTTCTTTCTCGCTAGCATTTTTTATACGAAAATAGTTTGTGTCTGTATACAATTTTCACGAAAATAGCTTGCAGTACAGCAATAGCTTACTACGAAAATAGCTTTATCACATTACAATAACAAAATAACCTTTGAATGTTTATTTAGCTGCAAAGATATCATTTGTTTGTCCGAATCCATTTTTCACGAAAACATTTTTATATCATCTGGCCACATGAAAATAGATTGAAACCAGTTACCACGAAAATAGTTTTCTCACCCTAGAAATTGAAATTAGCCCTTTGGTTATTTATTTTTTAAAAACTTCTCGGTATGTCATTTACAATTTTTTTTTAAATTCATGTACATGCATATTATCATGTGTCTTGTCTTAATCCATGGCTGTTTTTGGAAGGGGGCAATACAGGATCCGTAAATCAGTTTTGATGTAAATAGGACTGCATTGATCACTTATTATTGGATTATGACACCTTTACAAATATTCCATTAATTAATTTCGCACATTCATTAAATATGCAGCAGTCCTTTTCGGTATCCCTTTAGGTTCTTAGACGTTTTACTTTAACTAGTTTTTAATCATTTGTTTTAAATTTACCACTCAATAGCTGATATATAAGATGGGGTTAATGTTGAAAAATCGTTTAAACTTTTGTTTAATGTTTAACGTGCAAAATTTAATTTTGTGTGGCATTTGTAGAGATACTTGTGACGATCACTTTATCCTGTGTGAGGTAAGTGTCGATTCCAATCTTAAATCCTTACCTTATATCTCTACCAAGCCACGAAAAGTTAAACTCTACATAAATCAAAGTACTTGTAGAAATCAAATAGTACATATCTCAAAAGATGATCGATTTTTTCTTATATCTTACATATTTATCCGAAAACTCCAGAAAAGCATCAATCCTCGGAAAGAAATTTTCTGAGCTTGGGATTCGAACCAGCGGCCAAGTTTAAGTCCTGTGCTCTACCTGGCTGAGCCCCTCTAAAACACCACTCTTCAATCGAAAAAAAACATGCGCTAGCAGCTACTTTTCACGAGTTTATTTCCCTTTTTTTTTTACACGAAAAATAGCAATCTTTGAACGAAAATAGACTAGGTTAACCTTTAGGCTGGTAAGCGCAGATTTCTTTGCGGACAGTGTAGATTAATATCAGACTGCACAGAACTTCCAGTATGACCTTTGATATATACTGTCCGATAAGGTTATACTATCCCGCCACAAACATAAAAAAAATGAAATGGAAAAAGAAAAATTATTATCATCATTATTATCATTGGCTGGAAAGTTTGGTTCAACTGTTTTAAAAGGTTAAGGGCCAACAGTCTCTACGAAAATAACTTTGTCACATGAATAAACGAAAATAGCTTGCGAAGGTACATTCTAAATTTGTACAATCTCTATATTCTTTCTTTATCATTCTTATATATCAACAAGCTTTTTGATTTATATGCTACTAATTTACTTTGATCCTGATGGGAGGTAAAAACATTAAGTAATATTTTTATTGCAATTAACACAACCCATGATTTAAAGAAGCAAACTTTTGATTGGATATAACACCTCCGGTAATGATGTGTTATCAATGCCACACTTTCCATAATTATGCGATAATCACTTTCTTCCATTTTATGTTTTGGGTTCATCGTTGATACTGCCACTGCAAATTATACAATTCTGTCCGTCAGATATCATGCTTCTACCATTATCATGTTATTTTTCATGTATTAGTAAAAGGAGAAGGAATAAATTAACTTCAATTTCTATATTTTAATCAAAAGATAACTAGTTCCTGGCCTATTTTCGTAAATGTAAATTATGCTATTTTCGTCGTGGAATACATCGTTCTGTAATGCTCGGTAACTGAAAAAATTCCGTGTTTACAAATACCGAACAATTCCTGTTGGTGGTATATAATTCCAGGTAGTACATAAAAAAGACAGATGAAAACAATATATTTAGACATAAATTTATGTATCAAAGAAAAATATTTTCGTACAGGTACTAGCTTAAGGTTCTGAAGTGTCTTGTCCACGGACACCCCCATGAAAAACCAAATGGATTTAGTGTGACTTTTTGTTCAAATGTTTCTATTCTTGTATCGAATGGGATAAGCTTTTTTTTTTTTAAGAGCAGGAAATAAAGTCGTGAAAAGTGGCTGCGTTATTTTCGATTAAAGAGCAGTGTTTTAGAGAGGCTCGGCCAGGTGAAAAGTTCATATGCTATCAACATTATTTCAATCATATCACGGCAACAGCTAAATTATACACATTGTCTGGGTTTTACCAGCCCAATGCTGGGACTCTGAGGTGTCTTGCCCACGGATACTCCCATGAAAAACCCTCAGATATGGCAGATGCAGTGGCTCGAGCCCGGGGCCTCCAAGTTACTAGTCCCACACTTAACCACTGAGCCAGAACCTCCATTTTCAATAGGCATTGCTATTACACAGCTTTTTCTCATTTGCCCGCAATGAAACCACTTCTTTGCATGTTGTGTCCTCAAGTTGCAAATAAGATAATAGGACTTGTTTCTGCAAAGGTGCAAAACATTGTGGAAAGGAGATAAAGTATTAAATTCAGGTTACCCGCATTTACCCGTTTTCCCACAAAGTTTGCATAAGCAATTTTCTTAAAACTCGGGTTTATTTTTCCCGTAATGTTTTCCACCAGTCTTGGCCATTTAAAAAATATAACTCTTCCAGCGAAAACAACCTGTCATGCGGCCTCTTTCCACGAAATTTCTTTCCTCCCCATAGATTTTTTTCCGACTACAAAAATAACTCTTCCCTTTCAATACAAAAATAGGAACCTAACGAAAATAGCCCCTGTTTACAGGAAGTCACCACGAAAATAGTTTTGTAAGACTCACGTACGAAAATAGTTTGATTGGATAATAACACCTCTGTTAATGATGTGTTATCAATGTCACACTTGCGATAATCGTTTTCGGTCTTCTATTTGATGCTTTGCTATAGCCCAATAGATAATAATTATTTCCATCATTGTACTACAAATTAAACCATGATCATGTTAATATTCATATTTAAAAAAAAGAAAATAGAGATTTATATATATCAAGAGTAAATTGCAATAGGGCTATTTTTGGAATTGTAATGTGCTATTTTCGTCGCAGCTGTCTTGAATTTGTTATGCTTTGTAATTAGCAATTTCCTGTTTATTTTCCACATTGTTGTCCATTGATTAATTTTGTTTACAAAAACCGAACAAATACAAAGAACTTAGGATGAAAATCTAGTGTATATTAGGGAAAAAAAAGGAGGCGTTAATCAATTGTTTTCGAAGATATTAAAAAAACATTTGATACAGATCTATTCATGTACATTCCGGTCATATAACAACTCTTTTGAGACCTATTAACTACAATTCATGAAAAGAAATAAAAGCAATTTATTCAACTATATATTTATACATCATTTAATGTATTCTATTTTCGTATAAGGAAAGTTATTTTCGTGAAAATGGGCTATGCATATGCATAGTCCAGTTGTCTAAAACCTCTATTAAGATCAATTAATTTCAATTCACTCTTTTTCAACACGTCATCAATATATATTATGAAAGATAGTATACAAAAATAACAAATAAAAACCATATATTCAAACATACATCCAGACAGAAATTAATGGAAGCTATTTCCATACAGGGAAAGCTATTTTCGCGAAAATAGGCTATTTTCGGTATCTAGTCATACCCACTGGCGCCCGATCTTAATTTGAAATTGATGCATGTGTGTAACCTAATAAATAACATGATATTTATTAGGTTACACACATGCATCGATTTTAAATTAAGATCGAGCGCATTTATTAGGTTACACACATGCATAGATTTTAAATTAAGATCGAGCGCAAGTGCAAGGAGCATAAAAATGCTCATCTTGTTGTAGCGGGTTCATTCTTTATTGCATGGAGATATATTTGAAGGCATCAAGCATAGATTCAGATTACTTTGGGGAAGAATACTTTAGCAAGTAAAGAAACTGTTCAGTGTAGGCATCATGGAGACATGTCTTGGTATGATCCTGCTTAGAAGCAGTAATACATTAAATCCATTAAGTCTTTAACAAACGACAAAATTTTGGACTTGACCAAATTCAAAGCATTTGCAGACGACAAAATAAATGTAGATAATATGTTGATTTTTGTCTTTGATATGGCAGAAAACATTATGGCAAAAGTTGAACATGCTGGTTACCACACAGTCCTGAGTTTTTGAGACTGTGTGGTAAAACACAGGACTGTGTGGTACAGAGTTATCCATTCTGGGTACAGTTATCTGTTCTGGGTGAAATTGGTGGTAGATGATTTTGAAATATCCTTTTATAATAAGGATAGTCAACAATTAAACTCATGTTTGATGAATATGAGTGGAAATATTGTGGCAAAATGCAATATTGCTCATTACTAGCAATTTCTCCTTTGCCACCTTATTTATGACAGTTGAATACAGCAAAACAAAAAGCAAATGTTGGTGATTATCATTTAACTCTTTATCAAACAACAAAATATTTGCAGGCAAGAAATTACATGTGATTTGCATAGTGAAATTTGTCGTTGGTAGGACAGCAAATGCTAGTTGCAGCATCGTTTTTTATTCTTTTCAAAATGTTTTTGAAAGCCATCTCTGTCAAAATCATTCAAGCATGGGAATGTTTGGAGGAATTTTCTCAAGCCTGTTTTCACTGAAGATGACCTGTACAGTTTAAGTCAATAAAATATTCTGTTCTGTTCAATAGTGAATTAAAAATTTTAGGGTAGGAAAATTCCTACTGCAGTATACTGAGGCAGGTCAAAGAGTATCCATATAATTAATAATTCTTTATCAAACGACAAAATTTTGGTCTTGACCAAATTGAAATCATTTGCCAACAACAAAAAAAATGTAGCTCAAAAGATCAATGCTGTCTTTGATAGGGTTGAAAACATTGTGGGAAAAGGAGAAAATGCTGGTAACCAGTATTCTCTCCTTTTCCCATAATGTTTTCAAATGACTTCTTCCTCAGGGTCATTAAAACTCGGGATTGTGTGGCAAAAGGATAACATAATTAGCATTGGTGTATTTATTACCCTTTACCAGAAGACAAAATTACTTACCAGCCAAAATTGCAAGCCTTTAAAGACGAAAAATTTAATGTGACTCAAATGATATAATTCGTTTTTGAAGGGGTAGAAAACGTGGGTAAAGAGAAAATGCTGGTTATCAGCATTTTTTCCTTTTCCCCTCAATGTTTTCAAACATCTTTTTCCTCAGGGTCATTAAAACTTCTTAATATGCGATAAAGGGTTAAAAATATACACTTACAAAGAGATAGAATTTTTCTCCACCTGCAACAACTGGGTTTTTGTGCCATTTCTTATTAACTTCACAAAACTATTTTTTATTTTTTTCTTTGTAGATTTACAATATGACCAGATTCAGACTTTGTTGAGGTAAGAATCACTTTACATGAGGTAATTAAAAGTCAATTTGAGTACATATAAAATTATAAAAAAGCGCTCCATGTAATGATGGATAACTTACCAAGTTCTAAAATTCTGGAATATTTATAATTTGAGACATTGAGGTATGACTTTGATATACTTCTACCTGCCTAAAAATCAAATTTAAATATAACCTGGTAGATCTAAACTGATTGTCTGCCATGGTGTCAAGGGTGTAAGACAATACGGTTACCATATACTGTTGAAGGGTAGCAAACTTAGAAGTTTGAAAAAAAATCAAAATATGAGCTGCACTCAAACTGTGCCATTTCACTTAGATGCCACACTCTACCTTCAAATTACAACATCCTGCCTCAATTTATGAGGCCATCCCCTGGAATCAGCCACTAATAAATGAAAAAGAAGACATAGTATCATGAATGTTAATCTTACTCTGTCGACAGACCTACATATTTTTTTTGTGTGTGTGTGTGTGTGTGTGTGTGTGTGTTTTAAATAATTAAAATTATACCAAATAAATCAATACAGATCAATACCACATACTTTCCAAAAACCCAAAATGACCAACAAATAATGTCTTGCTAAACCTTTAGACTGCTATGTTGAAGAAACACACATTATCAGTCTCTACGACAAACCATCTTAAAGCAATTCAAAATATATTCTGACCCACATGACATCAGTTTATACATACTCTTACATTATGTCTCTAATATCCTGTAACACCTTTTATGGTTCTGAGGCTAAGTAGATCTCCTTCTAGTGAAAACTTGATCATACTCCTTGACCACCCCCTTCTTGCTACAACCCAACCATCAACAAAAATCACAGCTTATAATGTCAATATGACTAGCATTATTTGCAAAGATGCTTCAATAAAATAGGTACATTAACTATCAATTATCTAACACTATCATAGACAAGTTACATTACATTGATCATGTAGATTGGTAGATCCGTCAGTAGTTGTTTATAGGTCTCACTATATCGCACATTAAAACTTAAAAGTGGTTGTCTTTGCACTAAATATATATATATATTTTTACACATGATTATCGAAGAATTCATATAAATGTGGGTTATTGCAGATGGGACAACCAAAATAATTGAGCAGTTACTCTATCACACACATTACTGCATCATTTATGATTTTACATAGATTATTGAGCCTGAACTTTGTTGATTTTTATGAGTCACAAATACTTAACTGTCACTTTATGTAGAAATGATTAGAATTAGACCAATTATAGTCAGGTATACACATGAATATAATTTAGATTTTCTGTGAGAAACTGATCAGAAAAGGACATGTTTATTGTCCTTATGACAGCATGGACCAAGTGCTGGAAAACAAATGGCCTGCTATTGACTTAAAAACATCTATTTTATTAAGTATGAATTACATAACTATTGTCCTAAAAATAATAGTTACTTAACACCAAATTTCATTCGACGTTTAACAGCTACATACAAATAATAAGAATCTAACATGTCAAGAATTTGCATGAAAGCATTTATATTGGGTATGACTCTTTAAATTATAGTACTGACTCTTATTATTATTATTTTGTTTTGACTCTAAACTATTTAGCTCATACAGTGCTTATCAATGGCTTTTGAGTGTCAGAGTAGAGCAGAATAGACTCTTGTAGAAGAACTGTGTGCAGGTTTCTAAAGTTTTAGGTTTATGGCCTATGTATTCAAAGTATTTCATTAGTTGACAGGTACAGAAGACATAAAAGTTTACAACAGATGAATATTTTAAATTGGCACCATATCTATCAAATTGATAGGTTCGATACATTTTGAGGTATCCCAACATGATGTGTGTCTGTAAGACACACATGAACTTAAAAACATGTTTGAGAGTTAGTAAACCAAAGGGATTTGTAATAGCCATCAAGGTATTGTCAGCATACCTTATTATATCTTGAGGATTTTAACTCCTAAAAATGGAAGTGGATGTAATGTCTTACTAGTCTTTCCCCGTGGGGTCCCGGGTTTTTTTAATTTATAGAATAGGACCTCGGCCTTTCTCTATGGCATGTCGTAGAGGGCGACTAAAATTAGAGACAAACGGCTGCTTTCCTCGTAATTCGTAGGATTGCAGCAGGCTGGGTAGTTCTTATTCCAAATCCTGTATTTTTTTCTCGATGTAAATAGGGTTTGGAATGGGAATCAATTGGCCTGTGGGACCCCGTGTGGTTTAATCGGGGGTATAAGAATAAACCACTGCAGTCCCGCAATCATCACATCTGCCATTTCATCTGGCGGAACAAAAGTGACAGCATGCATGTCGTAAAAGGCGACAAAAGGGGCATCATTTTGTGTTTTGTCCATTCCTCATTTATCATGTTTGTCTTATGTTGTTGTACATGTATGTTATTTTCACCTCGCATTATTGTTTACTAAGTAAGTGCGCCCAATATGACCTAAGTTGTGGACGGGCCTTAAAACGCTATTCATCATCTTACTAGTCTTATTGTATATTTCTGATCTATTATTAAATGCCTTGTTTAACCCTTTACCAAATGATCCTGCTTCATTGTAATCCTGAAGAAATATTAAGACCTTTAAAAACATTGTGAGAAAAAGAGGAGCAGCTTTTTTTTCTTTATCCACAATGTTTTGCTACCTACAAAGACAATTTGCAGTATTTGAGCCACATGTAATATGTCATCTGCAATATTTCCAAGTAGACAAATCCAATTTGTCATTTGGTAAAGATCTTAATTTGCAGGGTTCATTTTAGTTTTTGTCCGAGATGGGCCCTTGGCCTATAAATAATTTTTGTATGGGCCAAGCTAATTGAGGTAAAATGCTTTTAAAGAAACTGACCAAGCATGGAAAGACAGTTTCAATCAAAATTAAAGATTTGTAAATATGAGTGAATGAAAAAAAAAAAAATCATACTTTCATTATTGACCAAATACTGCAAAAATTTACTTTTACAGAAACTGGAAATCAACAGGCAAGTAATTTTACTGCACCTGATTGCCCTTTTTGTGGCCCACCCAGCCAACCATTAACTTCTTGTTGCATTGATTTTATACCATCTTTTTTGTATACAAATTTGGTCTGAAATGAACACTGCATTTCTTTTTACCCAAGTCCTAAGCAATTACCATGTTGCTAAGGATCTTAGAAATATTAACTGATCACTTCATACAATGTTTGATGTAAAGGATCTTAGATTCAGAAGTAGAAAAGAAATAATTCAATATCTCATACAATTTTTGATATTAAGGATCTTAAATCCAAATTTGATAAGATTGATCATGAAAAAAGCAGAATTTGATAGTTTGATTAGTAGGCTAAGTTAAATCCATTCATGTAAATTCTGAAAATGGCTTGTATAAAGTATACTAATCATTTTTGGGAAAAAAAATGTTTCAAATTATCATACATTAAACAAAATTAGTTTTATACTTTATTGCTCAGAAAGGTTGTCCTTGCCCAATTGATGATTTCCTTGGACTGGTTAGAACCCAGGAAACACAGCAGAGAGATACATGTAGTCAGGACAGAGTTGATTACTGGGTGGGATCCAGGAAAAATTGATGTCTTTTAATCAAGATTTTTTAATCATAAACAACCAAAAATATAGAGATAAACTGTCACCAACGACAGACCAAGGCAAGTCAGAAAGGTTTGTCGGTCTATTCAGGGGCAGCAACATTTTTTAATCATAAACAACCAAAAATATAGAGATAAACTGTCACCAATGACAGACCAAGGCAAGTCAGAAAGGTTTGTCGGTCTATTCAGGGGCAGCAGCTGTGATTCATTTGCAAAGTTAACCTCATCTGAGCCCTTTTATCAAAACCAAAGTACCGTACATGTAATTGAAAAACAATTTTATGAGTTAAAAAAAGACCATTTTCACAAGTTATGTGAATGCATTTATCTTACCTTTAGACTGACAAAGACAACTTCTATATTTTTGTCCTTTCATATTTAATATTACACTTAACTCTGTACCAAACAACAAAATTATAGACTTGAAAATTAAAAGCCTTTGCAGACAGCATCACTAATACAGCACAAAAGATAAGACCTGCCCTTGAAAGGGTGGAAAACATTGAGGGAAAAGAAGAAAATTGTGGTTACTAGCATTTTCTTCTTTTCCCACAATGTTTGCAAAAAGCCTTCCTTTTGGGCTTTAAAACTAGAGGATTGTTTGGTACTGGGTTTGAAAGACCACACAGTTTTTTGTGTGTGTGTGTCAATGTATATAAGGTTCATGTAATGTGGAATGAAAAGGATCTTAACCTGTCAAGTGCCTCTCACTACTTCAGATTTTTTCAGGCTAGTGCATATCAGGATCACACTGTATAATATAGCCTGCTCTTAGATGTGCACTGCCTAATGAGTAAAGTTCAGCATTGAAATACATTTTTTCTGGTCTCTGTCCCATGTCTACATAGTTTGTTTGGCACTTGAAGGATATATCAAATAGATATGTAGAGCTTAAAGTTACATTTATTTTTATACATTAGATCTACATTTATGTACATATGGATAATTTTTTTGTTTTCTTTTGAAATTTTCTTTGATCAAATTATCTTATAATCATTGCCTTAAATTTTTCATTCATTTATTCATTCATTCATTCATTTCCTTTCTTTCACATGTGATTTAAAATAGCAACTTTGCTGTTCCTCAGTATGGTACATGTAGGTTTCAAGTTTGTGATCTGTCAGTCTGTAAAGGCATCCCTTGCTGACCTTTGTAATAAAGAGGGTATTTTTATCTATCATTATTAAGTTAGGTTGTATTGTGTATTTAACCCTTTACCACATAATCTTGACTTTTAACAACCCTGAAGAGGAAGAATTTTGAAACAATTGTGGACAAAGGACAAAATGCTGATAATCAGCACTTTTTCCTTTGCCCACAATGTTTTCTAGCCTCCAAAGGAAAAGTTCAGTGTTTGAGTCACATTTGGTTTCTCGTCTGCCACTGCTTTCAATTTGGACAAGTCTAAGATTTTGTCATTTGGTAAAGAGTTAATATATTGAGAAATAAAGTCATGCTTTGTATGTGAATGTAATCTCTGTTGGTTTAAAAACATTTCAAAGATGTTTTCTGTTAAAAGATTTTAGACTAAACTGGGGAATCAAAATCAAATAGATATTGGGGACAATCAAAGACTGGGTGCTTTTAGAAGATTCATCGGCTGCTCTATATACCTATAAATGCGTTGACATTGTCTGATTTCAATTCAGTAACACATACAAATCAGCTGTTGGAATACTTTGAATACCAAAACCAGCCACACCATGAAAACCTTATAACAAACTTTTAAATGTATTAATTATACTTGATGCTACAGCTGTTGCAACTTATGCATGCAAATTTTTATTATTTCAATTTAGCAGCTTTTCTTACGAAGTATTTGCATAAAGGTTATTTAAGATAAGAAAATGAATAGACAACAACAATACATTTAGGATGTTTAAATTACTATTTTTTTCTGTTAAATCAAAACAGTCTTTAAGAGAAAACATCTAGTTTGAATTTGCAGTAGTTCAGATCATAAATGCTAGGCTTGTTTCAAACACTTTAGAAATTTACCAGCCAAGTCCAAGTTCATATAGACCTAATTGTTATTTAAAAGAAACTTGTCATATATTATATTTCCTGTCATATTTCAAGGTGTCATTTAGAAAACAAAGACATCGTAATTTTTAAGTGTTGCTAGATTATTTCAATGTTCAAATGCAAAAATGTGGATAATGACATTTTGTCTTGATTTCAACAATTTTGGCAAACCTAAGAACTCTTGTTAATCGTTGGAACATTTGTTAATTACTCATGAAGTTCTAGCCTAGATGACCCCTGTACACTACACATTTAATGTGTCAACAACATTCGCATACCGGTAAAAGCATAATTCAAGCACACTTCAATAAATATCTTGTAAATAGCATATTTGCAACTTTCAATATCAACTATGTAATGAGTAAATCATGGGTAGTTATTTCCATTCATCCCTTGGAGATTTGTGGAATTGATTGAGTGGAGTATTGGTCATAATGGATCAAGAACACTGATAATTTATCTTGAAACTTCAGTTATCTGATAATTTATCTTGATACTTCATTGAAAACAGATCTTTGAAATAGCAAAAACACAACATGAAACATATCTATCTCAGCTGTAAGTAATCAGGTTCCTATCCCCAATGTGTCTGAGCTAATGGTTTTTCCACACCAAATAGGGACATTTACACAAATGAACCAAAACAAAAAAAAAACAGGAATACAGAAAAATAAAAGAAAAAATAGGAATATTATAATTACCATAAAACAAAAACAACAACCACAAAACAAAAATAGAAAAAAAGAAATGTCTAAATATAGAAAAGAATAAATGACCACAAAACTGAAATAGAATATATATATATATGTATATTAATATAAATAATAATAAAAAAAAATACTAATAATAATGATGAAAAACATCTTATCAAAAAAACTTGTGAAAAATGAAAAACCTGAAAAGGAATAAAATAAAATTACTTGAGAATTAAAAAAAAAAAAAAGAAGTAATAAAAAAAGAAAAGAAACATGAAAAGAAAGCAATAAAAATAATTAGAAAAAAATAGTAAGTTACAAAGAAGAAAGAAAAAAAAAACAAGAATAAAATAGTAACAGGGGAAAAAATTATACAAGAATATATGAATAAAAGAAAATAATTCAGGGGATAAAAATGATATAGAAATACAAGAACTGCTGCTTTAAATTCTAACACAAAAAAAATGGAGTTACAATACAAAAAATGACATTGCCAGGTTTAAACAAACAGTTAGCTTTATACATAAAGCAACAACTTTTTTTTACTCACAAATGCAAAAGAAAAAACAAAAGGGTGTAATCTTAAATACCGTAGATTGATTTTGAACCGTTTACCGGATAATCCTGAGTTTCAAGGCCCTGAGGATCAAGGCTTAAATTGAAAACACTGCTCTCAGCATTTTCTCTATTTGCCAACATATTTTATGTGCTTGTCAAAGATCAATCTAACCATATGAGCCACAGATTATTATATAGTCTACAAATGCTTTCAATTTGGACAAAATGTAATGGTCATTTGGAAAAGAGTTACGCAAGGAATATGATTTTACTCACCATCATCATTAAAGTAAACCTAAATGTTCATTTTCTATTTATACAGGTTGTTTTTCTGTAGGTTCAACAAATAATCACATCTGTGCAGTTTACTTGAATTGTACATGTAGTACTGAAAAAATCTTTATTGCTTTTTTTTTCTTTAGAGATTTTCATATGGAATATGTTTGTTTCTGATACCCCCTGTCCCTGGCAAAAGTATTGCAGAAAGTATCAGAAGCATGCATTATCCATAATCCTTTTCTTTTAAAGTAATGACAGGAATTTGCACACAAACAATTTTCATCATGAACTAAAACATACAGATTTGTAAAATGCGAAGGAATCATCAGGAGGGAATTACCTTTGATACAAACTTAAAAACCAAAGAATATTTAGATTGTTGATCAACAGTCATGAAATAGGATCAGGGTTTTCCTTGACGCACGATTTTGTGCGTTTTGACGCATTTTTAAGGAAAATGACCTGCAATTTTTTCAGTAATGCGTCATTGTTGACGCACAAATACGATAAGAGGTACTAACGATCGTATATACTTTCGACACTGTTACATCGCGAGTAGATGAAAAGTCTGGAGTACGAAGAGAAAATGGGACGAAACATTGGACTGTGTATCGATTTTACTAGAATACCGTCGGTCTTTAAACTGGTCTAAATTAAACCAGTCGATTTCTAATGAAAACAATATGGCTCTGTCAAAATCGACGTCATTCTTGCTGTCTGCAAGGAAGAAGAGCCCTTAAACAAAGATCAGACGATACAACGCTTGTAACAGCACCCAGAATCACATTTCAAGATCTCGAGGGTTTTACTGTAAATTAGCTAAAGAGATACACCTTGTTATTCGTTGAAAACAGCGGTATGAACGCGACCCGCGTGTCGAAACACAGGAATCGGCCATTTAATTGGTGAAAATAGTTTATTTTCGGCCGAAATGGATAATCTCTATCAAGAAAAATAACAGAGACTTCCCAATCCGGCCGACAAGAAGCTTTCTTCACCAACTAAACGGTCGATTCCTGTGATAAAAACAAAATAACCCTTTACCATAGAGAGAGGCTACACATACTTCGAAAATCAACCCTTGAGCATCATCAAAACACTAGCGGTCATGACGATATCCTTGGAACATTAAAATTACTTAAGAGATATAACAGCTTGGCTGCAGCTAGAGCATATTTGCTCGTTAAGAACAGGCTTAAATAAAGCATACTCCAGATAGTCTTTATGAAAAAGGTGCCACCTAGGCTGTAAGCTCCTTCTATATAGAGAATCTCTGGTGTTATTATATATCTATCACCCAGAAATAATTCATAAGATTTACAGTGAATAGAAAAAAAAACCACATACTTTCACAAATAGTAGCTTTTGTTTAAGCGAATTACATTTTGTTGTGACCCCCATAAATTCCAAAATGACCCCCAATATTTTTGACTAGAGGGTCACAATGACCCCCTATTTTTGTGGCCAAGGGAAAACCCTGTAGGATACAGATAATAAACCTAAAATTTTCAGTATTTTGTTAATGAGGAATCTTTGATTGAAAAATAAAAATATTGACACAAAAGAACTAGAGTTCACTCTATGTTTCAAGAAAAGGAAAAGGAATAAATATAAAGTTACAGTACAAAAGTGTGATTAACAAGTTCGACATGCATACAGATTTCAACAGCAGCAGGTCATTGACCCACAAACACATGCGAGCAAGAAAGTCTTTTGAATAGTAAGTAGGACTCCTTTGCAAGAGCAAAGAAATCAAGATTACATGTATTCATGTTAATGACGTACATGTTACTGTATATCACAAATTTTTCTAACGGACAGGTTTTTTTTAAACTTTGTACATACAAAGCTCATCATGTCTCTAGGAGATTACAGTAAAAAAAGATATGGGTCACCGTGCTCGTTTCTGAGAAATTTGCCTTGGAAAAGGTACATAAAGTTAAAATATTCAGCTTATATTCGATTTAATACACTTTTCTTTAATAGTCGGTTAAACAGGAAAATTACCGGAAGAATATACAACTATACATCATTTTAATGAAAACGCGTTTAGTTTGACACAAAATATATATAAAAGCCTGATTTTGAGCATGATAAATGTACAAATATGCATGTTACATATAGACCACCGAGTTCAAAAGGGAGATAATTTGACTGAACTAAGGGTTAATCATTAATATATACATACTTTCTAATGGACAGATTTTTCTTAAAATTTGCACACTTATAGTATTTGTAATTTTTAGCTCCACTGGCCGAAGGCCAGCGGGCTTATGTCATGGCCTGTTGTCCGTCGTGCGTCCGTCCGTCCGTGCGTCCGTCCGTCCGTGCGTTAACTTTTTTTTAAAACGTCTTCTTCTCTGAAACTACCCATCCAATTTTGATGAAACTTCACAGAAATGATCCTGCCATGGTCCTCTTCAGAATTTCTTGAAAGAATTTAATTCCTTCAAAAACTCTGGTTGCCATGGCAACAAAACTGAAAAATTTTGAAAATCTTTGAAAATCTTCTTGTCTGAAACCGTAAGGCCAAGGGCTACCAAATTTGGCTTGTAGCTTTATCTAGTGGACCTCTACCAAGTTTCTTCAATTTATAGCCCTGGGGTCAAAATTGGCCCCGCCCCGGGGGTCACAAGTTTTACATGGGCTTATTTAGGGAGAACTTTAAAATTCCTCTTCTACCTAGCCATAGGGCCTAGAGCTACCAAATTTGGCATGTAGCTTTATCTAGTGGACCTCTGCCAAGTTTGTTCAAATTATAGCCCTGGGGTCAAATTAGGCCCTGCCCGGGGGTAACAAGTTTTACATGGGCTTATATAACAAGTTTTACATGGGCTTATATAGGGAGAACTTTAAAATTCTTCTTTGACCTAGCCATGGGGCCTAGGGCTACCAAATTTTGCATGTGGCTTTATCTAGTGGGCCTCTACCAAGAGTGCCCAAATTATAGCCCTTGGGTCAAATTTGACCCCACCCCGGGGGTCACAAGTTTTACATGGGCTTATTTAGGGAAAACTTTAGAAATCTCCCTGTACCTAGCCGTAAGGCCTAGGGCTACCAAATTTTGCATGTGGCTTTATCTAGTGGGTCTCTACCAAGAGTGCTTAAATTATAGCCCTGGGGTCAAAATTGGCCCTGCCCCGGGGGTCACAAGTTTTACATGGGCTTATGTAGAGAAAACTTAAGAAATCTCCCTGTACTTATTCATAAAGCGTAGGGCTACCAAATTTCGCATGTAGCTATATCTAAAGGCCCTTCACCAAGAGTGCGTAAATTATAGCCCTAGGGGGGAATTTGATTCACCCCGAGGGGTCTGAAGTTTTACATGGGCTTATATAGTGAAATCTTTAGAAATCTTCTTGTTACTAACCATATGAGCTAGGGCTACCAATTTTAGTCCTGTTTCAGGGGTCTTATGTTCAAAACCAATTGGCCAAGTATTGTAATGTTTGGCATGTAGTGATTTTACGTATTAGCCAGTGGAGCGATACAGGGCCATCATGGCCCTCTTGTTGTAATTCTAAACAAAAAGAAAAATTAAAAATTGAATCTATGCGTGCTTATTTTGGCGGAAAACAGTGTTGAAGGTCACCGTGGAAGTTAATTTTTTTCAAGGAAAAAAATAGGATAAAAGCTCTGCAGACACAGTGAGAAAAGGAGAAATTGCTTATTAGGAGCGATTTCTCCTTTTCAAACAAAAACTTTCAAAGCGGAAACAGCTATACTTCCACAGCTTTAAATTTCCTGCTTTTGTTTGCTTGTTTGGTGTGTAACGCCCTGTCAAGAGTATTCTAATTATTTGACAGTGACAGTTCACAGAACCATTTTTTTTTTCTTTTTACTAATACTACCCGAAGAAAGTGCTACTCGTTTCAGTGCACAATTAGTATTACTTTATGTGTGAAAAATACATAGGTGAACTTTTTAATTCACTATCCATGACAGAAACACATGCACAGAAGGATGTGCGCAAACTTTTGTTATATACGTTGTTAAGATGAAATTAAATTGAAAAACAAAAAAATAGAACAAATAAGGGTGCGGTTTATTAACTCATAATAATACACAATTCTGTGTTTTAATTACTGTTAGAAATAAGACGTTTGAAAACACTGAGGAAAAAGGAAAAAATGCTGGTTACCAGCATTTTATCCTTTTTCTACACTGTTTTCTTCCCATTCAAAGACAAGTTTTCTTATTTGAGTGCATTTACTTTGTCATCTTCAATTGCTTTGAATTTGGACCATTCTAAAATTTTAAAACCTGTTATCAGAAAGAAAAATTGATTAAATGAATACTAAAAACTATCATAAGCTTGAAGATAAAAATAAGTAAAGCTGCATTAACAGTACATAAATAAAATGTTCACATTGAGAATGCATAGTCAGCTTTCTACAGCAGCAGGTCATTTCTCACTTACAAACCCAGGTTTGAGCAAGAAAAATAGAATTGTGAGTTATATAAGTTCAGATTTTACTTAAATAGAAATACAATTTAACTAAGAATAGTCATATTGATTTAAAACAATCTAAAGTGTATAAATCAGAATTGAAACAAAAAAATAGAGTTACTGGAAACAACTTTCCCCACAACTAGCCCACCCCCTCCCGATTCCCCATCCCCAACCCCACAGAAAAAAAGAATCAGAGGTTGTTTTTTTTTTGTTTTCAATTTAAGATCCCATGGCTTTGAAGTGGTAATACTTGAAAAAGATGACGGCACTTTGCCTGAGGTTGTAATGAGAAAAACCTACAAGTCAGCAGTGCATCTACATGGTAAGTTAAAAACTATACAGGTAGATTAAGATCGGACTAAACAGACTATGCATTCTAATCTTAGACAAAAGTTTTTTTTTTTTCACAGATATTCTTTCCAAAACAACAATTTGGAAAGAGTAATAGTCTAGATTATCCTTTACCTCTTTAACAACCGACAAAATTTTAAGTCATTGCAAATTAAAAGCATTTGCAAACAACAAAATCAATGTGACTGAAAAATTAAAACATGTCCTGAGAAAGGTAGAAAACATTGTGGTAAAAGGAGAAAATGCTGGTTACAAGCATTTTTTCCTTTTCCCACAATGTTTTCAAAAGGCTTCTTTCTCAGGGTCATTAAAGCTGGGGATGGTATGGTGAAGAGTTAATGTGCCACCAAACAATCCTGTGTTTTAAAGACCCTGGGGAAAAAAGCCTTTGAAACACTGCAGGAAAAGGAAAAAAATGCTAGTTACCATCATTATTTCCTTTTCCTGTACGTGTAGTTTTTTTTTTTTATCTTATCACAGACAAATTCCATCATTTGAGTGATGTTAGTCATCTGCAATATTTTTCACTCTGGACCAGTCGGGGTCCTGCGTGGCTCAGTGGTAAAGTGTGGGACTCATAACCTGGAGGCCCTGGGTTCAAGCAGCACTAAATCCACTTGGCCTTTCGTGGAAGTGTGCTTGGGCAAGACACTTCAGAGCTCTAGCCTAGTACTGGTAAAATCCAAGAAATGCATGAATATGTGAGCTGTTGCCGTGATATGACTGAAATAATGTTGAAAAAGGCATAAAACACCATTCAATAACTGTCATTCTGGGCCTGTCAAAAATTCTATTATTTGGTTTTTTTAGCCTTTTCCAAACAATCCCATGTTTTCATGACCCTAATGAAGACCCCTTCTGAAAACATTGTGGAAAAGGGAGGAAATGCTGGTAACCAGCATTTTCTCCTTTTGCCACAATATTTTCTAGCGTGTCAAAGAGCCTCAGTTCATTTTTACCACTTTCAGATTTGTTGCCTGCAGATGCTTTAAATTTAGAAGAGTCTTAAATCTGAAGTTCGGGAAAGGGTTAAAGAGAAAATCAAGAATAGTCCTGATTAACTTTTTACCACACAATCCCAACTTTTAATGACCCTTAGAAAGAAAGCTTTTAAAAACATTGTGGGAAAAGCAGAAAATGCCGGTAACCAGCATTTTCTCCTTTTCCCACAATGTTTTAATTCTACTTTATAAAATACAGATTCCATCAATTAAAGCACACTTAAATTGTTGTCTGCAAGAACCTACAATTTGGACAAGTCTACATTTTGCTTGTGTGGTAAAGAGTTACATGAAACAAGCAAAGATTTGTAAAAACAGAAAAGTAAAAAACAGCAACACAAAGTTACTTTATAAACTTATTCGAAATCATTGCCTCACAACAATACCCCACCTCCATCCCCCTACCCCTCCTCCAAAATAAAATAGAGAGGTTTACTTTTATTTTTTCTTAGGGTTTTCAATTCAAGATACCATGGTTTCAAAGTGGCAGTGCTTGGAAAAGATGGCAGACACTTTGTCAGCAGCAGTTATCAGAACAATCCACAACTCAGCAGTGCATCTACCTGGTAAGTTGAACAGATCAGATATTTAATCCTTTACCACACAATCCCAAGTTTTAACAACCTTATGGAAAAAGGCTTTTGAAAACATTATGGGAAAAGGAGAAAATGCTGGTAACCACCATTTCTCCTTCTCCCATAATGTTTTCTACTCTTTTAAAGACCAGGGTCATCATTTGGTCCACATTTCTCTGGTCATTTTTAAATGGTTTTAATTTTGACTAGTCTAAAATTCTATTGTGTGGTAAAGGGTCAACCCTTTACCAAACAAAATTTTTGGATGTGACCAAATTGAAACCATCTACAGACGACAAAATAAATGTGACTCAAAATTTGAAGTTTGTGTTGGGAAGGGTAGAAAACATTGTGGGAAAAGGAGAAAATGCTGGTTAACAGCAGTTTCTTCTTTTCCCACGTTTTCAAAAGGTCTCTTTCTTAGGGTTGTTAAAAGTTAGGATTGTGTGGTATGATCAGACTGAACAGAATATGCAATCTGATCTGAGATCTACATTACAATTTTCTGTACAGATATTCTCTCAACATGATTTGAAATTGTAATACATGTATCTCGACAGTCTTTTAAGTCATTACCAAACAAGACAAATTTATGATGCATGGCATCATAGAAGCCGCAATCTTTTGGTGGACAATTTCAGAAATATTGACTTTCTAGAAAAAACTTTGATGACATTTTTGTATCTGTTCTCTTCCCCCCCCCCCCCCCCCCATTGAAGATCATGACAAATGATACTAAAATTCAGGATAAAAAAGGCAGAAGTTAAGATAGGAATCTTAAATTATCTTGTACCATTATTATCATCATAATCATCATTATCATTTAACGTGATGATGCATATGTGAGAAAACATGTAAAAGCACTGGAGTTTTCAAATTTCTACTCAAAGTTTGAAAATGGAGAAATTGCGCATGAATTCAAGTACAGAATTTTTCATTATTAAATGATTTTAAAAAGCAAACTTTTCTAGGGGCATCAGAGGCGACACTGCATAATTATGTAAGTTAGTAATTATTCAAAGTGATATTTAGATCGTTATTCACGCAGATCTACATGTATTTACAATTTTTTTAATGATATTTTCTTTGTGTTTCATTTTTTTACAAAAAGAAAAAGAAAAAATATTCAGCAACTTTCTTCTGAAACATTATCATTTTGCTTGTCAAAAAGAATCTTAGCCTGCTTGTAACAAAGTGAATCTTTACATTTCTACTCCAGAATTAGAGACTTTTGCATAGTATTTCCAAAATTCTTCTGATCATAGCCTTCACAGTTAGTGCAAACCACTAAAAAGAAACAAAATTATTTTTTTTAAGTCTTAAGGATCTGGATATATTCAACAACAACATAGTAATTATTACTATATACATGTATATATCGTTTAATAAAAATTAGTTTGAACCATTTTCTGCAAATGCCTTTTAAAAACCTATAAAACTTCTAATGTAAACTTCAAGAGCCATTCAAACCCTTGACCAGCAGCGACGTAAAAAGTTGTATATGCACAGAGATCGGTTTGGTAATAACTTTATCCTTTCAACTACACCGAATGAAATTAATATACTGAGTAAGGAAAATGAAACAAGAAATTTTTACGTTTACAATGTCTTATAAAATATTTAAAAAATATTACACAGGCTTATGTACTGTCTGATCTTGACCTATTTCTGTCATTTTTGAACAGCTTCAACCCTTAGGGCACTTTGCACCACTTTGGTATTTTTTGTGGACAACATACATCACGATCCATACATTTTTCACGGGTATTGTAGATCAGGACCTTACTGTACAGAACTTACAGTCTGATCATAACAGCTTCGACACACAATACATTAAACGCTAAATTTTACAGGGCTCATAAGGTAGATCGTCCATGTTCCAAAATTCCATGAGGCTAAAGTGTCGACGAAGGGAAAAAAAAAAGGATTAGCTCTTCACAAGTAGGCCTATTCTATAAATAGCTGAATCGGGGGTATAAGAATAAACCACTGCAGTCCCGCGATCGTCAAATCTGCCATTTCATCTGGCGGAACAAAAGTGACAGCATGCATGTCGTAAAAGGCGACAAAAGGGGCATCATTTTGTGTTTCGTCCATTCCTCATTCATCATGTTTGTCTTATGTTGTTGCACATGTATGTTATTTTCACCTCCCATTATTGTTTACTAAGTAAGTGCGCCCAATATGACCTAAGTTGTCGACGGGCCTTAAAACGCTATTCATCTATAAATAGCTGATGTCAGCTCTTACTGTGTAGGGAGGTAACCAATCTATACCTTGATCAAAGGTTAACCACCCTATTATCTTTACAGATTAAAACTAGACGAAACACTTGTACATAAAACTGCTTCTGATTATCATATTCTAAGATGCTTTCCATCTCATAATTGACATTAGTTTGTTTTGCGAAAAAGTAGACAAATGCGAAAACCGTTTAGAGGTGGGACGGCCTATGATAAACGGAAAGCATTATAATTTCGTTTGGGAACAAGGAAGGAATCCTTTAAGTTGGAAAAGTTCGAGGGACTAGCCAATAAAAGGAAGTTTATTTTTCTGTATTTTCATTGTTATTTGAGAATGAACTTATATTGCAAGAAATCCAGACTTGATGTTCATGTAGGTCTGATTGAATATTTGAGAAAGAGTCATGTGAAGTAATTTTGTAACACTAACACGACATTATTAGGAAATTTCCAAATATTATAACCAGTCGAATAATTACCGATCACCTACATGGTAAATAGTTTAGGTACATTCCTACTGGAAGCCGCTTTCGAGTGGCTTCCAATGAAATTTTTAGACTTGTACTAAATGAAAGTATATGTAGACAACAAATTTAAGGTCTACAGCCCCTAACTCATCGGTAAACATCGACATTTTCGTAAAGGCTATTTGGCCAATCTTGGCAGCTTCCATCTTACAGTTGGGGGCTGTAGACTTACTAAGTCATCGGTAAATATCGTGTAACATTCACGTTATTAAGAAGGCTATTCAGCCAATCTCGGCAGCTTCCGTCTTTTGATATGTGAGTTTGGGGCTTTAGACCGTAAATATGGCTCAAAAGATGGGTTTGCCTTTGAAGAGGTAAAAAACATGTTTCAAAAAGAGTTTTTGAAACTTAAGAATGTGTGGTAAAAGTTTAAACTAATGGAAAATATCCACTTAGTTTATTTAGCAACCTGCTGAATAAATTTGCTGCATGTATCTTTGAGAATACTCTTGTAAAAAAGGCATTTTCAATATTCATTTTAAGGGCTACAACCCTTAACTCATCACTACATTGTGTAACATTGACGTTTTCGTACTGGCTAATCGGCCAAACTCAGCAGCTTCCGTCTTTTAATATGAGAGTTAGGGGCTGTAGACCTTAATTTGAATATGCCAGTATGTGGAAAAATGAGGAATATGCCTTCTGCCACAATATTTTCTAGAGTACATGTTCTCTTCAGCATTACTCAAATGTATTTAACTCTTCCTAATGGCAAATTTTTAGACTTGCCATTTGCAGATGACAAATATCTCTTTGTATGAAATTGTCTTTGAAAGGGTAAAAAAAACCTTGTTGGAAGAGGAGAAAATGCTAGTATCCTGATTTATCCTGAATTTTAGTATCATTTACCAAAATGTTTTCAAAAGCTGTCTTATTCAAGGACTTTAATCCTTAGGCTGCTAAGCGTCACTCACTGACCTTTTGCGGACAAAGTAGATTAAGATCAGACTGCACAGAACTTGCAGTCTGAACTTGGATCTACACTGTCCGAGAAGGATTTATTATTGCCAAAAACAAAACTTTTAACTAGCAATATTTGGGTTTTTACTATTGAAATGAAAATTTCATACTAGTTAGCTCTACTCGCTGAAAGCCAGCAGAGCTTATGTCATGGCGTGGTTTCCGTCATCTGTCCGTCCCTCCGTCCTTTAGTCTTTTTCTTGTTTACGCGATAAAGTCTGCTTTTGTTGTAAGATTTTCATGAAACTTGCACAGTTCGTTTATCTCATCATTAGCTTCAACCCTATCGATTTTGAAAAAAATCCAACAAACAGTATGGGAAAAGTAGCCATTTCAAGTTGAAAATTTTCATTTCTTGTTTACATGATAAAGTCTGCATTTGTGGTCGAATTTCATGGAACTTGCACAGTTGCTTTGACTCATCAACAGCTTGAACCCTTTTGATTTTGAAAAAAATCTGACAATCAGTATGGGAAAAGTAGCCATTCAACGTTGAAAATTTCCATTTCTTGTTTAGGCAATGAAGTTTACAGTGTTGATCAAATTCTTTTGAAACTTACAAAGATTCATCAAGGGATTGTACTCTATTAAAATTGAATAAAATCTAGTAAACCGTTCAGGAAAAGCAGCCATTTGATGATTTAGCATCATTTTCTCAACGAAGTCCACATTATTCGTCACATTTCTTTGAAATTTACTAGGATTGTTTAATACAAGGCGTACTGAAACCCTATCAAATTTGTCTGGATTCCAAACGTTTAGTTTTGAGGAATTCTGCCAGTAAAGCAATTTCAGGCCCTCAAGGGCCTCTAGTTTTTTAGGAGGATTAAAACTTGGGCATGTGGTAAAGGGTTAAAGACCTAGATGCCAATGCCTTGCTGAATCGCCATTCATTCATTCATTCATTGTGGTACATGCTGAGCCCCGGTAGCTCAGTTGGTAGCATGCAGGACTTGAGAACAGGGGGTCATGGGTTCAACCCTGGCTCGGCCTATTTCTTTCAGAGGATTGATGATAGTCATTGTGACGGCATTCATTCCTCTCCAACCACTGACCATTGTTTTGACGATGGTTATGTGGGAAAGCAGCCAGTGGCTTGGAAAGACTATTGTGCGGAGCAAAGCATTGATAGGTGCGATATAACAGAAATGATGTTGAAAACGGCATTAAACACTATACAATCAATCAATTATTGTGGTACATGTACATGTCTTTTACATAGGTGTTGATTTTATGCTAAAATTATGTATATGTAGAATGATAAATTTTGTTTAAAGTGTATTATTATTCCTTTGAAATCTGTTGCAGGGAGGGAATGAGCTTGCCTATATTGAAATTTCAGGATGATTATGGACTCAAGGTAGGTCAAAGTTGTCAGTCAGTTTTTAGTTGTACCATTGTTAAATTTTTCTAAATTCACATGTATTTGGCTCAACAGAACTTTTATTAGTAGAGGTAGAGAAGGTTTTAGTGTATTTTTTGTTTCATTATTTTGTGCATAAAATCACTGTCTGCAATGCACTTCATCTTGGCAGTATATGGACACAATAGGAGGAACACTGGGTGCTAGACATTCATACTTGTCCTGTTTATACAAAGTTTTGCTAGGTTTGAGTTTCCATATAACATCTTTATATTTTCAAGTGTGTTTCTTTCTGAATATTTATGACAGATTATAGGTTAACTCTTAAACACACTGTCGCAACTTTTAAAAACCCTACAGCAAAAAAGGCTTTTGAAAACATGGTGGTGAAAAAAGAAAATGCTGGTAACCATATCATAGACAAAAACCATTATTTGACGTACATTTTATTTGTTGTCTTCAAGTTTGGATGAGTCTAAAATTTTTGTTGTTTGGGAATGAGTTAAAGCAATTAGGAAATGACAGTTTTAAACTTTTTCACAGTATTGAAGTTCATAAAAATGAAAAGCAAATTTAATGTTTGGAAGGATTTGTATCTAAAGCTTTTATTTTCAAATTAAGCACTAAAAGTTCTTTTCATGAATGAGAATGCTTTACCTATTATAAAGTTAATATAAACAAGTGAGACTCAGTTAACTGATGGTAGGAATTTCCATTATATTAATTGTGACCAGGGACAGGGGTTAAAACCACAAATGGAAGTTTCAACTATCAGGTTGCTGGCAAAACTTCAATTGTAAAGAGGTAGAAATATTCATTAATTATCCAGTAAAAAGTTCCTACATATAAGCTTTAACTCAAGAAGACCTACTGACTGCAAAATATAGCTGCTGACAATACCTTTCTTGAACTATATGTAAACTGTTAGGTTAAAAAGGCATTATGGCATAAAGTAACAAATTTAGTAAAAATTGGATTGAAGTTCCTGGAAAACCTACCTTTTGTATTAACATATTTAGAGTGCTATCTAGGTTAAAAATAAATCAGAGTAGAAGTATTCATTAGTTATCAAAAAAAAAAGTTCTTACATGTAAGCTTAAAACTCAAGAAGACCAACAGACTGCAAAATCTAGCTGCTGACAATATCTTCCTTGAACTATATGTAAACTGTTAGGTTAAATAGGCATTATGGCATAAAGTAACAAATTTAGTGAAAATTGGATTGAAGCTCCTGGAAAACCTACCTTTAGTAAAATGGTTTAAAAAAAATCAGAGTATTACACTAAAAGTTCATAAATAAAACACCTTACATTAGGTTCCTATAGGCAAGTGAGGGTCGGCAGACTGACAGTTGGAATTTCCATTACCAGTACATGTGCATTGTGGCCAGGGACAGGGGTTTTATAAAATAAATGGAAGTTTCAACTATCAGGTTGCTGTCAATAACATTTTCAAATTATATGTAACTACACCAAATATACATAAGTATGAAAGTGTAAAGTTCATTTCAAGGTCAGACATAACAAAGCATCAAAAAAGAGATCACTTACACAACTTCTGCACATAAATTTCACTTCAAAAATAAGAAATTTCAACTATCAGGTTGCTCAAAATAACATTTATCTTTTTTTTGTAAATAGGTCAAATGCACATCATGGTATAAAAAAAAAAACTTTCCTACAGTTGAATTAGTCTGCTGGCAAAAAATCATCTATTTTTTTTAAACAGCATTTTCTCTTTTTTCCCCCACAATATTTTCTTTTGTTTAGCAAGGGTTTTTAAAGAAAACGGTCATCATACATGCTTCATTTGTCGTCTGAAGGTGCTTTCATTATGGAGGAGTCTGAGAGTAAAGATTTAACCCTTTTCCACATAATCCGGACTTCTAACAACCCTCACAAAGAAGGATTTTGAAAACATAGTGGGAAAAGGAGAAAACAGAGTGGGTAAAGGAGAAAATTCTGGTAACAAGCATTTTTTCCTTTTCCCACTATGCATTCTACCCTTTCAAAAACAAATTCTGCCATAATAGCCAGATTTAAATTGTCTGCAAATGCTTTGAATTTGGACAAGTCCAAATTGTGGTCGTTTGGTAAAGTATCACTTAATATCTTTATCAGAAAATCAAACTTTGTACACCTGAAGCCAATGCTGTGAATGTCTTGCATCTCTGTTCCTAATACATCTAGTTGGCACTTCATGCTGTGTTGTGTCAAAATGAATGAAAAAACAAGTACCAGAAAACCTCTATATAACAAACTGTAATTTTCTAAATTCAAAATTGTTTTTGTTTGTATATTTTTCATGCTTATTTCATACTTTAGAGGAGCTTTTGTGGACAGTGCTATCCCCACATTGATAACCTAGGTACCGGCCTGCAAAAGTGTACCTGATATGGCCAATGTACAGAGAGGATATAGGGCCTTATGCCTTTTCTGTTGCAAAGTATTTGCAGGTAAAGATATTACTGTCATGGAGTGTGTTGGGTACCCTGGTGCAGAGATCATCTATAGAGATTATAGGATCCCTGCCTAGTCTTATTAAAACCTCAACCCAAACAATTTACTTTTCATATTTGCGCCCGTCTCTCATGTAAGACTGTCAGGCCAAGGCATGTTGGAAAACATTGTAATATAACCCCATAGTGACATCAACATGGCCATTTACATGCTGACACCCACATTGTATGGAGCAGGAAGAAAATGGCCATCGACATGCCTGGAGAAAAAGCTCCTCCCTATATTGGCCACACCACGCTAGGTGGACAGTCTTGTCTGATGTCTGGAGTGTAAAAAATAAATATTATATATTGTGTCAGCATATTAGGTAATGGTTTCTACTTATTCCCATACAGGCTTTTTGGTTTTGATTTTTGAGAAAAAAGGACACAGCAGAGAGTAGAATGGTCATTACAAAGCTGACACCAAAATGAGCATTTATTTAAAAAAATGACCATGAACGTGCCTGTTATACATTCGCTAAAATATTGGCCACACCATGCTATGTGAACAGTCTTGTCTGGTTGAATGTTTGGTGTGTAATACAGAATGCAATATTGCGTCAGCTTAAAGGGAAATGAATTAAATAAATTTTACATTAATGAAGTTATTTCTTATCATCAAAATTTGTAATTCTTTGAGAACAAAAGGCTAAATCACATGACCACTTTGGCCTACTTGGGGATGTGGATGTAGTTCCTTACCTCTGTTTTTGTTTTAATTTTAGGTAAAGTACAGATCTAGAGCAGAACAGACAGACTATGGAAGGCAAAACTGAGATGATATTTGAAAGTTGAACCATTTGGTGATATACAATATACAAGTGTAAAAAACACAGTCCCAGGGATTACCACAACATTCTTCACATCCGTACTGTAGACAGATTAACTCTTTTACCAAACACCAAAAAAGTAGGCTTGTCCAAATTGAAAGTTTGCAGACGACATATTAAAAATCTGTCAATCAAATGCAATGTGATGTGTGGTTTTCTAACTGCATCATACCCCATTTGAGTGACAGATATTAAATATCAAACACAACCAGTTGATCATCCTCTATGTACTTCGAATTTATTCAAGTTATTTGAAAATATCACGCTATGGTGACACATGTACAGCCCTAGGGTATACGAGCAAATGGTGTGTCTGAAATTAGCCGGTATGGTTACGGGTTAACATATTTTAAAAACTGATACCACATTATGAAAAATGAAGTACATGTTATCTTTAAACGTTAAACAGAATAACGTCTTACAATATCTGAAAGACATAGATTTTTATAATAAAATATAGAATTTTTAAATTTAGGACATAAATATAAAACATGCCGGATGACCCTGCAATGAGGATTGCCTCGTTGCTAAGTCTACTAGCACTTACGATCATATAATAGATCATCCTCGGTGACCCAGTTTCGTAATGCTTCAAACCTGGGTTCCGAGGATGATAAAAGATATATTCCACATATTTGTGCTTTGATTTTTAATTCTTGATCATGAAGTTTTATTAACTTTTAAATTACCACTTAGTTCTTACAACTATTGATAATACATTACCTTTCAAGCACGCTAAGTGACCATAGATGTAGATGTGCCATAAAACACCATTTAACCCTTTACAGCATAATGCAGACCTTTAATGACCCTGGGAAAAAAGCCTTTTGAAAACATTGTGGGAAAAGGAGAAAAAGCTGGTAACCAGCATTTTCTCCTATTCCTACAATGTTTTCTGTCCTTTCAAAGAAAAATCGCACCATTTGAGCCACACTGAAATAGTCGTCTGCAAATGCTTTCAAATTGGACAAGGCTAAAATTTTGTCATCTAGTAAAGGGTTAAAAAAAATAAGTAATGAAATACATGCACATATGGTTTGTTTTTGTATTAAACCATTACCAGAAACCAAAGTTTTAGATTAGTCCAATTGGTAAACATTTTCAGAAGACATATGTGGTTTTGAAAGTATGAAAAACATTGTAAGAAAGGGAGTAAATTATGTTATCTGCATTTTTCTCTTTTTCCTAGAATGTTTTGAGAAGCAATCTACCTGAACTTCAATAAAACTTGCAATTGTTTGTTACAGGGGTTTGAACATAAGTTGATTCTCCTGCACTGAACATTTTCCATTTGTTTTTTGACAGGCTATTCCCTCCATTACACAGATTGGCCTTCACCCTTCATTGGACTACAAATTTGCAGATGACAAAGTATATGTGGCTCAAATGATGGAATTTGTCTTTCAAGGGGAAAAAACACTGGGGAAAAGGAGAAAATGCTGGTAACCAATGTTTTCTCCTTTTTCCATAATGTTTATAAAAATCTTTTTACTCAGGGTCATTTAAACATAGGATTGTGTGGTATAAGGTTAATTTTCAGCTCTGTCTATATTGTGTGATGGAACTACTCTTTTAAAAGTGTCTGAAAACATTGTGGGAAAAGAAACATATGCTAGTTTACCTAGCTAAACTTTTTACCAGATAATAAAAAAAGAAATCGGACTTGTCCAATTAAGAGACTTTTCAGATGATGTAATGCACAAAACATGGCTAAAATAGTGTAGGGGGGGGGAAGAGAGAGAGAGAGGGGTAAAAATCACTGGGTAAATGAAAGTACGTGTAACATTTTCTTCTTTTCCTACAATGTGTTCAAGAATCCGCCAACTCAGTTTCATAAAAACATGTTTAACTCTCACTGCCAATGTCGCCTTGGATAGGTTTTCGGATGGCGTAGATCAAGATCAGACCGTACAAAATGTGCAGTCTGATCTTTGATCTACACCTTCCACTACCTCATGTTCATCTTTTACTAGAGTCAGCTCCAAACTGAACGTAAATTTATTTAAAGCCTTCGAAAAAAGTAAAATGCATTTAATTGGTAGTGAGAGAGTAAACCCTCATCTTGCTAAATAACTGAAATAAAACTTCTAAGCCGATAGTAAAAACACAAATTTTGCTGTTTCAAAGGTGTTTTTTGAAGAAAAATATACGTTTATCGGACAGTGTAGATCGAAGATCAGACTGCACGTTCTGTGCAGTCTGATCTTGATTTACACTGTCCGCTATAGGTCAGTAAGTCGCGCATAGCAGACTAATGGTTAACAGATAAAGGATTCAGTTGTAAGGGGGTGTAGTGGGGCGAAATGAAGCAATTGACTTTTCTGCCGATTTTGATTGACAGGTCATATCAGCCAATCAAAACGCAGTATAGCGCATAGATACTTGTGAGCTGTCAAACGACACAGACTGTCTTGAAAGTAAGATTTAGTTATTTGGTGTTTGATTCATAATCATTATTTCAGTCATATCATAGCCATCAACCCGCTAATCCATGCGCTCCTGGAGATTCTATAAGCAGTACTTGGCACAATATTCCTCCCAAGCTACTGTTTGCCTTTTCTCGTAACCACCGTTGAAACAACGTTGAAACTAGTGGTGAAAGTGGGATACATCGTGTAGCAATGACTATCATCAATCTTCTGAAAGTAGTTGGCCGAGATGGGGACTGGAACCAGACACCCCCCAGTGTCAAGCCCTGTACGCTACGGCCTGAGGTATTGGGCTCTAGTTACTCTCAGACAAACTCAGTTAAAAAAGAAAGTTTAGCCATGTGAGAGATAAATGGCTAATCTCAATACACTAAAACACTTTTACACTACCACACTGTCCCTAGATTTCATGATCCTGAGGTAGAAGGCTTTTCAAGGCTGTGTTGGCCAGACCAAAGTTGTGTAATCTTGAACAGCACTGTCTGTATTAGTTAGCAATTATAGCTGAATCTAGCGTTTTAGCCTTTAATCAATCAATTCCGAATTTTCACAACCCTCGAGCCAGAAGACTTTTGAAAACATTGTAGGAAAAGGAGAAAATGCTGGTAACCAGCATTTTAACCGAGAAAGTTTTTGACCCTTTCAAAGACAAATCCGTCTCTTTTAGCCACTTTAAATGTGTTGTATAGAGCTGCTTTCAACAAGTTTACAATCTTGTCGTCTGCTTAAAATAAGATTTTGGATACAGAAACGCGATGAAATAAATAGAGGATATTTGTTTTTAACGGTGAAAGATCGAAATTTATTTCATCTCGTGAACATCATCGGTAATATTTTCACGAGTGGCGCAGCCACTCGTGAAAATATTACCGATGATGTTCACGAGATGAAATAAATTTCGATCTTTCACCGAAAAAAAACAAATATTCTATTTATTTCATGCTTTTAACCCTTTCTGGGGGGAACTTAATTAAAATCCAGTACAGTTCTTTTCGGTTATTCCCCGTGGCGTACCCCTCCGCATAGCAACGCATTACAATATTACGTCAAGCGCGAGAAATGTAAGGTAAATTACGTCATATTTCCATCTGGTTGTGAGGCACGCGCATTTTATCTAGGTAACTAGTGCGCGGGAACAAGTGTTTTTGCCTTCAGTTGAAGTTAGAATATAAAAATCGGTATTTTCACTGGTCGTAACCATGAAATATCGAAAAATATTTCACCGATATTTCTCGATATCCTACCGGAAAGCATGAAATAAATTTCGATCTTTCACCGAAAAAAACAAATATCAGCTATTTCGTCGCCTCCAGGCAAATTTCCGATATACGTGGGGTGATCAAAAAGATCGTGGACTACCTCGTTATTTTGAAAACTACTAACGTTACACGTAGAATTACAAAATTTTGCATAGATGAACATCAATTACCTGGTAACTGACTCAAGCTTTCAAATGTCGTCATATTGAAGTAGGTAAAGTATGACGTCATTTTAATGACGTCATATACTGCATTAGTTCTCTAAAATATCGGACGACGTTTTATTTGAGCCGAGAGTAATAATAAAGTTTTACGTCAAACTCGGAAAAGTATTTATCGGAAATCAAAAGTGATTTAGAACCAGTTAAAGGGGACTCTGCACTCAAGAAATCTGATATTTGTACATGGATCGGACTGGTTTAGACAAGGGTGCGATACTGTTAAAGATGACCCTAAATGTGGCCGTCCATGAACATCAGTCACAGACAAAATCATAACGGCTGTAGAGCAGCATGTAAAACAAGATCGCCGAGATACTGTCAGGAAAATAGCTTATACATTTGACCTTTCATATAGAAGTGCCCAGGAGATTTTGACAGGGAATCTTGGAATGTCGCGTAATTGCACAATGTGGGTACCTCGGCAACTGACGCCCGAGAAAATTGGGGTTAGGATCGAAATCTTTAAAGAAATTTCTGAATGCATTAGGGTAGTGGGGGTCAAACTTTACTGATCGTATTGTAACCTGCTATGAAAGATAGGCACACTATAACGAGACTGAATCTAAACAACAAAGTAGTGTTTTGAAACATTCAACATCGCCTTCCGCTGGTAAAGCTAACCTTTCTAAGTCACTTGGCAAAGTTATCTACATCAAGTATTTCTGTTTTCCTGTTTTTCTTCTAAATCATGTTGTATCTATACATACTACAGTCAATACGGAGTTTTATGCCCACATTATTCAAATAAATTTCACATACACCGTACGAAAAACCTAGCCAGAAGTCCTGCAGAGTGACGTCATTTTACACCAAAATAACGCCCTAGCTCACAGAGCCACACTTGTACTGGAAACTTTGCAAAAACTAAACATGGAAACACTTGCCAACGCTCTGTATAATTTAGTCTTGACTCCATGTGTCCTCTGACTAGTTCCTGTTTTGAAAGATTCTCTATGTGGAATGCACTACGAGAGCAGAGAAGAGCTAACCCTCGCTATGACCGGGTCCTTGAAGGTAACGTCACGTGACGCGCTCCCACACGTGCTTCGCTCATGGAAATCAAGAATGAATAAGTGCATAGAACTCGGAGGAGGTTACTTTCAAAAATAGTGAACACTCCAAGTTGCTTTTTATAACAATATTCCGATACCGGCACTGGTCCACTTTCTTTCTGATCACCCCTCGTAATTCTTTTTCAAGAAGCTTACTTGGCGCCCGTTTGACTCGTTTGAGACCTCCATTCATTTGGTCCTATGGGTTCTGGATTATCCTATTTTTCTTCATTTCTTAGGACTGCCTGATTTTATTTTTTCTTTAACTTTCAAGATCCTCTATATCAGTTGGACCAGGCACGACGCATACACTACCTAAGATAACCTGTTTTATCGTAAACTAAACCTTGGTGCTCTGAGATATAGCTATTACGATCTTCTCTATTCTTACCATAAACATGTTTGATATAACCATTTAATGATGTCAATCGTAAAAGCATTATGTAACGAAATAAGTAAAAGCTTTGTACTCCAAAAACATGGTTTGCATACACCTTTATGTCGATTCAGCTGCCCATTTCAGTGATCGTTGCTCGGCTTAGATTCAAAGCAAATGATAATATATTGCTCTCGTTGCAACTATAATGTGAACTCAAGAAGTGAGTTTCTCCTTAATGGCAGGAATACAATTTTATTATTCAAAACCAGGTTAAATAAAGGCTGAAAAGATGAAAGACCCGGTCAACAAATTTCGTGAAAACCATTGTCCTCGTAGACTCTCTCTCTCTCTCTGATGAGCGAAAGCGAAACCGGTTGGCACGTTGAAAATACTATTTGTAGTGTCATTTCTCTTTTATTATATATTTTCTTGTTCCGGTATTCTTCTTCTTTTTATTATATATATATATGTGTGTGTGGGGGTGTGTGTGTGCCTCTACCAATTTAAGACTGATACAAATTGAAAGCATTTGTAGACGACAAATTAAAAGTGGCCCAAACGACTAAATTTGTCTTTGATAGGATAGAAAACCTTACGGGAAAAGAGGAACATGCTAGTTACCGGGATATTTTCCTTTTCCCACCATGTTTTCAAAAGCCTTCTTCCTCTGGGTCGTTAAACTGAGTCTGGATTTTATGGAAAAGGATTAACATGAATGTATGCAAAATAAAAACGTGACCTTATATCAAAACATTGTGGTCAACGATGAAAACTACTCGCCCATGTCGTTTCTTTCTTATGTATGTTTCTGGAGGTAATCCATTAAACGATTGGTGAAGAAACATTTGTCTTTTCTTAACTTCTGTATTACATTACAAACACCCATATGCAAATACCAGACGGTGAGTCTTTAATAAGCTGGATAGCATTACATGTACATGACCGAATTAGCCAATGAAACATTGCAAAACAACATAGCAGCCTTGATTGTTTGGGAACTTGATTTTGGGATATAGGTGAACTTTCTAATAACAAAAATGAAATGTATAAAACGTATAAATCTGTCTCGCCCAGGAACAACCAGAGATAAAACCATTCTATGGAAAAAACTCTGGAAACCTGTGTCCGTTTGTCAACGACAGATTTTGAATGTCGGACCTCATTCATATACCACAGCCAGTAAAGCAAATATTGAAAAACAAGATGTGAACAAGCTGCTGTCGTCTGGTAGAATGAACTCTTCCCGCCCTTTACGCAGACATATATAGAAAACATGCAAACAAATCCCGTGCTTCTCGTACCCCAACGCTCACAAATAACCCTGTGCAATATGTTACGCGAAGACAAATATTTCACGCTATTCTCATCGAAACGCGTGAAATTACTCTGAAGGTTTATGGAGTCATGGCAAAGACTTGGACACTGGCTAAAATTGTGAACACGCTTTAGGTAGTTTGAAGATCATAGGGACCCTCCTGAATTTTGAAATATCTTAAAATATGCCTTAAGCTATTCTACTGAAAATTTGCATAGTTAATGGTATTACCGATACCAACCCTGAGTGAAATTTTTAGAATTCTTGATAGTTTTGTTTGAATTTTTTGCATTCAATGCAATTTTAAAATGTATGAACAAAACAGCTTAAAAACGGTGGGAGGGTTGAAAGCTATTCCAAGTAAAGGGTTTACCTGTTTATGAAAACAATTTTCATGCAGGTACTGTAACTGTGGACGTTTACTGTTTGAACAGCACAAACTTCAACTTGTTGAGGCCCTTCTCTCATTTTTGTGGTATTTGTCGAAGACAATACCACTATGAGTTCAATATTGAATTTTGAAGACCATGTATCGTCAGAACTCCAGATAAGAGGGAGTGATGGTATTCTAAATCCATTATTTCTCTTTGAAACCCTATGTTGTGGGTACTCATTAGAATTGTATCGATGAGACAGTTCTAATGAATACCCACAACATAGAGTTTAGTGGAGAATTATTAACAATTTCAATTTTAAAACCAAAATCACTCCCTCTATCTGGAGCCCTGTATCGTATTTTGTGCAAAGCCGAAGGAAATAAACCCAATTAAACTCAATTTTTCCCAGACAAATGAGTTTTTCGGTAGCACTCAGATATGTAATTGGAAATGGCATGTTAAAATACACTGGGTGAGGCCATCGATCGTGAAAATATTAATTCTTGATTGAAAATAGCTTCACTCGCCCATATCTTTCTATTGGCGCAATGATATATACAAAATTTGTCTACTGATCGCTTGGTCCTGGGCTTTTTTGTTCCAAAACCAGTTCGTCCCATGGCTTGTTCGTCCCATGATTGTGCGCTACTCCATTTGATTGGGCATGAATATTTATATATCGAAATAATTGATTTTAATGTTGGGAATTAAATGTTAACGGCCAAATATATTTCAAAATCATAGTTTTCAGTTACAAACTTAATTTTATATATTCACATGGTTTCTTTCTCTATCCATCATGCATCCTATTGTCAAGGGACGTTACTCCTGACTCCTCCTAATGATCAATGGGAGACCACCAATACACAAATAATCCTAACTTTGTCGTGAGTACACTCCCTTCAACGAAAAAATTATTTATTTGCTTCGTAGGTTGACTTTCAAGCCAATATTTGAATCATATTTCTCCTTTTCTTTCAAATTATTAATTCCACACAATGGTTTCCTTGACAAATGCCACTTCAGTGTTCTCAACGCTTTGATTTATTTGGGTTATTTTAACGATTCAATATCAGAGACTTACACGCACTTGTATACACTTTGTTCTCTTTTCCACGCCCAACCATATATTTTTTCCTGAAACCCAGTCAAACTTTGGCTCACATCATGTGGTATGGCATACAACAATAAATTGAAGATGGGTAAATTGTATGAGCTGGGTAAGTTCCATAAACAAGCTCTAAAGTATTGTTGTAGACGAATTTTTCGGTCAGAGGGACACAGTGTTTTTAAAATCACCATCCTATGATTGCGACCGAAATACAATTGAGCTGTAATTGGGCGAAATGGGGAAAAACATGATGGCGAAAAACAATCAAAAATCAAAGTGCTGTCAGCACTGTAATAGGTCGACACTGGATAACCATACTGTTTTGAAAATCACATATCAAATGGTAGTTGTTTGAACTGTGTATAGGAGTAAGAAACCTGTGTGATATTGCGTTTTACACTGGATTAGAACCTTGACATTGGATTAAGAAATCCAGTCTTATTCTTGAAGAGGACTGTGTGGAAATTATCTTAATTCAGTAATAAATTGGTTGATTAACTGGTTGTATTGTGTTTATGGGGCGCTTTCATCATTATTTCGGTCATATCGCGGCGACAGCCTACTTATACATGTTTGTCATGGATTTCACTAGTACTAGGCAAGGGCTCGGAGGTATCCTACACGATGACACTCCCACAACAAACACAGGTGTCGAATCCTACACCATTCAACCGAGTCACCTTGGAACCTTTTTTTTTTTTAACCTGTCTTTTACAAATTAGTAGCTAAACGGAATGGTTAAAGTTAATTTTTGCCAGCCGTCAGCAATTGAACGTAAAAGATACAAGACAATTCTAATCAGCATACCTACCATCAAGCTTTAGACATCACTCTTATACAAGATTATCGGTACCTACCAGCCTTTTATCAAAGCCACAAAAAATGGACCTAATCATGAGGTAGACTGGTCCACAGACATATAGAAAGTTGACCAATAGCGAAAAGTATCGGCCCATGTCAGCCTCCACTGACTGTACAGGCTGACCTGGGTCGATAGTTTTCGTAGATACACTAAGCCCCCCTTTCACAGAGCATGACTCAAATAGTTTTAAGACTCACTTTTCTACCGACGATTGGAACATAGACTATACTGTAACACATTGCCAGACTCTTAATAATATCCATACTTTTAAATAGTATGAATAAATCCTATAAATGTGTTTGCATTTTGACTCCCGAGTTGTTTATTTTTGGCCGCTGGTGGGCTATCTATTTCTCCATTTTTAAGAAACCATCGCAGTTATCTAGATAAATTGTCCTACGTATACTTTTGACTGGCTAAATCGTCCTGGGCCCAATCGCCCAGTCCAAAACGTCTGCTTGCCAAATTTTCCTACCGTTCTTCCAAAGAATGTAGCTAATAACTACGTAACCTTCAACTCTTTACCAACCAACAAAATTTTAGACTTGTCAAAATCGAAAGCATTTGGACATAACGAATTGAATTTGACTGTAGCCCAAATGATGAGTTGAATCGTTGAAAGGGTTGATAACATCGTGGTATAAGGAGAAAATGATGATTATCAGCCTTTCCCCTTTTTCTACAATGTTTTCATACGGCCTTTTCCCACAAAGTTGTTAAAAATGTGATTGTGTTGTAAAGAGTTAAAACTCCGAGTTAACCCACTGGCCTTTTTCAGTCAGAAACTACTATCCAAACATTACAATTATGGTTGGTTTTTTTTCCATGTTGATCTATATCCTATGTGAACATACAATTATGATCTAAGACATCTACGTTTGTAATATTGATCTGCATTGCACTCAAAGGACAGTCTAATCTTGATCTTTTTTATTGTCTGCAACAGCAACTTTTCTTGATCTTTTCCAATACAGGTTATGTATTTGATTCATTCTAATAAGCGAGGAGCATAGCTATAGTAAACCTTATGCTCTTTATCTAAAAAAACAGGACCTTGTAGAAAGGATGAAGTCAACTAATATGAAGTATCTGATGAGACATACATGTTGTTGGGAGTTTTACCTTAAGACCCTGAATTAATGAAATAGACATGTCAAGCTTGGAAAAGCAGCCTAATTATTGCAGGGTCATTGCTGTCTTGACTAGAATATCTCATAGAAAAGCTGTCATGACAGATCCAAGATCTGACTGCATGTTCTATGCATTCTGGTCTGAATCTGCACTCTCCGCAGAGGCAACGAGTGTTACACTAAACCCTCTAAGGAAAAATACCTTGGAAAAAATACATGCTCCAAAACTTTTCCCGGGTCCTTTGATTCAGACATGGAGAATTATGACATCTTAAATGGGCGTATTTATATTGCATTTTCCGCGGAAAGGGGGGGAGAAGATTTCCCCCCCCCCCCCATGAAAATGCTGTTTAACTGAACCAAATCATAAAATTTTGAAAATCTTTCATGTGGTGAAGAAAATGCTGTTGTAAAAAGAGACAATGCTGGTTACAAGCACTTTCTCTCTTTCCCACTATATTTTCAAAGCCCCAAAGGATTGTTTTGTCAAGGGTCATCAGACTGATTCCAGTCTAAGCTCATCAAGTAGAAACACGTCAGTGACCGTACAAAATGGTAGTGCCGTGTCTGTACGAGGTTAGGAAAATTTAACACATCTGACCCTGAAAATGCGTAAATAGAGGTTATTACACTGCTGATGAGGGCCGGAGAGTGATATCGGCCCGCTACCTTGATATCTGCCCCGAGGGCTTTAGCCCGAGGGCAAATTTCGAGGTGGCAGGCCGATATCACACTCCGGCCCTCATCAGCCGTGTAATAATCAGATATACGATATATGCTGGTCAGTATTGTGCCTGGACAGTCTGGCTAGTAAAGTTGCAGGCGTGAGAAACCAGTCCATTCTGGAAATGCTTACGTAACGGCCTCTCCGCTACTTAGCAGTTAGAGGTCATAACCCTTAAACAACTTTACACCCCTTTCCCACACAGCTTCACACTTTTTTTGCCTCACTAGCGTCAAACAACCCACGGCTAATTACTATTTTAAACGTACGCCTGTTACGAGTTGCATCTACATCACTTTTCTCTACTCGCAAAGCAGTACAATAAAAGTTTTTAAATCCTCTAAAGCAATATTCCATACAAACTCCCTTCTGTAGCGATTTCATATTTGCTTCAACCCTAGATGGCCCATTAACTTTTCAACACCTGCTACATATACGGACAACACTCTTCACAACTCGGCCGCGATATACTTGATTCGCTCTCGTATCATTCATACAACTACTCATTATCACTGACCCCATTACTGATAATTGTTTTGATTGTAAACTGCTACGAATTTTTCAATATCTGCTCGCTAAAAAATTTGAATATATTGGTAATATAACAAAATTCAACGCTAAACAAGTTTAGCTAAACAAGTTGTAATCGCTGTTTATTGCATAATTGAAAAGTTGAGAACGGGATTACTTGACGACTCTGTACTAGGACTGTTTACTCATTCTTGCGCTCAACCGAAAGTAGTTTTTGTAATAAGGCCAACAAAGGCTTATTAAGCGTTGTAATGATACAAGTTGGCTTCTTTACAAAAGAAGCCAGGAGAGGTCAGCATTAATGTTTTCAAATAGTTTGTTAGCTTTTAATTTCTATATATTTTGGTACATGTAAACAAACAAGTAAAAAAGCCGCCTCTTAGAAACCTCCTATAAATGCTTTACATGACGGTCATTTGACCTTCTTCCCGCGTTTTCAAGTCGAATGATCTTGTCCAGCGCTCTTCTTTCTCTTTTTTAACGAAATTCTTCTTCTTATTTTTTCTTCTGCTTAGATTTATTTGCTTAATGAAAAATTACAATTATTTGAGAGGTCATTTGCAACCATGGCAAATTAATATGACAAATCTTTTTCTGAAATTCGTCATATAAAAATAAACCACGTCTATTTCCTGTTTCGGTTTTTTGATTTCGCTTTATTTACAAAACCATGACGAAACTCTGTGTATCAGAACAATTTGGCAAGAAAAATGGATTTCGACAGCAAATTCTGTGGCAGTCTGCCTTTTAAACTCACCACTGTTGGAGAGCTCTCCAATAAGTGAACGCTGTTACGAGTTGCAGTTACATCAGTTTCCTCTCAGCGGACGGGTTTCCGAAATTTGTGGTCTCTAATCGTCCGGCTTGCGCCGACCGATTAAATACTATGAAAGACCTTCGAGTCTTTAAGTGTCAGGTGGTTTCGAAAACACAATTCAATTTCAATTCAATTCAATTATTTATTCTGTACATATTAGGCCTCTGGCCCATTATACAAACACTTCAGAAATCAAAACACCTTGGAGTGCCGCCCTATCTACAAAATATATATTAAGACTAAAAATTAAAAATTAGGGAACCTATTGCGCACGAGCCTAAGTATTACGAATATTAACATAAGTTTTTCGTTTTTCGTTTGCCAAATACAAGAATTTTGACAGTTTATAAATTATATGAGGTTCATCACTAGACATTAAAATTATAAAATCCTGCATGGTTCTATGGTTTGAAATTAAGTTTCCAATAATATTTCTTCTTAAGTCATTATAAGCCTCGCATTCAATCAAAAAATGAAATTCTGTTTCTACAATGTGAAGATCATTTGAAAGACAGAAGTTGCAGACTCTATAGTTACGATCAATTCCTATGTGTCGGCCTTTTTCTATCATAAGATCGTGTGTTGATGATCTAAATCGCACTAGTGCTTGTTTAAATATAAAAGGTAGGTCGATAAAAAGATATTTTTCTGGGGATAGAAGGGATTTATAGCATTTGTAAGAGTCTGCTTTACTAGTTTCGTGTAGTGTTTCATTCCATTTTTGTGCATAGATGTCAGTGACTCGTTGTTTAAATATTGTTATAAACTGGGCACTGTCGCCTACATCTTGTGTCAACCATGCAAAACCAAAGCCAAATGAAAACAAAAGTTGCTTTATATTACTAGCCCATGTTTTTCTGCCTGCATCGTCTAACTGTTTTAACATTTTGTAACATTGGAATGGGTAGCGATGAGTGTCCATACGCAGAAGTTTAATCCAGTACTTAACAGATTGGGTCATATAATAAATGCAAAGTGGTAGTCTGCCACATTCGCCGTAGACAAAAACACTCGAAGTTTGTTGTGGGAGTGAACAGTATCGCTTGCAAAAGCTGAGGTGAACTGATTAAACTTTCTCATTATACTGGTAGCCCCACAATTTGGCCCCGTAGCATAAGATTGGCCTGACCATACTATCAAATAGCTTGAAAATTTCGTTTGGTTTAAAATAGCCAAATGACACTTGATAATTAAAAATACATGCAATAGCTTTGTTTGCTTGCTTAATTGAACATTCATGTGTTTTAGCCCAGAGAAGTGGTATAAAACATAAAGCCATGCCGAAAATAAAATTTAGACCAAATTTTGTAGAACAGACACCATATAAGAGAACATCGGACAAACCATTTTAGACTTCGAAGATTGTATGAAAGTGACGAAATGAATATCGAAGGTAAGGTATAGAGTTAAATAATTCACGGGTTACGCTTTCCCCCCCCCCCCCCTTTGGTTATTTAAATAAACAGGTTGTACTATGTGGCATGAAAGTTTTCTCGGCAATGTATCTAAATGAAAGAATAAAAACACAAATATTTGTTAAGTCTACAGAAGAACAGAATGTAAAAAAGCCACACGTACCGCGTATGATATAAAAAAAATATCAGAGAGAGAGGTAGTACGCCTAATGAGTGACTTACTTGTAGATCAATTTGTACTTTAACCCATTACCACACAATCCCTACTTTTGACGACCCTGAGAAAGAAGCCTTTAGAAAACATTGTGGGGAAAGGAGAAAATGCTGGTAACCAGCATTTTCTCCTTTTCCCACAATGTTTTCTACCCTTCACAGAACAAATTTCAAATTTTCAGTCACTTTTATTTTATCGTCTGCAAATGCTTTCGATTTGGACAAACCTAAAATTTTGTCGTTTGGTAATGAGTTAATAATAGGCAGTATAATATTATAGGGTTCGCAGGAGAGAGAGAGAGAGGTCGTAATGAGTGACTTACATGTAGATCAGTTTGTACCGGTCCAGAGAAAGACCGAAAAACACCTAATGACCGAAAAACGCCGGAAAACGCCAATAAAAAAAAAAAAACCGGAAAATACCAAAAAAATATAGCAAAATACATACTCAATAGTGAGATCGGCTCAAAAGGTTGGGCCAAGTCCCGGTAGCTCAGTCGGTAGCGTGCAGGACTTGAGAACAGGGGGTCGTGGGTTCGATCCCTGGCTCGGCCAATCTCTTTCCGAGGACTGATGATAGTCATTGCGACAGGATTCATTCCTCTCCCACCGCTGATCATTGTTTCGACGATGGTTATGTGGGAAAGCAGCCAGTGGCTTGGAAAGAAAATTGTGCGGAGTACTGGTAAAAGAGTCTCCAGGAAAGCATGGATCTAGGTGCAGTGGCCGCCGCGATATAACTGAAACAATGTTGAAAACGGCGTTAAACACCATACAGTCAAAATCAAAAGGGTGGGGTTATATGTTAACAAGGGGTATTGGAGTAACAAGTTATCATTCTATACTCGCCGAAAACCACTTTAATTCGCCGAAGCATAGCACCAAAACTGAAGAAAGAAAGCATACCAAATGGGTGGATGGGTGTCGTTTAGTCAAGGTTATCTGGTCATTAGGGGTATGGGGATAGGATGTTACCCTTTACTCGCCAAAAACCACAGAAATTTGCTGGAAATCATCATTGATGATACCTCATCTGCTGTAATAATCGTTCCACCGAAAACCACTTTTATATGCCGAAAAACACAGTGCATTAATGATACATCTAGTTCTAGTAATTGTGTCTCCGAAAAACACATACATGTAAATAAGTTTTGCTGAGTGTATATGTACATTTGGGAATGTATATCGTTTATAAGATTTAAGTTTTATTTAACACCTTCCTATCGAAAGACAACAATTGAGTCGTACTCTGTGAAAAGGGGGCTTAATGCATCTGCGCAAAAATCGACCCAGGTAAGCCTGCGCAGTCCGCGCAGGCTGACGTTGTCGAAACTTTTCACTATTGTTCAATTTCTCTGTATGTCAAAGGACCAGTTAACCTTATAATAAAGTTGGCTGTTAGACATAACGAATTTAATGGATCCCTAATTATGTGATGTATTGCTTGGTATGATGCATTACGGCCTCCTTTGCCAGGGCACAGCTTAATTTAGTTAAACCCTTACTAAGTGACACAATGCCGCCATTCAACTATACAAGTACAAATTACATAAGGCGGGGAGATATTATCAAAACTGAGTGCCAGAATGTTGAGATTTCTCGGTAACTCTTCATCAAACAATAACATTTTTAGACTTGTCGAAACTGACAGCATTTGCAGACGACAAATCAAATATAGCTGAAATAATGGTTATTGTCTATGGAAGTGTAGAAAACCTTGTGCGAAAAGGTAACAATTTTATTTACTTGTTTGTGTACAGGCTATGTTTGTTTGGGTATATATTTATTAAATTGTCATGTTCAACGTATGATGAGCGATGGCTACGGCCCTCATATATAAATGGACTGCTTGTTTGTAGATAAAGAGTATGTTGATAAACTTCAAAGTTACTGTATTGTGAGGCAAACCACTGTTGGGTTTCCCTGGTACTATGCTTACAGTTTTGAAGGCAAATATTGTACTGGATTCACCAATCACTCTTAAGAACGTTTTCAGTCTTAGTCTCCAGAATTTTCTAAATTTGAAAGTAACACAACTTCTGAATGGCTAAACCATTTGGTTTAGCTAATCTGAGGTTGCGTTCCTTCAAATTTAGAAATTTCTGGAGAATAAGTTAGACTCTTCTTAAGAATGCTTGGTAAATACCGAACCTGGAGTTAGCATTTCACACCAGCCCTGCTCCTACGCCCATAATTAAAAAGAACAATGTTAGATGTTCAAGAAGCCAGAAAACCATAGAAAAGAGATACTGATTTTGATGATAGATAGAAGAAAGATAGAAGATAAAATCAGAAAAATAATCATGTAACTGAACAAAACTCACTCGTGGTACTTTGCTGCTGTGTACAGAATCGTCCACTTAGACCATTCTGGCACCCATCTACACATGAGCCATTATTTCTATCGCAGGTCAAACCATGACATCCCGCCTTGCACACCTTATCGCAACCAACACCCCATAGTCCTGGCTTGCAGTGCATACAGGTTCCTCTTTTAGTACAAACAGAGATGTTGCTGTGATCAAGGCCACAGTTTTCATGACACTTGTTTTCACAACGATGGCCATGATAACCATCCAGACATTCTGGACATTCAAACTGCTCACATTGAAAGTTACAGGTCCTACCGCATTCAAGTTCACAGAATTGTCCTATCCATCCAAATTTGCATCCTGATGAACAAATTCCATCAAGTCCACAAGTATCATTTAGGCAATTCTGAGGGCACATTTTGCAAACATTTCCGGTTAAATACGTTTCTTTGTCACATTTTTGACATTGCACTGAAGACAACTCATCGCCAACACATTCAATACATCCTGAAATAGCGTCAGCACAGTTTAGATTACATGATATTCCAAATCTGTGCTTGGATGGACAACCAAGCAAGCACTTGCCATGTTTATCACAAGACCTGTTTGTACATTTATGACAGAGACAGCAATCACTACCCTTTACATACCAGCCAGGTCGTTTGCAGGCCTTACATATACCATTACTTGGGTCTAACTTGTCATAGCATTCCTCTGAACTACATTCACAGCTGTATCCACCATTTTCTGTGTTGCTGTTGTAACCTGGTTTACATGTGTCACAGGTCTGGCCATTGGAACATTTAAGGCAAGTTTCAAGGCATGTAGAACTGCACGATGGTCCATAATATCCGTCCAAGCATGAAGTACATTTCTCTGCGTTTATACATCCATGGCAGGTGTTTGGACAGCAAGATCTTGAAAACAAATCGAAACCCTCGAAACAGCTCTCACAATCTCCAAATACATTGCAGCTTGAACAACCAGTTGGGCATTTAAAGCACTTGTAGACCATACGGCCTTCAATCATGTCTCTATAGTAACCTTCCTGACACTCGGTACAATCTGTGATTTTAGATGTGTTCATCCACCAACAGGCACTGCAACCTTCGTCACACTTATAACACCTCGAATCACGCAAAAAGTACTCCGACTTACATGTTTCACATGACAAACCATTCGACTCGCATGTCAAACAACCTGACATACACTGTTTCTCGCATATACTTCCATACCTTCCCTCCGGACATTTGGTGCAATTATTTATGGAAGAACACGTGACGCAATCTTCGGGACATGTATCACACTTGCCACCAACGCTAACATAAAACCCATCTCTACATTGACAATGGCCGCTAGTTTGATCACAAATAATGTGATCACATGTTTTGCTGCAATCTTTATCACACAAATTTCCCCATTTCCCTGGTGGACATGATTTGCAAGTTTTCTTTTTCTTTGACATTACATCACAAGTCTCACACCCAGGAAAACAATCGATACAAACTCTGGAATCATAATTATAATAACCCTCCTTGCAACCAATGGTACAATTATAACGTGAACAAAGTCCTTTAATACATATACCACAATCATAGAAACAACCAGAGCGGGAGCCATACAAGCCTTCATCACACGCCAAACAATTGCTTGTCAGAACCCCACCAAAACCTTTCCCTGAAAATTTCTGAACACACTTTTTACAACCAAAATCACAATCTCTCTCACAGGAGCTTCCGTATTTGGCATCTTTACAACTTATACAGTGTGTACTGTTAATGCATCTTGAACAGTACGAGGAACACTGTTTGCATATAGTACCATCTAGGAACCAACCGTCCTTGCATCCATATGTACACTGGCCTGTATCTCTGTCACAGGTGTTCTGTATGCAGTTTGGATCTAGGCAAGCCTTCTCACAGTTGTTACCCCATCTTCCTGGCTTACAACGTCGACATTTCGCAGTTAGCGCGGAACAGTCTGCACAGGAAGGTCCACAGTTGTCCTGCTGTAAATCTGTAAGTAGATTGATTATTTGATTGAATCATGTTTTATATTCATGTTTTCCTGGGTTTTACCAGTACTGGGCTAGGGCTCTGAGGTGTCTTGCCTAAGGGCACTCCCACGGAAAACCCAGTGGATCCACTGCGGCTCGAACCCGGGGCCTCCAGGCTACAAGTCCCACACTTTACCACTGAGCCACGCAGGACCCCTCTGTACATAATTAGAATATCAATGACCGTATACACAAACAATTTATTTTCACTCAAAATTCCGAGGAAAGCCAGCTGATTGGCTGAGACTTTCTTACTCAGCCAATCAGGTGGTTTGTCTTGTGTAAGTATCAAATTTGAATCTAGAATGCTATACTGATACAGTTCCTGTTATAAGACACAGTCTACACAAAGCAGATTTATTAGCCCACAGGCTGCTACGCGCGACTCACTGACCTCTTACGAACAGCGTAGATTAAGATCAGACTGCACAAAACGTGCAGTCTGATCTTGGATCTACACTGTCCAATAAGGAGATATCTTTCCTCCAAAATTACTCGTCATCAAACAGCAATATTTGGGTTTTTACTATCGGCTTGAAGGTTTCATTTCTTTTATTTAGCAGGATAAACGTTAAAATAAAATTCACTGGTTAAATTTAGCTGTACATTGAATTTTCAATAAGTGAATGCAAATTCTTGATGAATGTAAATGCCTCTCCTTTCTCTTTACAAGACGCTTTCATTGGAAGATATATAGCTTGCCCTATTTCGACGGCTGAGAATACAATCAGCTGAAGACAAAAAAGAATTTCATCTTAAAGACTTAACCAAAAAGGTGGACGGTAAAGATCCACGTTTAGACTGCACGTTTTGTGCAGTCTGATCTTAATCTATGCTGTCCACAGAAGCCCCTGATTTCGCCTATGGTTAAGGTTAATGGAACGCACAGTATGTTCTAGCCATACTACAACCCGTTTTACTACAAAATAACTCAAAAAACAAGAGGGCCATGATGGCCCTGTATCGCTCCACTGGCTATTAAGTAAAAACACTACAAGCCAAACATTACAATATTCAGCAAATTGATTTCAAACACGAGGACATGCAAACATTTTTCTATCTAATCCTATGAGAAAGTTGTGATCCATGGGCAAAGCCAATTTTGATCGCAAAGCTATAATTATTTGAATCCTGGTGGAGGTCCACAATATAAAGCTCCATACCAAATAATTCAGTTCTTGAATGTTATAAACAAGAAGATTTTCAAATTTTTCTCAATTTGGGCACCCTTGATAGAGACCCCCTAGATAAAGCTAAATGCAAAATTTGATAGCCCTAGCCCTTATAGCTAGATGCGAAAGATTTTCCTATATAAGCCCGCCCATGTAAAACATGTTACCCCCCGGAGCGAAGTCAAATTTGACCCTCGGCTATAATTTGGACACCCTTGGTACAGGTCCACTGCACTACATGCCAAATTTGGTCACCCTAGGCCCCATGGCTAGGTCAAAGAAGAATTTTAAAGTTCTCCCTATATAAGCCCATGTAAAACTTGTTATATAAGCCCATGTAAAACTTGTTACCCCCAGGCAGGGCCTAATTTGACCCCAGGGCTATAATTTGAACAATCTTGGCAGAGGTCCACTAGATAAAGCTACATGCCAAATTTGGTAGCTCTAGGCCCTATGGCTAGGTAGAAGAGGAATTTTAAAGTTCTCCCTAAATAAGCCCATGTGTAACTTGTAACCCCCGGGGCGGGGCCAATTTTGACCCCAGGGCTATAAATTGAAGAAACTTGGTAGAGGTCCACTAGATAAAGCTACATGCCAAATTTGGTAGCCCTTGGCCTTACGGTTTCAGACAAGAAGATTTTCAAAGATTTTCAAAATTTTTCAGTTTTGTTGCCATGGCAACCAGAGTTTTTGAAGGAATTAAATTCTTTCAAGAAATTCTGAAGAGGACCATGGCAGGATCATTTCTGTGAAGTTTCATCAAAATTGGATGGGTAGTTTCAGAGAAGAAGACGTTTTAAAAAAAAGTTAACGCACGGACGGACGGACGGACGCACGGACGGACGGACGGACGGACGCACGACGGACAACAGGCCATGACATAAGCCCGCTGGCCTTCGGCCAGTGGAGCTAACAATACACGATTGAACTTAACTTACTAGCGTTTAAAAAAGACACACTGTCTATAAGCAGTATCCAGATAATAACTTGGGAAAGCATTGTGTCAGCTTCCTCTCAGCTTCGGCATCATATGATTGAAGTCTTTCCACGTACCCCGATTTCAATCTTTCTGAAAAGGGAGGAGAAAAAAGGCAAATTACATATATGTGCATGTACATACATTAAGACTCATTCATCAAATACACAATACACAGAAAGTTGGCATTAGAAACCACAAGCATAGAAGTGTGCTCAAATGAGGCCGGAACCGATATAACTGTTTCATTTCCTATAATCAAGTTGTACAAATTTTCATAAAACGTTTTATCAAAAAAGTCCCGAAAAATGGTATTTCGCACTTTTGAAAGTCAGAGTTGATTTTCACAATCGGTTCTAAATCTCGTTCCATGTTATATTCTCGCTATCTGATTGGTCGAGAGAGACCTTCTTCACCAATCAAATGGCCAATCGTGTAATTCTAAGTTGCAGTTCAATTAAGAATGGCTGGTGCATGCGGTCCCTGAACTAGATCTACATGGCTGCCATCCTAAGACAATGTGAAACCGAAGAAGTGGTAGAGCACCTTGGCCCGTATTCAACAACCATTTTCAAGAACATTCTTAGTCTTATTCTCCAGAATTTTCTAAATTTCAAAGTAAAACAACTTCTGATTGGCTAAACCAAACGGTTTAGCCAACCAGAAGTTGTGTTACGTTCAAATCTAGAAAATCTTGGAGAATAAGACTAAGAATGTTCTGAAGAATGGTTGGGAAATACGGACCTTGGTTCCAAAAAAGAGTCGAATTTATAACCCTGAGCTGATAACTGTCTTGAACAATGGATATCAAGAGGTTTTTTGCCTACGAAACAATGCTCTTCACAAGACTCGAAGTCACCAATTCTGGCGAGCTTGATGCATTTGTCATTGCTCGCTATGACGTCAAAATACGATTTGAGGCCTATCTTAGTTATGTACGTGCAAATATACCTAGAGTCTGCTCAAAGACGACGCTCGACGCAAAGGAATTACATTTAGTGTGGTGGCTGTTCAGAAATATACGGCCAACATGACGCCGTCCAAGGCTTAGAGTTCTGTTACCTGTCAGCATAAGTTCAGTCTGACCTTTATCTCGGATGGCTTGTTTAATGTGAAAATATTGAGTATTTAGCGCAAATTTCACAACAGTTTGAAAGCACACACCAAATTGGCTGCGATGAACGCTTAGCTGTCTAAGGTCAACTTTGAAACTCTTTGAGTCGAACATTTTCGCCAGTACAAAGACTCATACGTGTATATCGTAATCAAGCTTCTTATGGTCAGTGCACCCGTCAAAATTACAGACAGACTAGATTAAAGCTACATTTTCACTCGTTTTCATCCAGTTTTTAACCGTTTTTTTTTTCTTTATTTTATAAAAGTATAATCACTCTTGTATTTTCATGCCAAATGTTGACCTTGCACAGATTACGGCAGATAGAAAATGCATTTCATTCTATTCCGGCTAGCAATAGACATAACCACAGTTTCCGGTTTAAATCGAAGACAAATCCCTGCAGTTTCTTTACCCCTTACACATTATATTCAATCTACCTTTACACAAATGACTAGATAACAACGTCAAGTTTTAATAGCGTTTGTTTACCCTCGGCTGTAGAGATGTCTCATTATAGATTGTGCAGTCTGAGCTTACCTACACAGTCTGAAAACTACTCGATTGTAATAGGCGCTTTTAAAAGGTACCGATTCGACCAGCCATTCGTATGTGTGCATAAATAATATGATCGTAGTTCTAATGCTTTTGTAGAATGATAGATCCGATCGATGAGTTGCGATTTTTGAAGTAGGCCTATTCATCTCCAACATCACAGACACCTACTGTCTTCTCAAAGCATTCTGAAAATTGCAGATACTGTCCATTTCGTGCAGTTTCTCTGTTTCTAGAAGTGTTTTTAATACTTATCCTCTCAATGACAAAGTTTTTATGCATAACTAAGAGCTCTGTTTATAATGACCCTTGATTCTTTCCAATTATATGATTACAGAGGTGATTTTAGCCATTTTTTAAGGTCAGAGTAACTGATGAGCACATTGCACAAAATTTGCAGGTAACTGTCCCCAAAGGCGGTGTTACTTTTGGACTGGTCGCCTCTGGTACGGTGCACAATAAATGTCTAAATATCAAAAAAAAAAGAAATCTCCGTAGCGTCTCATTATTAAAACTAAATTTGCGGTCTGATCTTGGATCTACAGTGGCAGATCATGATTTTGTCAAATCCTGGCAAACATATCCTTATTTCCAATCGCAACATTTGCGCTATTTTTTACCCACGTCACTACACGTATTTGTTCTTCAAAAAGATAAATTGGCCTGGCCCCAAAAAAAGATGTAATTAAGAGTCATGTGTTGAGACTATGCCAGACGACCCCCTACCTCTCTCTGTATCTATTTTTTTGTTCGAAAAATCATGCAGAAGTACACTTTCTAAAAGACAAAACCTACAAAATCATGTAGGGTGGATCTCAAATAAGGTCATTTTAAACTGACTTACTAGTTGCCTCAAAGCTCTAATTATCTTCGAACGCAACGCATTTCATTCTTTTCTTTTTACCATAACTCAAACTCAGCATATCTTTCTGGTGTTTTTTTTTCGGGGGAGGGGTAACATCTCCGATATGAAATGTCTGCTCATTGCCGTTACGAAAATCCTTGCCGGGAATTTAAAATGCTCTGACTTGTTTGAAACAGCTGCCGCTAAATTAAATCGAATCTAATTAACGTGTTAGTTACTAACAAAGGGTGACGTTAACGCCAACATCTACAAAACGCTATACACAACACATTATATAAAACATGCAGTGGCATAAATACATACCTCGCTAATCCATGACTATTCAAGATCATCGTTGCAAGCCCTAGGCATATGTAATTTAATGCACCTTTTCAGTGGGTTGTGTAAATGGCATAACAGTTTTATTGGAAATAACTCCTACATTTTGAACAATTTACTTCTACATAATTGTCTCCCCTGTATTCTGTTGCATGGTTTCTATTGTCAGGTCAAATGAGACCAGCCGATATTTTGAGTTTGGATAGAGACCCAAGAATGGCATTTTAATCCTTTTCTTTGTCTATAGACACCACAGAACAGATGGCATGTTTTGTGCTGTTTGATCTTGATCCTTACTGCCCACAAAGGCAGATTCTGTCTATGAAAGGCGCTTTAACCCTTTACAATCACGACTTTTAACGACCCCGAGCAAACAGCCTTTTGAAAACATTGAGGAAAAAGGAGAAAATGCTAGTAAAAAAGTTTCGCCTTCTTGTTTTCAATGTTTTCAATGTTTTCTATCCTTTCAAGTACAACTTTCAATTTCTGAGTCTTACTCATTTTGTCGTCTGCAAATACTTTCAGTTTGGACTTGTCTGAAATTTCCTTGTTTGGTAAAGGAATAGCGTAACCTTTATTTTCAGAGCGACCCAAAGTTTACATGTCGACCGCTACATGCGTAGATCTATATCATTTTCATATTATAAAATAATTTTGTTAATCGCATGATGTTTGACGCCGTTTCCAACATTTTCTTCAGTTATTGCGGTAGCGAGTGCAACTATCTATGCTTTCTTATTGGTACTTGACACAACATTTATCCAAAGCCACTGCCTGCTTTCATCAAGTACACTATAATGATCTGCAATGATCGGGACAGATAAGCAATGAATGCTGCCGCAATGATAATCATAAATTCTGAGAAAATGGCCGAGCTGGTGCTGGAGACTCGAACCAGCCTCCCCCTGTTTTTTAAACATTAAAAAGAAATACAGGGCCCAATAATACCTAAGCGAAGGACCTTAACAAAATTCGCTTTTGGTCATATAATATACTCCCTTTTAATAGCAACTATAATTAGAGGAAAGATTGAAATTAACTTAACAATTTTCTACATACATACAGTACTCAGGGAACAAATGTGATTGGTGCAATACCGCATTGATCCCTTTCCACCCCACTCTCTCCCACTGAAGACAGAGAAAATTATAGACTACATTTCAGCACTTTTCTGTCGCTTTAAATGTCGTAAAAATTTGCTGATGAATGAAATGTCCGGTTCTGTATGATATTTTGGAGATTTTTTTATCTCAAAGGATGATTAAACAATTTTTCTTATAAAAACATCTGTTATTTAACACACTTCAGTACAAGTCGTTATACGACATTGACTAATGTCGAATTATGGTACAAGGAAAATGAGTCCGAGTGATAACTTGCGACAATAAATTTGCCAAATTCTGCGTTAAAAAGGAAATGAACCATTGAATTGACATACTACAATATTGATAAAGATATTCTCAGAACACACAATACATCATCATCTACATGTGGCGATCATTAACGGCTATATTTGATGTTTTTCACTCGAAAGACGAGAAATATGGCGGCATTGTAACCGGAAATTGTTACTAAATATAGACGCAGAGAAATGTCAACAATGTGAACAGCGTATCTACATGTGTATCCATCCAAAATGTGACTTGATTCTGGAGAAAAAAGTAAGAAGAGACTGGTGATAAACAGGGATGGAATCCACCAAAATTGGCTTTCTAATTGCAAATAATTACGAGTTGAAGGATGACATTGAGGAGGTGGGCTAATTTTATTTGTTAAACTTACTAAATGTTTGGAGATATATTTCCAAGGGGAAAAGGTGCTACGCTTCGGATTCGAACTTGGTACCCCCTTGGTATGTGTTCTAATGCTGAGCTACCCTTACTGCTTGGCATATATGTTACAGATTATCATTACTCTCCTCTCTGATTTTTTAGCTCTACTGATAGTACAGATAACTGTCCCCAAAGGCAATGTTACTTTTTGACTGGTCGCTTCTGGGTACAGAGATGATCAAGACAAAAACAGTTGAAATCTCGGCACAGATTTTCTGCGCAAGTTTGAACTCTCATAATTTTATAAATACAGCACAAAACCAGGCTTTAAACATATGTGTTGTTTGCATATTCAATAATCCTTCGTTTAAAATACAAATATTTTCAATTTAAATGCTGAACATAAGAAAAAACAGTTCATTTCATCTGTTACTCGAGTAATTTACGTTCCCGAAAACACAAAATGGCCGCCACTCAGATTTCGTCAGTTTTTTTCCCCAAGATTTACATGTTATAAATGACTTCTGCATGCTGTTAAGGTAAAGAATGGTTTAATACTTTGTTGGCAGCATTTTCTAGGTAGGGTCGTGAAACCCTAAACACAGATATTTTTTTTAGGCCCCAGTAAAGGCCAAAATATCAAAGCAGTTACCATCATACATTTAAATTTGAATCGTACCATTTAAAAGTATGGAAAATATTGTGGAGATGACAGTCTGTTATTGTGTGATCAGGTCATGTGTTAGTCGCTGGCAGAAAAAAGAATTTTAAAATCAGGCAAAAAGATAAAAAGATAGCTACCTGGCAGGTTTTAACCTAGTTTTGAAATTAATTTCTCTGTCAGTGACTAACACTTGGACCGACAGTACAATGACAGATTGTCGTCTTCACAATCGTTTCCATACTTTTAAATGGTATGATATAAATTTAAATGCATTTAAACACCCACTTTGTTCACTTTTGGGCTTTACTGTTACTTTAAAGAATTCATAAACGGTCTGACGAATCACCGAAATACTGAAATACAACCAAAACACTGAAATACCCCCATTTTTCATTGTTGGGTTCAAATAACTGACGAAAGTATGCAGGATTTTTTTTCTTTCTTTTTTTTTTCAGAAAACATACTTAAAGTATTAATCATTATTGAGAAGAGTGATGCTGTTAATATACACTGATCATTGATTTACGTGGAGAACAATCATTGAAACGCTCGCGTGCCTGACCTGTTACACACCGAAATACCCGATCTTGATTAAGACAATCTAGACTAAAGATTTATCATTATCACTTATATTTCTTTTGAATGATAAGCACACACAAAAGAGAGCGCTAATCCTCTTCATTTGCGAAAGAAGTAGACGGTGAGACCCAAATCAGACATTACATGATGTAAGTCTCTGATCCGAAAAACACACGAGTTTCTCGGCACGTTCTGTTCTCTTCTGTTCTGTTAAAGTGAAGCGATCATAAATGTTCGGCTAACATAATCAAACTAATTGATGTGTAAGTCTGTCCTTATCATTTTTAAAGTAATATGGTTATTATTCATAATCTTATTGGTGAAAATGTAATTGTCTTATCAATTTACGCCTTGTGTCCTGCTAACTAAAGATTCAAAATGGCTGCCGGTTTTCTAATTTGGTAACGCTTTAATCTCATATTCCCGACATAAAAAAAGAAAGCTATTTTTTCTAGCATACGTATGGATAAAGATCAGACGCATCAATCTTGTACAAAAGCAACTGAAGTGAGATTGCGGAGGTATAATCCCTGAATTGACCAATTTTAGTACGTGGAGTGGATATTTCGGTGGACATTTACAGCACGGTAGGCTATTCCAGCGGGCTTCAATAACATGTTGCTATTTTGACATTAGGTTTAATACTAACCCTCTTTCATTAAATTTACAATTTGGTCAAAAACCACATCTCCAGTTAGCTTAATAACGAAAAAATACGGGTGTTTCGGTGATTCGTCGGACCCTTCATAAATACTAAACCTTGTTGTCTCTTTTCATTATATATCAGCAATCCATTTACGTTTAAAACTATTGCATTTATTATCATGCGCATATTCTTAAATTTGGCTGCAAGCCAAACTTTTTCTGCCGACTACACAAAACATGTGAAATGACTGCCTAGGTGTTCAAGAAAGAACCATTCCTAAAGGCATTATTAGCTAATGTAAAGCAGGAATGATATTAGCTTATTGCATGATCATTTTTGTGTTGACTGGCCGTCTGCTTGTAGCAGGGTATTTAAATTTCTTGGGGCAGAACAGTTGTAAATATGTACAACAAACGCTTGCACTACAACCTTCTTGCTTCGAATGATTTGCACATTACATCATACCCCTTATTCTTTAACCCTTTACCACACAATGCCGACTTTTAACGACCCCAAGGAAGAAGCTTTTTGAAAACATTGTGGGAAAAGGAGAAAATGCTGGTTACCAGCATTTTCTCCTTTTCACACAATGTTTTCTACCCTATCAAAGACAAATCTCATCATATGAACTATGTTGACCTTATCATACTTGATTACTTTTAACATGGATAGGTCTAAAATTTTGATATGTGGTAAAGAGTTAACTCTTTACCGAACAAAAATAATGGACTAGTCTAAATTGAAACAGAAAGTATTTGCAGACGACAATTTAAATGACGGATTTGTCTTTGATAGAGTAGTAAACATTGTTGGAAAAGGAGATAATGCGGGTTACCAGCAATTTCTCCTTTTCCAACAATGTTTTCAAAAGGCCTTTTCATCAGGGTCGTTAAAACTCGGGATTTTGTGGTAAAGGGTTAGCTGCAAATACTTGTGTACCAGCGACAGGCGTGAAATCTTTTTTGACAGATGGCTTGTTTTACATTTTTGGATGTTCAAAATTACTCTGCCAATAGCAAGGTGGCGGACAGTGTGACTAGACATCAGATTAAACAGAACGTGCTGTCTGATCTTGGATCATGTACTTCAAAATTGAAAACATGCCGAAACTGTAGATCAGCTTCAGTTTTGCCCCGTCAACGGTGCTATGAATAGATCGAAAATTGTTGGATATTACCCTTATTATGTTGGACACACATTTGGACAATACGGTAATACCTACTATATGGGCCACCCCCTGTTTTTCAAATGATAATTTCCTAAAGATTCGGACACTAAAAAAAAATAATTATTTTTTTCTGTCCGAATACATTTGCGAATTACGGTAATCAAGCTAATGAGTCATTTATGAAAACATGATAAAGGTGTTATTCCTCTTATCTGGTGTAAAATGACAGGTTTTACAGCTATAGCTACCCTAATTGACAAATTCATGCCAAAATCGTGTTGTAATACTTCTCCAAAAATTAACTGACATGAAAAATAGATCTCGGGGAAAAACCGCACAAAACCATGACACAACAAAAGTCAGTTTGGCATCGTCTGATCAGAGGCTTTTCATACTATCTTTTCATCTTTAATAATGAATTGAGACAGTGAATTTACACAAATCTCTTTATAAAACAGTAAGTGGAAGCTAAAATTGCTGTTAATGGATGAAAAAAAAAAATGCTTGTTTTATGAAATGAAAATATAGAACAATAACAATCTACAAATAGGGGGGGGGGGGGGTGGAAAGAGGAGGATGGAGGATAGGCCTTCTTGTCTTACAGAAATAGCACTGAAGAAGAAGGTATTGGACACTATTAAAAACAAAGAAGACTAGAATTAAGAACCCTTTAATGGATGTGACCTTTATTTTCTCCCTTTTCCACAATGTTCTGTGCTTTGAAATACAAATTTAGCCATTTGAACCACATTTGAATTGTCGTCTGCAAATGATTTAAATATGAAAAAGTGCAGAGTTTTTGTTGAACTGGTTTAGAATTAAAACTGAAAGACCAAAATAAAGGGTATTAAATAAAGCAAAGAATTTAATATATGTATTTCCTTTAATTTTTAAAGTATAAGATGCAACATCTTCATAAAGTTAATATCATTTAATAAATTGACACAGTAAAGCAAAAAAGCAATCTAAAACAGGAAAACCGATTATATAATCGATAGCTAGTTGGTTTGCTCTTCCAATTATAAAGCTATCGATTGTGATTTCAAACCGATTGCCCAACACTATGCGGTGTCTGATCCAGAATGCGCGAGTGCGAGAATCGCCCGAGTTTTTCATAATTCACGCACATTTTCAAAACCAGTGCGCTACAATCCCGCGCAAGAAATAGCTCAGCAATTAGTTTGATCATTTGTTAAACGTAATGCTCGAATGTTGATGTGAAAGTCACCTTCACAGCCAGCACAACTGCATCAGATCATTCCTACAGGGGTAAAAGTTTTCCGTATTGTGACGGAATTCCGTATTTTCAGGGGCCGACCAGGTCATTTTTCCAAATCGTTTAAATCCAAGGAGAAAATTTTTTATTTGGGGGGGGGGTACCCCTTTATCTCGTATCTATTGCAAGTCAATAGATTTCCAGATGCCGTATCAATAAAATTTATTGCCCCACTGCATTTGCTTTGTCCAGGGCTGATCTCGGTCAGTAATGTATCCTGTCAAACGCACTCACCCTAAAAACAATGAAATTCAAAGAATTTTGTAATTTCGGGGATAATTTGTACCGAAATGTTTACAGTCACTCACTCTTGCTTAGGGCTTCCCGATTCTAAATATAGATGCTGAACCGGAACGTTCTAAGGTTATTGTATGATGATATATTGTTCGTGTCCAAAATGTTGCGGCTGTGTTTTGATTGTTTTGATCGGTTTGCCGACTTTAACATTTTTGCCGCTAGGATTGTAAAACAAAATAAAGCATTAACAAAGCCCTTCGTTTTAGGGGACAAATATTGGCTGCAATTTGATTATTTGCTAGCGAAATATGGCTCAGTTTAAATTATCTTTGTTCTTTTCAATAACAAATGGATGTCAGAGCTGGGGATCGGCAACTATCTTTCGAAGTTGACAGTACGTGCTACTCAAATGCCGAAGCGACCGAAAAAGGGGGAAAAGTTTTATTCATACGCTAGTCCGATTTGTAGTGGTGGGCCAATGATTTACTATAGTCGGAAGTCGGTTGGTTTTGGCTTCCGATTGCGATTAGCTCTTGAGAAATCCCGGAATCGATTGCAGTTGGTACCGAAGCTCGCTCGGTCGTGAGACGTGAATACTGGTTTGTAGCGCTTGGTTTTTTTGACTGATATTAATCACACTCTAGGATTCAATATAGTGATAACAAACACGAAAATTGGCTGGAAAAATCAGAAAGAACTTTTTGTCCATGGATGTCTTGTCAAAACTCGACAACTCGGCAAGTTTCTTATTTGATCCCTGAGACCGGGTTTTGACGCTTGGAAATTTGAAATGACATGTCTTTGACGCTGAAAAATATTTGCTTAATTGTCAATCTGACACATGAAATTATCGTCAAGAGCTTCATATAACCTAGCTCGTGCGCATCCGGCAGAAATATGGGCTAAACACGATCAGTATAAAATGTGAAGGACACGCGCGTGATCTAATGAAGCTGGCGAGTCATTTACGAGAACATAATAACGGTGTTAATCCTCTGATCTAGTGTAAAGTGACAGATTTTAAAGTTACCTGCTATTCAAAATGACTAACTGATGTCACATCATGTGGTAATACTTCTCCAGAAATTAACTGACACGAAAAATTGATCGCCAAAAAAAATGTGAAAACCCATGACACTACCATGATCAGCGTGGCATCGTCCGGTCAGAGGGACTTCAAACTATCTTCTCATCTTTAATAATGAATTTAAACAGTGAATTTACACAAATCTCTGAATAAAACAATAAGTGGAATCTAAAATTTTGTTAACTGGTTTGGAAATTAAAATTTAAAGATCAAAATAAATGATATTAAACTTAATATCATGTAGACAAATTGTCAAAGTATTTAAAGCAAAAAGGCATTCTCAGTTCAATGGAGAAACCGATTGTACAACCAATAGCTAGTTGGTTTGCTCTTCCGGTTACAAAGTGATAATAAAATTTTGCATTTAAACTGATTGCCCCACACTGCCGATTTGATAGATTTTTTACAGGAATTGGACCAGTTCCATGGTATATCACTTACCTGCTTGTTTTAGCAAACATTGGAATTGATTTTGCCAAAAATGTTTGCACATTTTAGGAAAGGTTCTTAAAGTGTTTGAAGAGCTTTTAACTGTGAACATGTAGATCTATCTATAAAATCTTGTTTGCGCATGTCACATGAAAACAGTATATCTTTTAATAGGCTGTCATTAAAACTTGATATTTTAATGAAATTGTGTAGTTTAGATCTGAACCCCCATCCTTGTTAGTGTACCCCAAACTCCAGTTACCAAAGGGTACAAAAAGCTCAAGCTAGAAAATGCACAGCACACTCTGTCACATTCTCCCTGATAAATTAGCCATTCTTAAAGAGAGTGTTGTTTTCCTATTTGACAGATTTGATTTTATTCTTTTGACAGAAATTTAGCACATGTGATAGCATTTTAATGAATCAAATATTAAATACTAGATATGTCCTTTTCTCATACTTGTTGTACTTTCAAATACAAAACTGATGTAGGGCTAATCTGTTTAGGTCCTGTGTACAAAATGGAGATAAAAGAGGACAAAAATAACATGGGTACTAAAAACTTTGAGATTTTCTTAGGTTTTAGCATATCATATCTTTCGTTTGTTTTCAAGATTTTTTCAACTTTAAAATGCTAAAACTGGATTTCATCAGAGGAATTTGATGCTTATAAAATAGCTAAATCTCAGGAGCTTCCGGGGGCCTCTGGCCCTCTGGACCCCTGGCCAGGGCGTTGCCCTGGACCCACCGGGGGCCCTAGCGGCCCCCAGGCCCCCAGCTCAATTTTCAGTATTTTCAGGTTTTTTAACTTTTACCCCTGTTCCTATGAATCAAGAGTGACTTCCCTTTCTTACTTGAAGGACTTTCATTTTACGAAAAAAAAATTGTCTGCCATTTTATTTTTCTTCTCAATTTAAATATATCAATTACATGTCTCCAAGACTTACTTATTAAAATAAACATGAGTAAAGTACTGCCTTTACATCCAAACACATACCAAAACTGTCAAGATGAATTAATTTCAATATTACTTTATTCGTTTTGATTAATACTGATTCTCGGAAGTTGATGATTTTTTGCATGTAAACCCAAACATATAGCAGATGATTTTGACAGTTCTGTTCTATAGTTAATTTTGATCCCCCATACTTTTTAGAAATCTCCCATGCTTTTCAGAGTAATGGGGGGGAAATCCCCCCATTTTTTCAACTCCTGGATCAGACACTGCCATGGGTAGGTGATGGACTCAGACTTTATTGTTGAAGACTTGACACAGAAGTCGATCTAACTCACAACTATGCCCTAAATGCTGTGGTTACAGAATGATAATGTAATCAAATTTTTTCATGTGGTTTCTAGCTTTGCCTAGCATCATGAAATAGAAAAAAAAAATGTGGTATATTATATGTTTACCAAACAAACCTGAGCAAGAAGCCCTTGAAAACATTGTGGGAAAAGGAGAATATGCTGGTAACCATGTTCTCCTTTTCGCACAATGTTATCTACCCTATCAAAAACAGAAATCATTATTTGAGTTACTTTTTGGGCTGCACATGCTTTCAATTTGGTCGAGTCCAAAATTTTGTCGTGTGGGAAAGGGTTAAGAGAGTAAATCTATGATCAGACTTAACTTCTGTGTATTCTGATCTTGATCCACACTATCTACATAAAGCAAAGATGGTAAAGCTTGACTCTCTATGATTAATTGATTGAATTGGGGTTTACACCGCCTTCAAAATAATTTCCCTCGTATCGCGTCAACCGTCCACATAGTCAAGTATTTCCTGAGTTTCACCAGTATTAGGCTAGGGCTATGAAGTGTCTTGCCCAAGGACACTCACACGAAAGACCCAGTGATTCCTGTGAGGCTTGATCCCGGGGTCTCCAGGTAGTGAGTCCTATACTTTAGCACTGAGCCACACAGGGTCCACTGGTTCTCTAGGAGGTTGTAGAAAGGCTTATGAAATGAAGGCAACTTCTCTTTTTATTCACTGCTGTCTAAACGCATCTATTAGACAAATATTATTACACTGTTTACCACAAGCGATATCTAATTAACATAAAATTTGAATTTTATAATATCACAGTTCAAAAAGATGCCAAAGAAATAACAGTACATAGGACAACTATCCCTGGAGTTTGACATCAGCCCAATAACAATGAAAGGTCCATGTATGCCTGTGGCAGTCCTCTGTAACTGACATTCAGATTCAATAACAGACACATGTATATGTGTCAAGAAATTCCAGCGTGTCATTAACTCTTTCCCAGTTCTGGTGACAAAATTTTAAACAGGTCCAAATTGAAAGCCAGTAGAAGATGCATTCAATGAATCTCCAATGATGGAACTTGTCCCAGACAGGGTTGAAAACATTGTGAGAATAGAAGAAAATGCTGGTTACCTGCACATTCTTCTTTTCCCACAATGTTTTAGAAAGCCCTGTTCTACAGGGTATTTAAAAACTTGGAATTGTGTGGTTAAGGATTTTCCCATAATGTTTTGAAAAGCCCTCTTCTATAGGGTCGTCAAAACTCCGGATTGCATGGTGAAGGGTTAACCTTTTACCAAAGTATTCCAAGTTGCAACAACCCTAAAGTAGGGGGCTTTTGGAAACATTGTGGTAAAAAGGTGAAGTGCTTGAGACCAGCATTTTCTCCTTTCCTCAATATTTTCTACCCTGTCAAAGACAAATCCCATCATACAATGTTTTCAAAGGCCTTCTTCCTTCAGGGTCGTTAAAACTTGGGATTGTGTGTTAAAAAGGTTAACTATATATGAAATATATGTATTCTGATCAAAACAAGCTTCCATTTACAAAATCAGACTGTTCTGTACCAAGTGACATGAAATTCTCATAGCCGAGCCCCTGTAGTTCAGTTGGTAGCTTGCAGGACTTGAGAACAGGGGGTTACTGGTTTGATCCCCGGCTTGGCTAGTTTCTTTCCAAGGATTGATGATAGTCATTGCAACCGGATTCATTCCTCTCTCACCACTGACCATTGTCTCAATGATGGTTATGTGGGAAAGCACCCAGTGGCTTGAAAAGAGTATTGTGCAGAGTACTGGTATAAGAAACTCCAGGAAAGCATAGATACATGAATGTGCACTGGTCACCCCCATATAACTGACAGAATGTTGAAAAAAGGCGTTAAACACCATAATTCAATCAATCAATTAATCAATTTATCTTTCTCGTTTATTATAGAATGACAGTGCAAGGTTTGCTTCATGTACATAAAACATGTACCCTGAACAGCTCTTAAAAATGGTGTGGCAAAAAGGGGAAAAAAAATGCAGTGTCATTAAAACATGGTACATGTATTGTATGGCAAAGAGTCAACCCTTTACTACAAAATCCTGAGTTTTGTGGACCCTGTAGAAAAGGGTTTTTAAAACATTGTGGAAAAAAGGAGAAAATGATAGTAATTACCATTATTTCCGTATCCCACAATGTTTTCTATCCTATCAAAGACAACTTCCATCATTTTAGCCGCATTTAGATGGTCGTCTGCAAATGCTTTCATGTTGACAAGTCTACATTTTTATCATATGGTAAAGAGTTAACCCTTTACCTCACAGTCCTGACTTTTAACGACCCTATGAAAGAAGCCTTGTGAAAACATTGTGGGAAAAGGAGAAAATGCTGGTAACCAGCATTTTCTCCTCTTCTAACAGTGTTTTCAACCCTTCCCAAAACAAATTGTAATTCTTCAGTCTCATTTACTGTGTCATCTGCAACTGCTTTCAATTTGGGTGAAGTCTTACCATCTAAGATTTTATCATCTTAAAGGGTTAAATGGTATTTACTTTGTTATTTTTACAGCGACTAGAGAGATGTTACAACATTGTGGCCAATGTCACAAATGGTCTGTCAGATAGAGAAGCCAATGATGTTCTCAACACATATGTGAGTAAAAACACCCAAATTTTTTTTAGCTATTCTTCATAGAATTGTGGCAAGAAGTGTAAGACGCTTTTTTTTTTATTCCTGTAAGTATCAGGGATGTCTTTTATCATCAGTCCTTTTGTTGTATACATTATCAGTGGGCTACCGTTACCATGGGCAATAGTTAACCCTTTACCACACGACAAAATTTTAGACCTGTCCAAATTGAAAGCATTTGTAGATGACAGTTTTAACATGGCTCACATGAAATGATTTTTCTTTGATAGGGTAGAAAACATTGTGGGAAAAGGAGAAAATGTTGGTAACCAGCATTTTCTCCTTTTCCCACAATGTTTTCAAAAGCCTTCTCTTTCAGGGGCGTCAAAAGTCGTCATTGTGTGGTAAAGGGTTAATCATGTAGTGTTGGGCTTGTGCAAGAATCACACCCACGGAAAGATAGTAAAATTTTGCTTATTGTGAGACAACATATTAATAGCTTTGCAGACACAGACAACCAGGTAAATGTGGCTGTGATGATGAGATTTATATTTCAAAGGGTAGAAGACACTTTGAGAAAAGGAGAAAATGCTAGTTATCAGCATTTTCTCCATTTACCACAATGTTGATTAAAGGGCAAATCCTAAAATATTTTGACCAGACTGTTTTTTTCCTTTAATCAGCTGCAAATGATGTCAGTTAAACATGTGTCTGTCTTTTTTCATAAAAACCACCCTGTAACATGCCATAAACCACGGCCGAATTGTCACGCTGATATACGGCCCTAAAAATGGTACATGGCTTACTTCCCCTGATTTGCTTATCTCCCGTGCATGTCTGACGTCATTGTCGAGTCAGTCTGTGTATACCGTCAGTAGACATTAAGTAGGAACGCAGATGATTGTATGCAGATATCTGAGTATTAACTGAGAATTTAGCCGAAAAAATGGTAAATTGTGCAGCCTATGGCTGCAACGTCGATTCGGGAACTCATAGAATTAGTATTTTCAAATTTCCGAAGGAATTAAAAAGGAGGAAACTATGGATTCAACGTTTAAACCGGGGCCGGACAGTAGCGACGGATTTTTTGCCATAGATCGGTTCATTTGAAATTGTGTCTGAAATACTTCGATGACAGTCAGTTCTTAATAAGTCCAAAACTCGCAAAAGAAGTTGGTTATAGGAATTTTAGGCTGCAGTTAAAACCTGATGCTGTCCGACATTATTCGAAACTCCGAGTCGAAAGGAGATAGGCCTTAAACCGAAACTCCGAAAGACAGACATTCCGCAACGGCAGTTTCCAAAAAGAAAATCCAACATGAAGTAGGTATTTTCTTTTTTCTTGAAATTGGAATACATGAATTGTTATTCGTACTAATTTACCCTTTTCTACATTACCGCTTCATTCTGAACAAAGAGAAAAATGCTGCCGTTTTCTCCCTTTTCCAAATGATTTCAACATTTAACAAAATTATAGATTCATCCAAATTCATAACATAAATTTTGCAAATAACATAGTCGACATTGTTCAAATGATGTAAACTTTCAAGGGATAATAATCATTCTTTGAACAGCATACATCATTTTCTTCCCACACTGTTTTTCAAACACTCTTTCTTTGGGTATTGGAAACTAGATCTAGGGTTTGTATTGTAAAGGGTGAAATCAGTATCTGGCTACCCCTAATCATGGTCATAAATGTAAATCCATCACTAACCAGTTGAAACAATACAGGAAATGGTTACATAACATTTGCATATCTCACCTCTTTACGCTGTAATGTTTGTTGGTGACAGTAAAACCCATGTTACAGCTTTTATCCCATACACTACTTCTCTTTGACATTTCACTCTTAAAAATTATTTGACAACTTACATGCATTTTGAACAAATTTTGAATTGTATCTTTACAACTTTGATATGTGGATATTTCCTTTTCCTATCCATATTATGTCTTCTAGACAGGCTACTGAGAAAAATGTTTTGAACATGTCAGCATGAAAATTTTGAAAATGCATATAATTTGACACAAGTCATTTTCTCTGAAAATCAGACAAAAGTGAGAAAATTAAAAATAACACATTTTTTTTTAAATTAAGAAACAGAATGTTTTTGACCAGACTCTTTTACCTCAAAATTCTGATCTTCAACCACCCTGATGGAGAAGGCTTTTGAGGACAGGGTGAAAAAAGGAATAAGTCCTGATACCCAGAGTTATCTTCTTTTCCTACAATATTTTCTACACTCAAACCTATTGTCAAGGCCACATTTGATCTGTGGTCTGCAAATACTTTCGGTGTGGAGTGGACAAGTCTAAAGTTTTGCCATCTGTGTAAGGGTTTAGCCTAACCCTAACCCAAATGATAAAAAAATTAGAATAATTCAAATCCACAGCATTTAAATATGACCGATAAAATGTGATAGTTTATTGGAATTTAGTTTAACTTAGTTTAACCCTTTACCAAACAATCCTTTGTTTTAACGACCCTTGTGAAGGAAGAAAAACCTTTTGAAAACATTGTAGGTAAAGCAGAAAATGCTGGTAACCAGTATTTTCTCCTTTTTCTACAATGTTTTCTACCCCATCAGAGACAAATCCAAACATGTGAGTAAAATTCAATTCGTTGACTCCAAATGCTTTCAATTCTGTTGAGTCAATAAATTTGATGTTTGGTAACAATTTAAACATGTATTTTACATCTCTTGAGAAACAAGTTCATACAACTCGTACTAATCTCGTACCAAAACAAAACTCGTGCCCAGTGTGTGGGATTTATATTTAACCCTTTACCAATCAATCCCTCGTTTTTACGACCCTGAGACAGAAGCCTTTTAAAAACATTGTAGGAAAAGGAGATAATGCTGGTAGCCAGCATTTTGTCCTTTAACCACAATGTTTTCTACTCTGCTGGAAACAAATTTCAATTTTTGAAATATTTAACTTTATTGTGTCGTCTGCAAGTGATTTCAGTTTGGACCTGTTTAATATTTTGTCATTTGGTAAAGAGTTAAAAATAGAAAATATTGTGGATAAAGGACCAATTGATAGCTACTAGCTCTTTCTATGTTTTTACTATGAATCTGAAGTCGTCTATACTGCAATTTGACCGGAATGTCAGTATTAACCGCTCAGTCCCTAGTAGACGGTAGACCAATTTGAGACTTACCCAAATTGAAACAATTTGCATACGACAAACAAGAACTGAACAAATTACAATTCAGAGTTTAAGACTTTCACAGAGAAGCTCTATATGGAACATACAATAGCTATACATGTATGATAAAATTTTGCATTGAATGGATCATGTAGACAAGGTAAACAGCAAAAAAGTATTTCACACAGGTAGATCCGCTCTCCCTCTCTCTGATGTTCATGTATTTCTGTATGGTAAGAAAAACAACTAAAATAATTTTCAAAATAATTTTGAGAATTAACTCTTAATAATCTCGGAACATATTCTTTTATCAAATTTCATGCTGGTTAACAGCATTTCAAAATATTCTTATTCTCATGAAAATCGTGATTTATTGTGTAACCCTTTACCCATGACAGAATAAACTTGTACCCGTCAGTGTTTACAGAATTCTTTACAAGATAAAAAATATCAACAAAGACCCATCAACAAATAGTTGGAACTAACATCTCACGATTATCAATCGTAAAAGTCAAGAAAAGGGTTATTTGACATGAAACTAAAGTGTCGGGGAAATGTCTTCAAAAGTGTCGGGGAACTGTCTTGTCGTGGAACTGTCTTGAAACTGTATTTTTTTTGTTGTTGTTTGATTCTGCCCGTTAATCTACTGAAAATGCTTCACGTGAAACAAAGTTTATGCCATACACTTTATTTTATCATGTATAGAATAATATTTCTGTTAGCGATGTTCGCCCCGTCATAGACGTATTTCAATAGCGCGCAATACTCAACACGTTGAAAAGTCCGGCACAACATCGTCATTTTCGTCATCAATGGGCGAAAAGTTACTTTTATCCTCATCATCAGAAACTTAATAAGTTTCTTTAAAAATTGGCTCGTACATGTACGGCCTTACCGGCCCAGAATCGTCTATTTCTTCGTCTTCAATATCGCTCAATTCACTATCGTAAACAACGTCCATATTGAAACAAGCTCTCCTATGACGTCACAAATCAAGGGACGCAACAATAAGTAAGATAGATAAGAGATGCAATAAGAATTAATAAGCAGAAATATGAATTGAAAAAAAGTACTTTTACTAATTTTTAGCTCACCTGAGCACAAAGTGCTCAAGATGAGCTATTGTGATCGGTCAGTGTCCGTCATCTGTCCGTCCGTCCGTTCACAATTACAAAAAAATCTTCTCCTCCTAAACCGCCAATCAGATTTCAATGAAACTTCACAGAAATGATCCTTAGGTGATTCACTTTCAGAATACTTCAAAGATTTGAATTCCATGAAGAACTCTGGTTGCCATGGCAACCGAAAGAAAAAACTTTAAAAATCTTCTTGTCCCAAACTGTAAGGGCTAGAGCTTTCATATTTGGCATGTAGCATCATCTAGTGGCCCTTTACCAAAATACTTCAAATTATGGCCCTAGTGTGGAAATTGGCCCTATGCTGTGGGTTCTCGGATTTCACATAGAGATAAAGAAGGAAATCTTTAAAAATCTCCTTGTCCCAAACCGTAAGGGCTAGAGCTTTCATATTTGGCATGTAGAATCATCTAGTGGCCCTTTACCAAAATACTTCAAATTTTGGCCATAGTATGGAAATTGGCCCTATGTTGTGGGTTCTTGGATTTCACATAGAGATAAAGAAGGAAATCTTTAAAAATCTTCTTGTTTTGTTTACACTCTAGCATCTACAAATATCAACCAATCAGCACCAAACTTGGTCAAAATATATATGACCATAAGATCTCTGATGAGTTCGATTATGGGTCTAATCGGACCAGAACAACTGGAGTTATTTGTCTTTGAATTAGAAAAATTGCTATATTTGCATTTGTTTACACTCTAGCATCTACAATTTTTAACCAATCAGCACTAAACTTGGTCAAAATATAAATGACCATAGGATCTTGGATGAGTTTGATTATGGGTGTAATCTGATCAGAACGACTGGAGTTATTTGCCTTGAATTAGAAAAATTACTATATTTGACTTTGTTTACACTCTAGCATCCACAGTTGTCATCCAATCGGCACCAAACTTGGTCAAAATATATATGACCATAAGATCTCGGATGAGACCGATTATGGGTCTAATCGGACCAGAACAACTGGAGTTATTTGCCCTTGAATTAGAAATATTGCTATATTTGACTTTGTTTACACTCTAGCATCTACAAATATCAACCAATCAGCACCAAACTTGGTCAAAATATATATGAGGCGTAAAAAAAAAAAAATAGTTTGTTTCGGGTAACCCGACCCTACCTGGAGATTTTGCCCCGACCCTAATTTTTTTTTTTTTTTTTTTTTTTTTTTTGTCTTCCGATAAAAAAAAAAAAAACAGCCTTTTATCATACTGTGTCACAGGACGCCTGTTTCGGCAAATATTGCGCATTATATTATAGGTGTACAATCATGTACTACTACATACATAATTATGCATGAAAACTCCTACGCCTGTACAAAAGCTATCGTGTATCGGAGTATATTGAACCGACCTTAAACACAAATTGTCAAACGCAATAACGTGGGTTTTCCATTTCTAAAAATACATACAAGCAGGCGGAGAGATCGGGCTTTTTCGCTAACTCCACACAGGAACTTCTGTTTATCGAACGTTCGTATCCTATCGCACGGTTACAAAAGACAAACGGGTACCAGTTTTTATCTTCTACAACAAATCACGCCCGAAATACTGCGGTACTATACAGACTGTGTAACGAACTTTTACTTGTGATTTTCGCTTTTCTTCGCGTAAAATATAGACAGGATCCCGTCATCTCTGTTGTCATCACCGCATTTCCGGTTCTGTAGTGCATTGTCGCTACTTTCGGTTTGCTAGATTTCAGATTGAACAAGTTCTGTTCATTCGGCAAAAGTGCTAGCATGCTCCAGAACTACGAACAATTAAGGTGTTCAATGCAGATATAACATTCGAAAAATTTTAATGGACGTTTCTCTTGCAACTTATCTGACAGGACGGACTGTGGACTAAACTAGACGACGGCAACGATAGAAGTTTAGATTTGTATCAAGCGTCGATAGGTCTTCATATTAGACAGGTATTTTCATATTTTTTTTCTATCTCTGTTACAATGAGGCAACAATAATTTCTTTTGGAAAATATAAATCTACCCAAACTTGCCTTGTTCTCGCTTTGCCCCCCACCCCCTCCCCCCCTTTCACTCAGCTTGATTTACCCTACCTGGTCTTAAAGAAAAACCTGAAACTGCCTAGGCTAGGAGCCGCTATGCAAAAATTTTCCAAGGCTTTCTAATCTCTCCTACACTTCCGGCAAGTGATGCCACTTTAGTTTCCAGGTAAAATGTGTCTGATCTATATAAAATTGATGAGCAGCAGCACTTCTCCCACATTTCTTGACGGATTTTTGTAAAATTTTCACAGGATGTTTCTCATCATGTGACCTAGCGCATATTGTCAAGGTTTTGCAATTCAGAGCTGCATCATGGAAAAAGGGGGCTTCATGTTGTATTTCATTTTTCACCAATATCTCTTTAATTAATACTGGACATATCTCAACGGATTTGGATGAAATTTTCACAGATCATGTGACTTAGCGCATATTGTCAGGGTTTTGGAATTTATTACTGTGTCATGGAAAAAGGGGGCTTCATGTCAAATTTAAACTGCGTCCATCCTTACAAAAGTCTGTTTCTTGTGAACGCAACTCCTCCCACATTTCTTGACGGATTTGGATAAAATGTTCATAGAATGTTTCTCATCTTGTGACCTAGTGCAGATTGTCAAGGTTTTGCGATTTATAGTTGCATCATGGAAAAAGGAGGCTTCATGTTATATTTCATTTTTCACCAATATCTCTTTAATTACTTGACATATCTCAACAGATTTGGATGAAATTTTCACAGATCATGTGACCTAGCGCATATTGTCAGGGTTTTGGAATTTATTGCTGTGTCATTGGAAAAAAAAATGTTTTTCATCAATGTATCTCCAACTAATGGACATAATTTCATGAAACTTCATATTTTTATTGCTTAATCAAAGCCAATGACCAATGAGTCCGTTGTGCGTCCGTCTGTCCATCCATCAGTCCATGCGTAAAACTTTTAGATCACATGTAACACAATATATCCATTGAGCTACCCAGGTAGGTGCTAGAAATTCCAACACTTTAGTCTCTAAAGCTAGCTGCTTGAAATAGCAGCCATGTGGCGGCGTATATTGTGATGACGACACTCTTGTTTCACATTATAACTCTGAAGGACAACAAAAGTGGATACTTGTAATTTCAAAGTTGTGTCAAGAATGTGTGTTCTAGATAAAAAACAATATGCATAACCTTTGTAAACCCAACTTTTCTACAGATAAAATGTTTACTTTTAAAATCAGTATAATATATATAGTCTTCTAAAGTGTTCTGGAGGGGGAGGGTATTAAACATAAAAACAAACGAAACATTCTAGTATTTATTCAGTTTATTTAGAAACTTGCAAATAAATGTTTTTCACTTTTTTAGCTGTTTTAGCTCTTTACCACACAATCCACAGTTTTAACAATCCTTAAAAAAAACTTTTGAAAACATTGTGGGAAAATTGAGGGAAAAGGAGAAAATGCTATAAACCCATATTTTCTTTGTTTCCCATGTTTTCTACCCTTCCCAAAACAAATTTCAATTTGTGAATTACATTTGTTTTGTTGTCAGCAAATACTTTTAATTTGGACAAGTCTAAAAAAATTCAATTCAGAAAAGAGTTAAACAAAAGTGGACAGCATTCAGTGGGGAAAAAAGATGCAAATATAGAAGTATAGTTTAGATAGAATTTGACCATTTACCGCACAGTCAGAAAGTTAGTGACAGACTAGAGGTCTTTTGAACACATAATGAGAAAAGGGACTCAGAGCTGGTAGCCACCATTTTCTCTTTTTTTTTTTCCATTTTCGAAAGCAAATACCACCATTTCAAAATGTTTTTTTTTTTTGTTGGGGGGGGGGAGTTTAAAAAAAAAAAAAAAAAAAAATTCGTCCCTACCCTACCTAACATTTTTGGAGACGTTACCCTAAACAAACTATTTTTTTTTTTAGGCCTGACTGTAAGATCAGGGATGATTTCCATTTTGGGTCTAATCGGACAGGAACGACTGGAGTTATTTGCCCTTGAATTAGAAAGTTCTTTAGAATAGTTCTTTGTCCAGAGCATAACTTTGTCATCTCCAGTCCGATTGACTTGAAACTTGGCATTTGTGTTTGTTGCAATAATACGGAGTGCAGTGTGAAAGAACCATAACTCCACCTCGTACTGTCTATGAGTTATTTCCCTATGATCATCATTTTTACAGCATTTTCTGCTCATCTGGAATATAAATTTGTCATCTGCAGCCTGAACATCTTCAAATTTGGTATGCATGATTGTTGAAAATTACGGAGTGCAGTGCACAAGAACCATAACTCTTCCTAGCATGAATTTTGAGTTATTCCCCCTTTGACCTTCATTTTTGTTGCATTTCTTGCTTGTCCGGAGCAAAACTTTGTCATCTTAAGCAGGAATGACTTGAAATTTGGTATGCTTATTTGTTGCAATATTTGGAAGTGCAGTGCACAAGAATTGTAACTCTACCTCGTGCTGTCTTTGAGTTATTTCCCTTTGAATTTCATTTTTACAGCATTTAGTGCTTGTCCGGAATATAACTTTGTCATCTCAAGTCAGAACGACTTCAAACTTGGTATGCATGTTTGTTGCAATATTACCAAGGCCTAAAAAAAAAATATCTGTGTTTCGGGTTTCAGTCCTAGATGCAGTAGGTAGGGTCGGTCAGGAAAAAAATTTTTTTACATTTTTTTTTTTTTTTTTATACATGGACCATGTCAAGATTTCAAAAATAGAGATTTTAGCTTCCATTTATTATTGTTTTATACAGAAATTTGTGTAAATTCACTGTTTAAATTAATTATTAAAGATGTAAAGAGAGTTTTAAGTGTCTCTGATCGGACGATGCCAAAATGGCCTTTGTTGTGTCATTGGTTTTCGCGTTTTTTTCCAGCTCTCTTTTATGAATGCCAATTAATTTTTGAGGAGTATTACCTCATAATTTGTCTTGAATTTGTCAATTATGGTAGCAGGTAACATTGAAACCTATCACTTTACACCAGATAAGTGGACCAACATCTATATCACGTTTTCATAACTGACTCGCCAGGTTCACGAGCTGTGATAAACAGAGCAGCGCGCGTTTTTCACATTTGTTACTGAATGTGTTTATTAAAGCCCATTATTCTGCCGTATGCACATGAACTAGACTATTTCATATGGAGCTTTAGCCGATAATCACATGCACCAGATTGACTCTAAGAAAGATAATTTTTGAGCGTCAAAAACGTTCATTTCAACTTTCCAAGCGTCAAAACCCGGAGTCACTGGTCATATGAAAATGCTGCACTTTCACTACTCTCTTGTAGTTGTTGACAGCAGGAGGCAAGTTTTAGTCCCAGGGAAGGGACACTTGAAATCATACAGTGTGATACAATCTTATCGGCTTTTATACCCCTTAATTTGCCTAAATGTTGCGATATCAGATAAAGACCCGTGCCTAGATTTTTTTTTTAATTCCTAATTTTTCAATTTTTGTAAATTGGCTACCTCACCGGGTGGCTATCGCATATCATATTGGTTATACAACGAAAACTATGTCAGTTTTTTTCTTTAATGCAAAACTGGCAGCCTGTTCGGCCGTCGCTAAATACATACGGATTTGTAGACCGACCAGTTTTGGAGCAGTACCTGTTTTTGAACCCGAAATGATATCCCACTTTCCTTGCGAACTATAAAGTGAATGACGTCACCATTTTGTGTCAACTGCTTGTTTGAATGTAAATAACGGAGTAACCACTGTTAATTTACGAAATGCAACAAAAGCAGACAGTATGCATGTTTCGAAAGGAAAGATCAGTTTTAGTGACAAATTTCTTATTACCATTTTAAACTCGATATGTGCCCAATTTAAATTCTCCGTTTAAAGTTCAAGTTTAATCCTGAAAAGTTCCCAACATGTGACATAGTGTAGATGCCAAAAAGTCACTTAACCATACTGGAATAATGTGACAAGATTCTGATATATATTTAGATCAGAGAATTTCGTGACCTATTTCGTTCTGTCACTTATGACTGAAAAATTTTTCCAGAACACTCGCTGCTACTGAGAGTACAACCCTTTTATAAAGACACTCAATATTTTCGGATACTTTATGAGATAAGTTTTTGAAAAATTCCTAATCTGTCCTCAAAGGTGCATGTAAACTGATAGAAGGCACCAAAAGGTCTTAATTTTAGCTATTCAGGTATTGTAGAGCTACTGTAAAGAAAGGGCCAATGGCCGCCTTGACTTTTATCTGTCCCCTTCATTGCGCTTCAGAAACTGAAGACAGTTGACTTAGAACTGGTCATTTATGCTGTTCAGAACAGTTCATTCTCGTGACAGTTAACATTTTAGTTGAGTTTGGTGCACACGATGTTTTTCAGTTCCCTAATACATGTTCATGAACTGTTCTATAGATAGTGAAGGCCACGAAATGAGAGCACTAAATTTCGTGCGTGATTCCCGAGTTTGCAGATGGGGCGTGGCAAAGTTGACATTTGATTGATTGGCATTTTATGGCGTGTACGCATGTTTGGTATGTAACTAGACAAAACCTAGTTTGTTATCGATCTTCATATCAACTCTTTTGGACGGCTACGGGACATACAACAGGTGTTAGTATATTTCGATGCAGACGAGTGACAGGGAACGAAATTGCAACAGCCAAAAAGTACCGAGATGTACCAAGATCGCACCTAACAATTTTTTTTTTTTTCGATCATAATGGAAAAAAAAGTTTAGGGTCGGCAGCATTTTTCTAGGTAGGGTCGGGAAACCCAAAACACAGGTTTTTTTTTTTAGGCCCGAGTACAGTGCACATGAACAATAACTCTACCTAGCATGGATTTTGAGTAATTCCACTCCGATCTTCATTTTTACGGTATTTCTTGCTTGTCTGGAACGGAACTTTGAAGTCTCAAGTCAAATTGACTTGAGACTTGGTAAACATGTTTGTTGCATTACCTGCCCTTTGCAATTATTATACCTCCTTGACAACTGGCAGTGAGACGGGCATATCTTGCGACAATTTGCTGCTCTTGTTTCATTATCATTTGGCCTTGAACCTCGATATTTGGTATTTATCTTTATTTTAGACCTTTACTGCTTAGTACTCAGGTGAGCAATATAGGACCATCATGGTCCTCTTGTTTTTTCTAATTACAACATTACCAGGTTACCATTTGATAAGTGTAGATTTGAAAATTAACCATATCTGAAACTTGTTGATTTACCCTTTAAGGTTGTTAAAATTGGATTTATGAGATAACAGGTACATTGAAAATGTTGGGATGATACGAATATCCCTTTTCAAGCTCTGAAAATGTGTCCACATTCAACTTTATCTTTCTCTTAATCCCAGTGTAACGTTTGAACGAAACATAATTGAACTGTTGAGAGTAAATTCTTCAGATGATATATTTAAATATTTGCCAGATATTAAAATTTTAGACTGACACTGAAAGGACTGAGCCCCAGTAGCTCAGTTAGTAGCTTACAGGACTTGAGAACAGTTCATGGGATTGCTGGTTTGATCCCAGGCTCGGCAAATATCTTTCCAAGGAATGATGATAGTCATTGCTGCAGAACTCATTCTCTGTCACTGCTGATCATTGTTTCAATGATAGTTATGTGGGAAAGCAGCCATAATAATAATTGGAAATAATATCGTGTAGAGTACAATTAAAACAAACTCCAGAAAGCACAGATAGGTGGACTGTCCGTAGCATTATAACTGAAATAATGTTGAAAACAGCATACAAGCAATCAATCAATCAACATTGAAAGGATTTAGGAACGAAAAATTAAATATGGCAAAATATGATGGAATGCATTCTTGGAATAGAAGAATAAGTGGAAAATGCTTTTTCACACATTGTTTTTCAAAAAGTCCTCTTTCCCCAGGGGTTCTTCTGGTAACGGGTCAAGATAATGATGGAATGAGATGAAACATGTATTTTACAGGTCTGTAAAGGGTCACAACAACACGAGGAAGTACAACTGGGCTTGCTGTACGCCATCCTTACTGATTCCGGAAATGCTTCCAAGGTAAGATTTGTGTCTGACTTCATTCTTTACTACATCTACATGACAAAAATGTAGAACTTTTCTGTATTAACTCTTTACTAAACAAAAAAGTTTCAAACCAGACCAGATTGATAGCGTTTGTCGACAACAAATAAATTGTGGCACAAACAATGGTACCTGTCTTTGGAACAGTAGAAAACATTCTGGGAAAAGAAGAAAATGCTGGTCACCAGCATTTTCTTCTTTTCCCTTAATGTTTTCAAAAAGCTTCTTCTTTAGGGTGGTTAAACTAGGGATTGTGTAGTAAAGGGTTAAAGCACTTGGAGTCAGCACATCATGCTAGGCTCAGATGATAGGATATGTCTTTTGTAGGGTAGAAAACATTGTAGGAAAAGAGGAAAATACTGGTTATTGATTCAATTTCTTAGAGTGTTTTTAAAGACTTTCTTTCTCGGGGTCTTATAAACAACATCAAAACTTTGGAACGTTTGGTAAAGACAGTCACACAAGGATTTGCTTTTCCTTAGCACGTATTAATAACTCTGCATACAGAGACTAGGTGGTCATCATCAGGAAGAAGGAAGTGGTTAGGTAAGCTGGCACAAGTAACTATACAAAGACAGCATTTGCGTTAGCGCAAAAAAATGCATCTGGGACGCAATTTAACTAAGGGCGGACGTGAAAAAATTACCGTCTGCGTCCACAGGACGCAAAGCTTCTTTTATGATGCATCGCCAATCATGCCACTTTTAAGTTCAAGGACGAGACATCTTAGTAGCTAAATAGGGTGCTAATTTTATCACCTACTTAAGATGAATAGGTGTAATATTATTAAGCATGCACCGCATGCAAGCCTCTTCAGGTTAGTCGTTGCTAAATACACACCTTAACATTCTTGTTATAGATTCCTGACAGGATGCACACAATCAAGGCGTGGCTTAAAAAAACATAGGCGGCGAATAAATCTCGTGTGTGATTCCTGATTGGTTTGCAGTGACGTTACACTAGATATTGCGTGAAAATTGGAAAAAGTCTATTTAACCCAAATAAAGAGTGTACCGTGATAAAAAGTGGGGGAAAAGTTTGTTTCCCGTATGACCAGAGTGGCTGTAAGAACTGACATGGCAGGGTGTGGCTTACCTTTGACATAAGTCGACCAGTTTATTTTTAGCTCATGGTGAGCTTTTGTGATTGTGCAGTGTCCGTCGTGCGTCGTCAACTTTTACCTTGTGTATGCTCTAGAGGCCACATTTTCAGTCCAATACTCATGAAACTTGGTCAGAATGTTTGTCTTGGTGATATCTCGGAGGATTTCGAAAATGGGTCATGTCAAGTCAAAAACTAGGTCACTAGGGCAAATCTTAGAAAAACCTTGTGTACGCTCTAGAGGCCATATTTTCAGTCTAAAACTCATGAAACTTGGTCAGAATGTTTGTGTTGATGATATCGCAGATGACTTTGAAAATGGGTCATGTTGGGTCAAAAACTAGGTCACTAGGCCAAATCTTAAAAAACCTTGTGTTTGCTTTAGAGGCCACATTTTTAGTCCAATACTCTTGAAAATTGGTCAGAATGTTTGTGTTGATGATATCGTGGACGAGTTCGAAAATGGGTCATGTCGGGTCAAAAACTAGGTCACTAGGGCAAATCTTAGAAAAACCTTGTGTACGCTTTAGAGGCCATATTTTCAGACCAATGCTCTTGAAAGTTTGTCAGAATGTTTGTCTTGATGATATCTCGGATGAATTTGAAAATGGGTTAGGTCGGGTCAAAAACTAGGTCACTAGATCAAATCTTAGAAAAACCTTGTGTATGCTCTAAAGGCCATATTTTCATTCCAAAACTCTTGAAAATTGGTCAGAATGTTTGTCTTTGATGATAGCTCAGACGAGTTTGAAAATGGGTCATGTCAGGTCAAAAACTAGGTCACTAGGGCAAATCTTAGAAAAACCTTGTGTACGCTCTAGAAGCCATATTTTCAGTCCAATACTCTTGAAAGTTGGTCAGAATGTTTGTCTGGATGATATCTTGGATAAATTCCAAAATGGGTCATTTCGGGTCTAGTCACTAAGTCAAATCTTAGAAAAACCTTGTGTAAGCTCTAGAGGCCATATTTTCAGTCCAAAACTCTTGAAAATTGGTCAGAAAGTTTGTCTTGATGACATCTCGGACGAGTTCAAAAATGGGTCATGTCGTGTCAAAAATTTGGTCACTAGGTCAAATCTTAGAAAAAAACCTTGTGTTTGCTCTAGAGGCCATATTTTCAGTCCAAAACTCTTGGACGTTGTTCAGAATGTTTGTCTTGATAATATCTCAGATGAGTTTGAAAATGGGTTATGTTGGGTCAAAAACTAGGTCACAAGGTCAAATCTTAGAAAAACCTTGTGTACGCCCTAGAGGTCACATTTTTAGTCTAATACTCTTGAAAATTGGTCAAAATGTGTGGCTTGATGATATCTCAGACATGTTCGAAAATGGATGATGTTGGGTCAAAAACTAGGTCACTAGGCCGAATCTTCAAAAAACCTTGTGTTTGCTCTAGAGGCCACATTTTCAGTCCAATACTCTTGAAAATTGGTCAGAATGTTTGTGTTGATGATAGCGCAGACGAGTTCGAAAATGGGTCATGTCGGGTCAGAAACTAGGTCACTAGGGCAAATCTTAGAAAAACCTTGTGTATGCTCTAGAGGCTATATTTTCAGACCAATGCTCTTGAAAGTTTGTCAGAATGTTTGTCTTGATGATATCTCGCATGAATTTGAAAATGGGTTAGGTCGGGTCAAAAACTAGGTCACTAGGTCAAATCTTAGAAAAACTTTGTGTATGCTCTAGAGCCCATATTTTCATTCCAAAACTCTTGAAAATTGGTCAGAATGTTTGTCTTTGATGATAGCTCGGACAAGTTCGAAAATGGATGATGTTGGGTCAAAAACTAGGTCACTAGGCCAAGTCATTCAAAAAACCTTGTGTTTGCTCTGGAGGCCATATTTTCAGTCCAATACTCTTGAAAATTGGTCAGAATGTTTGTGTGGATGATATCTTGGATGAGTTTGAAAATTGGTCATGTCGGGTTGAAAACTAGGTCACAAGGTCATATCTTAGAAAAACCTTGTGTACACTTTCGAAAGAGATTTAAAATGGGTAAGGTTTGGTCAAAAGGCTAAGGTGAGCGACTTCAGGGTCATCATGGCCCTCTTGTTCATTTTAATGGCCTCGAGTCAGTTCAGAGTTTTTCGTCGTAAATCTGCGTCATACATCAATTATAACATATTTTTTTTTAAATCGATCCTTTGCTTTGAGGAGATTTAAAGTGCATATTCTTATACTGTCTTAAAACATTGTGAAGAAAAGGAGCTCGTGTTCTTTATACTGCATTACCTATTTTACCTCAGTCTAAAATGTAGTGAACTGACACAGTACTTGACATAGCCCCGCCCTACCAGCTATTACAGCCAATAAAAAGCAGTCAAATACCCTGTTCTATTTATAGCCATTACCTGATAACGTGTATTGAAAATGTCGGAGAAATCAAGTCAGGATCACATAGTATGAAGACTGTTAAATATTTATTATATCGTTTATGTTTGCATTTAATGTTGTGTATAATGAATGAATGTTTAAATTATTGCGATTGTTATTGGTTGTATCCTTTATCAGTATGCTTTTGCCAGTTTCAAAAATGAAGAAGAAAAAAATAATTATGGCAGCTTTATGTCCGATGTCAGCATGATTTTCCGACCCAGGCTGGTTAAACTATTTTCTTTCTTCTTTTTTTTTGTTAGTTTACAAAATATTGAAAGTAGGAGTGTCTATGAGTGCTTCTCGTAACAAGGACGTGAAATAATGGCCCAAGGACGCAAATTTTCAAGCCTCTGCGTCCACAGGACGCAAAGTAGAAATAGCTGGCGCCAACACTGCAAAGAAATTCTAAGAAAGGATAATGTTCTATTTGAGTGATAAAGAAAAGATTTGTTGGAAAAAGAGCAACGGCTTGTAAAAAGAAATTGATCACTCCATTACATTGTTTTCTATGGTTCTCTTCGGCTCAAAATATCAAAATGTAAATTAAAGGTGACCACTGCAGGGGTATACAAACTTGTATTTGTATAGCATTGGATTAAGCAAGACGTCTGATAGAGGTCTTTCATTGTCCTTGTTTATTTGTTATTGTTTCAGTCATACCACAGCATCAGCTCACGTATTCATGTATGTCCAGGGTTTCATCAGTACTAAGCAGAGACCCTGAGGTGTCTTGTCTAAGAACATTCCCAAGAAAAACATAGTGCATACATTGAGGGTAGAATCCAGGCCTCAAGGTCCTACACTTTACCACTGTGCCGCGCAGGACCCATTTCTATGCTTTGAATTTAACAAAAGCAGAAAATACACTTTAACAAAAGCAGAAAATACACTTGACAGTTATTGAAAGCCTTTTTTTTTTTTTAACTCTTTACCATACAACAAAATTGTTGATTAGACCAATTGAAAGCAATTACAGACAACAAAATCACTAAGGTTCAAACAAGGGTTTTGTCTTTGAAAGAGTAGAAAAGATTGCTGGAAAAGGATAAAATGCTGGTTACCAGCATTTTCTGTGTATCCAAGATCCAAGAATGTTTTTAGTGGTCTCTTTCTTCAGGCTTGTTAAAACACAGGACTGTTTGGTAAAGAATTAAAATAGATTGGTGTTTTTATTTCAGAATTACAGAGATATTCACCTTGTTTGTCGAGATGGATTTAATTTAGTGGTGAACAAAGTGAATCAAATTATATTTGAGAAATGGTTGAAGTTAAGAGACATTGGGAGATCTCAAATCCTCTGGCTGGCCAGAGAGCTGGTCAAAAACTCAGTGATGGGTGCTGAGACGGTTATAGGCAATTTAATGAGACAGATAGCAGGTAAACTATTATCAGTGTTTGGATTATTAAGTTGTAAAAATTTTCTTATTTGTACAACAGATTTTCAATTTTTAGCTCGGCTGTTTTCGAAGAGAATGTCAAGGTATTGTCATAGCCCTATTCTTGTTGTGCATGAATTGTCATACAAAAACTGTGACATTATGATATCTCTGTCATTACTAAAGATATTTACTTGAGTATTTCTTAAAGGCTGTAAGAATTGACCTGGCAGAGCTTGGCTAACCTTTGACAAATGTCGACCAGTTAATTTTTCATTTTACTGGCTTTCAAGCAAGTTCTGAATTGTTCGTCTTGAATCAATGTAAACACATGCATCACAACAGTACTTTATGGATCCTTTGCTTTATGGACATATACAGTGCATACTCTACTGTCTGAAACCATTGTGAAAAAAGATGCTTCTTATCCATGTTGTTCAATTCACATGTATTTATCAATGAATAGCCCAATACGGCTACTCATGATGATTTCTGACTTACTTATTTTACCTCAATCTAAAATGTAGTGAGCTGTAGCATATCATTGCTCTGCCAGGTTAATTCTTACAGCCTATAACTGTCAAAAGGGGAACCGATACAACAAGGGAAGGTGACCATCAAAATATTTTTGACAGCTATGTACCTCTTTTGACAGGATTTTCACTGAAAAAAATTCTATTTGTAATAGCAACTTCAGCAAAGCCATGCTCTGGCAAAAAGGGGGCTTAAGCATCTCCGTATTGCATGATACCAAGGAATTTATTGCAGTATTATAGATCCTTAAAATTCGTTTTATATAACAACTTACTGAGTTATGAGGTATACTGGTCCTTGGACATGCAGAAAATTTAAAGATAGCAAAAAGTTATGGCCCATGTCAGCCAGGGCAGACTGCGCAGGCTGACCCGGGTTGATCCATCTTGCAGATGCATTAAACCCCCTTTTCACAGAGCATGGTTCATAGGTTTTGTCAGAAACTTTTTTTATACAAATAGCAAAAGTTATGGCCCATGTCAGCCAGGGCAGACTGCACAGGCTGACCCGGGTCGATCCATCTTGCAGATGCATTAAGCCTCCTTTTTACAGAGCATGGTTCATAGGTTTTGTCAGAAACTTTTTTATACACATATACATTTTAGTACTCTTAAACCCACCTCTGTTTGAATTATTAATAGATCATATAAAATACTGGAAAATGGTATAAAAGATAAAGTTTTGAAGGAAAGGAAAAATACAGTTTTCAACAGTATTGGAAAATATTATGGAAAAAGTAGCATTTGACTGTCACAAGCCCCCTTTTAGTATATTTTTTCAGCTGTATTGTTGTATAATGTGCTTAACTATTTAACATGCAATTCCGAGTTTTATCGACCTTGAGGAAGAAAGCCTTTGAAAACATTTTGTCAAAAGGAGAAAATGATGGTAACCAGCATTTTCCCCTTTTCCCACAATGTTTTCTAGCTTTTACAGACAATATCCACCATTTGACCGACATTTAAGTTGTCATCTGCAAATGCTTTGGATTTGGACAAGGCCAAAACTTTAAATTTTGGTAAAGGGTTAAAAATACATGTACGTATATGTACATTGACGGTTAAATCCCTTTAGATTAGGCCACTAAAAGGGTGTTCTTGATGAAAGTTATTTTGATTTATGATATTACACTTTCAGGAGGAGATATTGCACCAAAGAATGTGTGGCTGGCTGAGAGTGTGTTGGATATCCTCTGTGAACACAGGTTTGTGAATTTTATCATTTCTTATCCCTTAACCAAACAATCCCGAGTTTTAATGACCCCAATCAGAGAAGCGTTTTGAAAACATTGTGGGAAATGGAGAAAATGCTGGTAACCAGCATTTTCTCCTTTTTCCACAATGTTTTCTACCCTTTCAAAAACAAATACCATTGTTTGAGCCGCCTTCCTATTGTTGGCTGCAAATGCTTTTAATTTGGACAAGTCTACATTTTTCTTGTGTGGTAAAGAGTTGTGTGCATTTCTGTTGAATAGAGAAATTCCTCGGTGAAGTAATTTTTTGCAATCTTTAATTACCTGTTGGAGTTGAGGTAATATTGCAAGCTTATTAGTTCAGTGCTCCATCGACTGGCCTGCTGACAAAATAGTTGAGCCGTGTTGTAGCAAAAGGGTGCTGACTGTATCTCCGTGATGCATGATACCAAGCCGGTCATTACATATGGCCTAAAAAAAAATAGCTGTGTTTCGGGTTTCCCGACCCTACCTAGAAAAATGCTGCCGACCCTAAATTTTTTTTTTACTACGATCGGGGAAAAACAATCCGTTGGGTACGATTTCCCGTTTTATCTCGTGTAGCCATCCAAAGAGTGGATACAAAGATCGATAACAGGCTAGGATTTGTCTAGTTACACACCAAACATGCATTTGGTGCAGTAAATTTGGAGAAGAACTTTATAAGCCTAAGCTTTCGTTCTTATCCTTTTCTTCAGTATATTTGTTTTATGATTGTATTATATTGTCTCTTGTAAACTTGTATATATTACTGTCGAATAAAATATGTTTAAACATACATACACACCACAAAATGCCAATCAATCAAATGTCAATTTTGCCACGCCCCATCTGCAAACTTTATTGCAAACCACTAAATCAAGCTGCCCTCATTTCGTGGCCTTCACTATCTATAGAACAGTTCATGAACATGTATTAAAGAACTGAAAAACATCGTGTGTTCCAAAACTCAACTAAAATGTTAACTATCACATGAAGGAACTGTTCTGAACAGCATAAATGACCAGTTCCAAGTCAACTGTCTTCAGTTTTCGAAGCGCAATGAAGGGGACAGATAAGTGTCATGGCGGCCATTGGCCATCTCTTGACAGTAGCACTAGAATACCTAAAATTAAGACCTTTTGGTGCCTTTTATCAATTTCTATGCACCTCGGAGGACAGATTAGGAATTTTTCAAAAACTTATCTCATAAAGCATCTGAAAATTGAGTGTCTTTGTAAAAGGGTTGGAAACATGTACTCCCTGTAGCAGCGAATGTTCCAGATAAATTGTTGAGTCATAAGTGACAGAGCGAAATAGGTCACGGAATTCTCTGATCTAAATTTGGATCAGAATCTTGTCACATTATTCTAGTATGGTTATATGACTTTGTGGCATCTACACTGACTATGTCACATGTCGGGAACTTTTCAGGATTAAACTTGAACTTTAAACGGAGAATTTAAATTGGGCACATATCGGGTTTAAAAAGGTAGACTAACAAGAGATTTGTCACTAAAACTGATCTTTCCTTTAGAAACATGCATACTGTCTGCTTTTGTTGCGTTATGTAAATTAACAGTGGTGACTCCGGTATTTACATACATGAAACAAAATGTTGACGTCATTCACTTCATAGTTCGCAAGGAAAGTGGGATATTTCGGATTTGAAAACAGGTACCGCTCCAAAACAGGTCGGTCTACAAATCCATACATATTTAGCGACGACCGAACAGGCTGCCAGTTTAGCATTAAAAAAAAAAAAACTGAAATGGTTTTTGTTGTATAAACAATATGATACAGGATAGCTACCCGGTGAGGTAGACAATCTAAAAAAATTGAAAAATTAAGAATTAAAAAAAAAAGATAGACTAGGCACGGGTCTTTATCTGATGTCTCAACGGAAGACCAGTTAAAGGGTAAAAAAGCCGGTACGATTGTATCACTCCGTATGGTTTCAAGCGTCTCTTCCCTCAGTCTAAAACTTGCCTCCTGCTGTCAACAGCTACAAGAGAGTAGCGATAGAGCAGGGTTCTCATATGACCAGTGACTCCGGCTTTTGACGCTTAGAAAGCTGAAATGAACGTTTTTGATGCTCTAAAATTATCTTTCTTAGAGTCAATCTTGAGCATGAAATTATCGGCTAAAGCTCCATATAAGGTAGTCTGGCTCACGCGCATATGGCAGAATTATGGGCTTTAGTAAACACAATCTGTAACAAATGTGAAGGACGCACGCGGCTCTGTTTATCACAGCTAGTAAAGCTGGCGAGTCAATCATGAAAACGTGATATAGATGTTGGTTCACTTATCTAGTGTAAAATGACAGGTTTGAATGTTACCTGCTACCATAATTGACAAATTCAAGACAAATCATGTGGTAATACTCCTCCAAAAATTAATTGGCATTCATAAAAGATCGCTGGAAAAAAACGCGAAAACCAATGACACAACACAGGTAATTTTGGCATCGTCTGGTCAGAGACACTTAAAACTGTCTTTTCATCTTTGATAATTAATTTAAACTGTGAATTTACATAAATGTCTTTATAAAACAATAAGTGGAAGCTAAAATCTCTATTTAATGAAATCTTTATATGGTCCATGAAAAAAAAAAAATTTTTGAAAAAAAAAAAAAAAATTCCCGACCTACCCTACCTACAGCATCTCGGACTGAAACCCGAAACACAGCTATTTTTTTTTTTCTAGGCCTAATGATGGATCCGTAAAATCAATTATGTATAACAACAGACTGAATCATTAGGTGTAATAGTCCTCTGACAAGCAGAAATTCTACCCATAGCAAAAAGTTTCGACTCATGTCAGCCTGTGGGGACTGCGTAGGCTGACATGGGTTGATACTTTCTGCAGATGCATTAAGCCCTCTCTTCACAGAGCATGGCTCAGTTTTATCTGTGCAGGAAGCTTTTAAAGAAGCTTAGTGAGGATATGTAAGAAAGGAAAAATTATTTCATTCCCTCAAGATATCACCTTTGTCTAAAATAATTATCTGATGAAAAATTATTTCATTTCCACAAGATGTAACCTTTGTATGAAATAATTATCTGACCACAACTTAAGTATCATGTAGATGAACGAAAACACTGACAGTTCATGTACATCACATATTTGATGTATTTCAGAGTATTTATTGATAAGTACCCATCGCTGGTGCCTGTTATAGTGTACACTTACCTACGAGTGATTGTAGACCATACTGGTCACATATTTCATAATCTTCGCCAAAGAGAGGCTGAATTTACTGCTTCTTTACTGAGAGACAAGGTTTGTGCAAAACTTTTCAATTTATTCCTTTTTTAACCATCAATTTATCCTTTTTCCCACAATGATTTCTAATTTTTCAGAAACAAATCCCATCATCTAAGCTAAATTTAATTTTTCATCTGTATATGCTTTGAATTTTGACCAAGTAAAGAGTTTGTCATCAAGTAGAGAGCTAAACCTTTCCTTTTCTCACAACGTTTTTCATATTGTTATAGACAGATGTTTTAAATGTTCCCTTTTTACCAGTTGTTTTTGTGTAGACAGAAATAGCGTTGCAGTTTTCCTTCTCCCTTTCTAACTCTGTAACCTTTGTTTACTGTAACTTTTTACACTTAACCACACAACCTCTACTACGACCCTGAAAAAGAGAGCTTTCGAAAACATTTTAGGAAAAGGAGTAAATGCTGGTAACCAGTAACCAGCATTTTATCCTTTTCCCACCATGTTTTCTAACCTTTCATAGACAAATCCCATTAGTTTTGCCACATGTATTTTGTCATCTGCAAATGCTTTCAATTTGGACCAGTGTAAAATTTTGTTGTGTGGTAAAGAGTTTAAATGCTTGGTATGATATCAGTTACTTGTGCTGGAAGTATGGATCAAGATCAGACAGTGCAGGATGCGTCTAAGTCATTTAGTTTAATATGGCCAGCAACACGCGAAAAGGGGCATTCTGACATTTGGGTAAACTGTCGTCTTGGATCAGTCTGCTCAGTCCACGCAAGCAAATCTGAAAGGACACTTTCCGTTTTTTTTATGTAATTTTCTGTTTTGCGCAAGTCTACTGCAGCACAAAACCTAATGTAGTCGTAAAATGCCGTTTCGGATTAGCCTGCGCAGACTGCACAGGCTGATCTGAGACGACACTTTACGCAAATGTCCGAATGCCCCTTTTTGCGTGTTGCAAGCCATATAGATTGACTTTGATACTTTTTGAAAGAAGCCAGTGGCGTGGAAAAGCTTACTAGCTATATTATAAGCAGGGAAAGGAAGTCAGGGATACATGGATAGTTGATCTGGCTTCTATGATGATGTTGGAAGTAGTGTTTAATATTGTGTGGACATTCAATAGACACTAAAAAATAACCTACTCTGTTTTGCAGTGGTCAGACTGTATGGTGATTGGTCGAGATTTAATTAGGTTGTTACAGAGTGTAGCTAGGCTGCAGGAGTTTGAGAGTTTATGGAGAGATATCATGTTGAATCCTTCAGCACTGGCTCCTCATTTTACAGGTATACAAAATACTGTTACCAATATTACTTATTTCTCATGCTTGTATGATTTTGAAAAAGAAATAAAATTGTGGAAAGCTAGTGTATGGTTAAATCTAGAATTGGTAAGTTTTAGAATCATAGCGAGATACTGCAAAGTCTTCCCAACTACTCCACCAAGTATTTTTGTCAACTTTCTGATGTTTTAAAAAATGATGAAAGAGAATAAATGTTATAATGTTTAAGTGTTTTCTAAGCCCTTAATCAACATTGATGACATAAGTACCTTCTACAGATGGCATAGAACATAGAACAGAATGTACCTGTTTTTTAATCTGCACCATCCAGTTCTTGTTCTTAGAAACTATGACAAAAGAGTCTTTTTAATTTAATTGCAGTTAGGTTTTTTTATAGACCTTGAAAAAAAAAACATAGAAGTTTAACAGTAAATACATTATTTTTGAAATCATTTAGATTTGTCTTTAATTCCAGGTGTACAACAGTTGTTACAAACTAGAACTTCAAGAAAATTCTTGATAAACCGCCTCACTCCAGATATGGAAAATAAACTGGTATTTCTGACAACTAAAGTGAAGTTTGGGCAACATAAAAGGTACCAGGACTGGTTCCAAAGACAGGTATGGATGAATACTTATATCCTGCAGGGCATAGCCTAAAATTCTCTTCATTGACTCCTTTTCCTGTCTCCTTTGGTTTTTAATTCATAGTGAAGAATAGTTATGGGCAAAGGTTTGCCAGCTGTGCTTTTGTGTGGGCTAAAACATGGTCTTATGCAGATATGTGTAAAAGTTGTTCATTTCTCTGGTAATACTTTGAGCAAAGCACAAGAAAATGTTTGTCTAATAACCTGGCATTGTATATTTCAATATATGATTAAGAATTTTTTTGTCTTATATAAAGGAATCATACATGAGTTATCCGGAAAGTTGTGTATTCCATTTAATGTTGATTAAGGATGTTTTTTATATTATGGAATTACACTTAACCCTTTACCAAACGAAAAAATTATAGGCTGGTCCAAATTGAAAGCATTTGCAGACGACAAAATAAATGTGACTGAAAAATTGATACTTGGTTTGGGAAGGGTAGAAAACATTGTGGGAAAAGGAGAAAATGCTGGTTACCAGCATTTTCTCCTTTTCCCACAATGTTTTCAAAAGGCTTTTTTCTCAGGGTCATTAAAAGTCGGTATTGTGTGGTAAAGGGTTAAATTACACTGAAAATAAACTCCCCCTCCCCTCGGTGAGTACTGATGATACAGTGGTGTATTTTTTATGTGGTGAAAGATATAGAATGCAATTGAGCCATGATCTGGTAAAATGGGGTTTAATGCATCTACATGATGCATTATACCAAGCAAGAAATCACACAATTATGGATCCATAAAATCCGTTTTGTCTAAAAACTGACTGAATCCTGTGGTAGAATGATCCTTAGACACACAGAAAATTGACCCATAGCAAAAAGTTTCGACACAGGTTAGCCTGCGTGGACTTTTTCATCTTTTTTCAGATGCATTAAGCCTCTTTTTCACAAAGCATTTCTCATTTTTTTCCTGCGGGCATCCTCATGATAAGTGTAATCTGTACATGGTTTACTAATATTTTCAGTTCTTTGTTTTTGTTTCAGTACCTTGCCACACCAGAGAGTCAGTCTTTACGCTGTGATCTGATTCGCTATATTTGTTGTGTATTTCATCCATCAAATGAGTTGTTATGTTCGGATATAATTCCAAGATGGGCAGTGATTGGTTGGTTATTGCAGACTTGTACGGTGAGTTACTAACTCTTCTCAAACTTTATGATGCATTTACGCTGGCGGTCTTTGGAAAACATGATACCATAATGTATGAAGAACTTGCTAAGACCAAGCAGTTTCTCTATTGCAATGTCAAGTAAATAAACTTTATCTCTTTTGATATCTGCCGAGACCCGGTAGCTCAGTCGGTAGCGTGCAGGACTTGAGAATACGGGGTCTAGGGTTCGATCCCTGGCTACGACCCCTGGCTCAGCCAATTTCTTTCCGAGGATTGATGATAGTCACTGCGACAGGATTCGTTCCTCTCCCACCGCTGACCATTGTTTCGACGATGATTATGTGGGAAAGCAGCCAGTGGCTTGGAAAGAAAATTGTGCGGAGTACTGGTAAAAGGGACTCCAGGAACACATGGATAGGTGCACTGGCCGCCGCGATATAACTGAAATAATGTTGAAAAACGGCATTTAACACCATACAATCAATCAATCTTTTGATATCTGAAAATACAACACACAAAAACTAAGTAAAAGGTTTTACTAAACAAGTTGGCAGTATGTATCCAAGATCAGACTACATATTCTGTGCAGTCTGATCTTGATTTGTGCTTTCTGCAGAAGCCCTTTTTCTGCCAATTGGACTGAAAGGGTTAATATTTTCTTTATTAATTTCATCTTTATGTAAGTGCCATCAGTTTTTCTCTTTTAAATAATGTGAGTTGTTGTGTCTAGAATGTGTATTTGAGGTATTTGTTAATTTGATACATTTATTATTCGCATGGTATTTAATCTCTATGCTAGTTGTATATTGGCAGTTTCATGTGAAAGATACCTTTGATGAAAAAGTAAAAATGCATCTCATAGAGTATGGAGAAATGGAGTATCAAGAAAATATGTCATTTTCTGTGTCAAATGTTGGACCTTGGTGTGAGACTTTGTGCGTTGGATGCCAGATAAAATGTGCATTGTGTGTACTTTGTATTTCAGTCAAACGTAGCTGCATCCAATGCCAAACTGTCCTTGTTTTATGATTGGTTCTTTTTTGACCCAGACAAAGACAGCATAATGAATATAGGTATGTAATCCTTTGTTCTGTAATCTAAGCATCCTGCATGGCACAGTGGTAGAGTGTAGGACTCATGGCATGGAGACCCCAGGTTTGAGCCTCACTGAATTCACTGGGTTTTTCGTTGGAGTGTTCTTGGGCAAGACACTTCAGAACCCCAGCATAGCACTTGTGAAACCCAGAAAATACATGATAATGTGAACTGTCTCTGTGATAAGACTGAAATAATGTTTAAAGTGGCATAAAACACCATTCAATCAATCAATCAGTCAAATGTTCTATAATCTGGATCTGTATTCTTAAGAACATTTTTGGTCCAATTCTAGATTTAAGAAGTAACACAACTTTTAATTGTAGAAAATTTTTGAGAACAAGACCAAGAATATTTTTAAGAATGGTTGATGAATACAGACCCTTTACTTATTGTAGATGCAGCCTTTTGAAGGAAGCTGTCATGCATAACTCTACCAGTCAACAAAATTCTAGGCTTGTAAATATTGAAAACATATTGGGACAAAAATTTGAATGTGGCTCAAATGTTGGCATCTGAATGTGAAAGGGTAAAAAATTTGAAAGGGAGAAAATGCTAGTTACCAGTTAATAAATTCAGTGAACATTCTTGCCATTAGTAAAAACCCAAATATTGGGATTTCAAAGTTCTTTGCAATGGAAGAAACATCACCATAAGGGAGGGTGTAGAACCTAGATCAGACTGCACTAAAACATTGTGGCAATGGTGTAAACGGATACCCTCAAAGAGCCCTTGCTCAGTATCAGCTTTCACATCTATCAACCCTCTAACACACAGTTCCGAGTTTTAACGACCCTGAGAAAGAGGCCATTGGGAAGCATCATAGGAAATAGCTGGAAACCAAGTGGTAACTTTCTCCTTTTCCTACAGGGATATATCTGGCCTGTTTACAATTTATGTGTTCGACGATGAACCTTATGTGTTCAAGCCGATATTTTGAATAAAGTTTCTGTTCTGTTCTGTTCTGTCACAGACAAATTACATCATTTAGGTCACATTTAATTTGTTGTCAGCAAATGCTTTCAATCAGTGCGTCTTAAATTTTGTGGTTGGTTACAGAGTTAAGTAACTCACACTTAATAATCTGCCTTTCAGAACCAGCCATTTTAGTAATGTTTTATTCCATGAGATCTCATCCGGCCATCACAGCCACTCTGCTAGATTTTTTGTGTCGGGTAAGTCAAGTTTGTGTTGTTTTGTATTTAATAATGAAATACATAATCAGAGCTTGTACATGAGTCAGTTATTTCCAAACTTTAGAAATTACAGCACATAAGAATTGCTTCAACTCTTTCACTACTAAAAAAATAACTTTTAATTTTTTAATGACTACAGATACAGTTCTGTCACAAAATGAAGCAACAGTTCACTTATAATCTAGAATAAAAGAGTGGACTGTGTAGATCAGAGATCAGACTGCACATTCTGTGCAGTCTGATCTTGATCTACTCTGTCCACAAAAGCTTCTTGTGTCGTCAGTGGTAAGGAAAGAGCTAAATGAGTTTGAACTATATGTATATGCAGTGTAGGGGATTAACCTTATTTACAGCAATTAACCCTTTGAGAGCAATAGACAAAAGCAGAGGCCTTTGAGGACAGCAAAGATCGAGATCAGATTACACAACACTTTCTGCTACTTTGCTGTTGGTTTTTTTAGTTCACCTGAGCACGAAGTGCTCAGGTTGAGCTATTGTGATCACTCACCGTCCGTCGTCCGTCCGTCCACATTTTTTTGTTTACACTCTAGCATCTACAAATATAAACCAATCAGCACCAAACTTGGTCAAAATGTATATGACAATAAGATCTCGTATGAGTTCGATTATGGGTCTAATCGGACCAGAATGACTGGTGTTATCTGCCCTTGAATTAGAAATATTGCTATATTTGACTTTTTTTACACTCTGGCATCTACAAATATAAACCAAGCAGCACTAAACTTGGTCAAAATATATATGACCATGGTCAAAATATATATGACCATAAGATTTCGGATGAGTTTGATTATGGGTCTAATCGGACCAGAACAACCGGAGTTATCTGCCCTTGAATTAGAAAAATTGCTATATTTGACTTTGTTTATACTCTAGCATCTACAAATATAAACCAATCAGCACCAAACTTGGTCAAAATATATATGACCATAAGATCTTGGATGAGTTCAATTATGGGTCTAATCGGACCAGAACAACTGGACTTATTTGCCCTTGAATTAGAAAAATTGCTATATTTGACTTTGTTTACACTCTGGCATCTACAAATATAAACCAATCAGCAATAAACATGGTCAAAATATATATGACCATAAGATTTCGGATGAGTTCAATTATGGGTCTAATCAGACCAGAACGACTGGAGTTATCTTCTCTTGAATTAGAAAAATTGCTATATTTGACTTTGTTTACACTCTAGCATCTACAAACATAAACCAATCAGCATCAAACTTGGTCAAAATATATATGACCAAAAGATACTCAAACTTCTCACAAATATTTAGTACCAAGCAAAGATGTGCATATTATATTTTGGTCATTGTTCACTGAGTTTTCACAATTACTCCCCATTGATGAAATTTGTTGTCCACTTTATTCCTCAATAACTACAGCACAGATTTCAATGTTCATTTCTGTGACAAAAATCTATTTCTTGACAAGGAGCTGTTGGCGGTATGATCACATTTAGTGATTTTTCTAGTTCTGTTTGTAGCATCACATTATAGAACTTTATCAACTTTATCCAAATGGTGTCCTTTAAATAGAAAATGCACCCCACCCCCCCTGTGGTTCACAAATTAGCATGTACATGTATGCTTATATGATGCAAACTTATAAATCTTCTTGTCTGAACCCAGAAAACCTAGAGCTGGGATACTTTGCATGAAGCATCACCTTGTAGACCTCTACAAATTTTGCACATAACAAGCCCCTGGGATCATTACAGGCCCTGCCCCGGGGCTCACATGTTTGTACATAGCCTTATGTCAGGCAATTATTAAAAAAATTTTCTGGGTAACCTAAGGGCCTAGACCTCTATAACAGTTGTGAGATTTCTCTTTTTTCACTATCATTTGGCCTTGAACTTCAATATTTGGTATTTATCTTCATTGTAGAGCTTTACTGCTTAGTACTCAGGTGAGCGATATAGGACCATCATGGTCCTCTTGTGTTCTTTTTTTTTTTAATGAAAAATTCCATTTCATTAATTCAGTGTTCTAAAGATTAATGTTGCATTAGATGATGTTTGGGACAATTACAATTTTAATTTGGCTCTCATAACTGTTTGGTGTGAAGTTGATAATTTGTACCCTTTTTGAAGGTTGAAAATACTATACTAAGTGCTGCAAATTAACATGTATCTTCGTTCTGGCTCAGGTGGTTGATGGTGTTGATTCAAGGTCAGATTTCATTGACTGTATGAACTGTGCAATCTGATCTTTATCCTGTACTGGAATGCTACAACAAGGCATTTTAGTTTATCAGATTGACTTTATTGAATGGATACAATTTATACTTTTTCCATTTCAGATAATGAACAATTTCTGTCCAATGTATGGAGAACAAATACAAGGAGGAATTTATAAATCTTTAAGAATTATTCTTGAGAAAAGAGTGCTACAGTGAGTAGGATTTAGTAATGTTTTCTACCCTATTAAAGATAAATTCTATGATTTGAGCCAGTTCTAAAATGTTGTCTGCAAATGATTTCAAGTTGGACAAGTCTACAGTGTTGTCCTGTGGTAGAGAGTGAAAGGCAGGCTAGAGAAGGGGGATAAAAATAGACAGATGGGTAGACAATTTTTCTGTTTTTTTTTTTTTTTTTGGACTCTTTGGAAAACTTTGATAGGAGACAATGTTTGGTTTCAAAGTCTATCTTTTGCATGGTCAGAAAAATGAGGATGAAATTATGTTCTACGATTCTTTATATGATAGCAATTTGATGTGAACATTATAGACAGTATACTTTCCCTTTTCCTTATTTACAGATCACTATCTCCTTTATTTGAGAATCCAAAGTTAGATAAAGAACTCCGACTTCTTATCAACAATAATTTTGGGGAATTTCTGTCTCCTGAAGGTAATGATAATTGCATTATAGTCTCCAGTTGCATATTGGATAATTTCTTGCCTAATGTGAACTTTTCACTTTGTCCCTTTTGTTTTAAAATCATCAAACAAAGCAACAGGTCGGATATATCTTTTGTCTTTAATTATACTTTCCTTCAGTCCTGTGTTTTACTAACCCTGAAGATGGAAGCTTTTGAAAACATTGTAGGAAAAGATAAGATGCTGCTAACCAGCAAGCCCGCCCAGGTAGCTCAGTGATTAGCGTATCGGACTCGTGACCTGGTGGTTGTGAGTTCGATACCTAGTTGCAGCAAACTTTCTTTCTGGTGATTTTTCACCTCTCACCTCTGATGCTTGTTAGAAAGTAGTCAGTAACTTGGACAGGAAGTTGTATCAGTATTGGTGTGAGAAAGACAGGAAACACATGAGTGGGTGCACTGACTGCCATGATATGACTTGAGCTGTAGAATGGCATTAAAATCCAAAGCAATCAATCAGTCAATCAATCAATCAAATAAAACTGCTGACCAGCATTGTTTTCCTTTTTGTGCAATGTTTTCTTCCCTTTCAAAGGCAATTTCCATCATTTGAAGCTCATTTTATTATGTGCAAATGCTTTCATTTTGGACCAGTTCAAAATTTTGTTGTCTGGTAAAGATTTATAAGCTTCCTGTCAACCTATGATGTGGATACTCGTCAGTTGTCTCATTTAGGTGATTCAAGTGCAAAGTACCCACATCATAGGCTTTGAAGAAGAAAAAGCAGATTTTAGAATTCGATTACCTCAACTTTTGGAACGTGTACTGAAGGTTTTATTGTATGTTTCTGTATTGATAGTTCATAAAGAAGATATAGAAACCAACAACAAAGATGGAGGTCTCCACATGGCTTTGGAAAACAACCATTCTATAGATAACAATCTGTCAGATGCTGCATTCTCAGATGATGAAGATGAAATACCAACAGGTTTGTTATTATAGTCTTGTTGTATAACTTACCCAGGATAACTGTATGTAAACAAAAACACCATAAAAGGGTGTTTGTAATTATTAACTTTATCTAAACAATGTTAGCATTCTGTGGTCTTTATCAGCTAATTTCTTCAGGAAATATTATAGACATGGAGAAAGATTAAATAGAATGAAAGGTGTTCTGAAAATTTGTGAATTGCAAATTTTGGAATCAATAATAAAGGAAAGAAACCATTGTTGGTTTGTCTCCGTTGGTTTAATTTTAGATCAGACCTGAATTCTGAACCCACATATATGAACAGAGGTAGATAGACCAAGCATTTATCACAGGTATTTTACCTTCTTTATCACACAATAAAAAATTGAAGACTTATCCACACTGAAACTATTGTAAATGAAGGGATTTGTCTCTGGTCGGGTAGAAAGCCCAGGAAAAGGAGGAAATGCTTGTTAATAGAATTTACTACTTTTCCTACTATGTTTTCAAAAGCTTAGCTGACAAGGGTCATTAATATGAGATCGTTTAATAAACGTTTTAACAAGATGTTCCTGTTAATAATTTCAGAGAATAACAAGTTTGAGACGATGTTCCGCCCTATAAATGACCAGCGGTATCAGCCGGTAGATATTACAGAATATTTACAACAGTTGGATGGAGATATCAGGGAATACACTATGCAACTGCAGAGTGAAAAGTAAGACTCATCTATTTGAGCCATGCTCTGTGAAAAGGGGGCTTAATGTATATCCGAAAAGTATCGACCCAGGTCAACCTGTGCAGTTCACACAGGCTGACCAGGGCCGAAACTTTCCGCTATTGGTGAATTTTCTGTATGTCAAAGGACCAGTGTACCTCATGATTCAGTAGGTTTTTATACAAGACGGATTTTAGGGATGTATAAAACTGTGATGACTTGCTTGCTATCATGCATCCCGGAGATGCATTAACCCTTTACCAAACAATCCCTGGTTTTTACGACCCTGAGATAGAAGCCTTTTGAAAACATTGAGGGAAAAGGAGAAAATGCTGGTAACCAGCATTTTCTCCTTTTCCCACAATGTTTTCTACCCTGCTGGAAACGAATTTCAATTTTTTAATTATGTTTATTTTGTCTTCTGCAAGTGCTTTCAATTTGGACCAGTCTAAAATTTTGTCCTTTTGGAAAGAGTTAAGCACCTTTTTTCCAGAGCACAGCTCATTTATAGATGAATTGAAATAGAATATTTCCTTAGCTGTATCAGAACATAACAAGGGCATTTTCTAGCCAAGCTTTCAATGTTTTGTTGCTCAATGTGTAGATTTTTTGAAAATAATGATGCTAATCAATTGCATCAGCATTTACTAGCATCAGGGATCCCTAGTGGCTTCGTGGTGAGGTTTAGAATTTTTAATCCAGAGGCCCTTGTTTCAATCTTCCCTCGAAGTGCTATAAGTGTCCTAGGAATGCCCTTAGGCAAGAAGCTTCAGAGCTATAATCTAGTTCTGGTAATATCCAGCAGGCTCATTAATATGTAGGCTGCCCCAGCGATATGACTAAGATAATGCTGAAATGGTATAAAACATATCAAATGAACAGTATCCCATTAACTTATGAATATAACTTTTTAGCCTTTTAACAATACAATTTTTGAAAACATTTCTTGATAAAGGAGTACTTATTGCTTTAAACAAGCAATTCCTAAATTTCCTACACTGTTTTTCGTATCATTGAGAAACCATGTTTTCCTCTAGAACAAAGGTTTGTATATAATGTTATTTATGTAAATTTGAAAAAACTTTCACAGTAACTGCTTAACCCATAAAGCACTTTTCACAACCATAGTACCTGTTGAAACCAGTGTAGATCAAGATCAGACTCTAAATATGTGCAGTCTGATCATTGATCTACACTTGGTAGCTACTGTTGCTCTTTTTTGAAAGCAATAATTTTTTTTCCACATGGAATTGTTGTTTTCCTAATAATCACCCTATGTTACAGTGACCAAGAAAACCAATGTGAGGTAATGGACCGCCTGATGCAGACTGTTGTCCGAGAGGATGAGTTTGATGCTGATACAGCTGTTACTCTCTCTATCTGTTTATGTCAGATTCTTATCTCCCAGTTTAGTGCGAACATATTCCCTCAGGAAATAGATGACGAGTAAGTGTACTCGATTACAGTCTTGTATAATTTCAGCATTTCTAGAGGTTGATTTTCATTTTGTTCCTTATTAACTACATGTATTTGTAAAACTGTCCTATGACAATCTGATTTCATTATGGCAGCTTTATATTAAATGATGAAAAATTGTCACATTGCTAATATTCTCACTACCAGCAGACTGAAAAGTTGCTATACTGTGCCATTGAGCCACTTGTCAATCACGATATGGATAGAATTATGAATCTTTTGTTACTTTAGTGTTATGTTATACTCTGATATAACTGAAGTACTATTAAAAGTGGCCAAGGATGGTATCCAACCAACTTTTTTTTTCCACTTTATTTTTCAGATTATTAGAAGAGTCTATTGGCACACCTTTGTTTGTTATGTTAAGGTAAGATATTATCGTGTTTAGTATGACCAGCATTTTTTCATACTGACTTCTATCAATCGCTTTTGACTATGTTTTTGAACAATTTCACTTCAGCAATAGACATCTACATAATGTCACTAGTATGTTAGATATATATCGTTTAATACTAAAGTCCTGATTATAATGTTAATGGCTTTCATTAATGATATAGATTAAGATTTAACTGTACAACTGTACAAAACATGCAATCTGACATTTGGTAGACATTCATGTATTGTAGTAAAAGTAGCTTTTAAGTTGCTTTAGCTTTTATTTTATACTGTAAGTACCACCTTCGTTAATCAGACTGTTTTTTGAGTTTGTTGTATAATTGTTCTGAAGGTTTAATCCTTTGCCACACAATCTCGACTTTTTGACGACCCTGAGGAAATACCCTTTTGAAAACATTATGGGTATAGGAGAAAATGCTGGTAACCAGCATTTTCTGCTTTTCCCACAAAGTTTTCTACCCTTCCCAAAACAAATTTCAGTTTTTTTTGAGTCACATTTATTTTGTCGTCTGCAAATGCTTTGAAATTGGACCAGTCTAAAATTTTATTGTTTGGTAAACAGTTAAATAATGTTTCTTTCTTTCATACAGGTTTTTGAGTTCAACTCCCGAGGAAGATCCTTCCAGAATCCCATTATTGCAGCTACTAGGGGAGATGTATTCTAGACAGCCTCGTATAGGCTATCTCCTCCTCTACTTTCTCAAAGTTGGGTATGAAATATAGTAACACTTTTACACTTGCAAACAATTCTTTTTTCATCCAAAAAGCCACTTTCGAAAAACAATATAGCCAATCGAAAAAGAGCATGTAATACATAATTTCTTCTTCTGCCACAATGTTATCACATGTTTCTAGTATTTGAACTTTACTCTTAGAGAGCTGTATTAATGAAATGGATTATTTCAGTTAGGTAAAGCATCCGAAATATTGTCATTTCAAGGTAGTTTTGACCAGAAACTAAGTAGCAGACAGTGTAAATCCGAGATCAAACTGCACATTCTGTGCAGTCTGATCTTTATATACACTGTCTGCAAAAACAACTAAAGTTGGTTCAATCACTGACAGGAATAAGCATATTGATTGTCTGTATCTTTAGAAGGTTGCTTTCAAAGTGGATTTCAGACAAATTTTTCCTGCTGGTATTGAGTTAAATTGTATCCATGTTTTATCTTAGTCAATATTTTTGAGAGTATTGGCATACTAATATGTAACATAGATCCCAATGGCATTGTAAAGTGACATAAGCACTTTGTAAGATGAAAGATGATATAAGTAAAATACGCGGAAGAGTTCAATGGTACTGAAAATGAAGTACATATACATGTAAATACTGTACACATGGATATATACACATGTCGAAAATTTGTGAATTACCAATTACAGACATTTTGCGAACGGAAATGTTTGCAAAATCAAGACACTTGTTATTTGTTGGTATACTTGTGGTAAAATATGCGAACAGAAAAGTGTGCGAATTTTTCAAATTTTTGAAATCGCAAAATTTTCCACATAGCAAAAATTTCCAGTTATAAAGTAGATTTCATCTAGCAAAAATTTCCACTTATAAAGTAGATTTCATCTGACAAGAGTTAATGAATCATGCTTAAAATTAAGCTAGCTTATTGCAGACTGACAAATACAAAAGGCACTTAAAGTACGCTATTTGAAAAGGAGAGTAAAAAGAATACCAGTTCCAGCAAAACCTTTTTTGTTTGCCTGTATTACAGGAAGGTGAATGATGAAAAAATGTTGACGTATAAGGATTTTGTCAAGTCATTAGACGGAGCTTCATTACAGTCAGTGCTGATGGCAGATCTGCGATGTTGTCAGGAAGATGATGTACGGTTGTTTACATATCTGTTACCAGATATATACTCACAGGTAAGGAATCGATTGAATTTTTAACCTTACAACACCTTCTCCAAAAGATCTAAAGATATGACTTGTATCCTACAGGTTGAAGATACATATAGAACATTATGTTGTAGTACCTTTCCTAGTTCTTGCATTGATTGGAGTAGTGTGAGAAAACATGATACCGCTTGAGACCGAAGGTCAAGCGAGATGTGAAAAATTTTTTACGCTACAAGAAACAAATACAAGCACCAGGAAAGTTCCCACAATATAATATTCCTTTTATTGTATACCTTCAACTTTCAACAAAAAAAATTTCTAATTATTGACATTTTATTACAAAAGAGTAAACAAAATAAAGCAAATAATGGATTAGTCGATAATAACTTAGTTTTTATGAATGGAAGATAAAAACTAAATAAATATCATAGCGTAACATTTTGACAAATCAAATCCCAAATCAGTGCATGCGTATCCCGTGTACAAGATTCGTCATCATTCCATGTTTGGAACCATATTTGACACAGTGTAGATACAGATTTATTGTTTCTGTCATGTATGATATACTATCTGCTTGCAAGGCATGTAATTGAGCCCAAAAATTTTCAGGTATATAATAAAGTAAAATCTTGATTGACTTGTGCACAAATTAGATCAATAAATTAGTTTGGAAGAATAGCAGTAATAAATGGGTAATAAAAAAAAAAAATACCACAACTTTAGCTTGCTTTATTGGATTGAAGAACATATTTATTTGGTCATTAATCTACATACACAATGGAAATTATTTTTAGATTTAATCAGAAGCCTTCGTGGTAATGGATTGTGTCTAAACTTTTCACTATTTACCACACAATCACGACTTTTAAAGACCCCAAGAAAGAGAGCTTTTGAAAACATTGTGGGAAAAGGAGAAAATGCTGGTAACCAGCATTTTCTCCTTTTCCCACAATGTTTTCCACCCTTCCAAAGACAGATTTCAAATGTTTGTGACATATCTATTTTGTTGTCTGCGAATGCTTTCAATTTGAACAAGTGTAAAAATGTGATGTTTGGTGAAGATTTAGGCTTTGCTTCAGTTTTCCAGCCTGTGTATTGGAAATGCAGAGCTTCTGCTGTTGATTGTGTCATCAATAGATGGATCTCAACTTCAAGAACTAATTTGTCAAATCCTGCAAGGGAACCTCATCATGTTTGGCAAGGAATCCTTCCTGTCTATACTAAGTAAGTATTACAACTAATAAAGAATACTTTATTACTTTATTAGTTGTATGGTCAGGTGGCAGGGGACTTGGAAACTTGTGTACAGCTGTGGCCAAAGGTGAGGCGGCGACATGATTTGCCACAGCCGTGAAAAGTTTCCAAGTCCCCTGCCACCTGACCCTACAAGGAATTTATTATACTGCAAAGTTTTACCATTCCAACATGTATTCAGAGAAATTTTCCTGTTTTTTTTTTTTTTTTTTTTTTTCTTTACAATATTTTCTATCGTATAATAGAAATTGGGCTCATTTGTACTAATTTTGAATTGTCGTTTGCAGGTGTTTTGAATTTGGAAGAGTCCACATTCTGTTGTTTGGGAGAAGGTTAACTTGTCAGCATTTTTTCTTTTTTCCGACTATGTTTTCTTCTCTACCATAGAAATTAAGCCCTTTTTTACCAATTTTGAATTTGGCTGTCTGCAGATGTTTGAAATTGGAAGAGTTTTATTTTTGTTTTTTGAAAAAGGGTTAAGTTTTGAGACTTGTGTGTGTGGTGTTTGAGCTGCATTAAAGTTTGTCAAGGTGAAAATGTGGAACAAATTATTTTCACCAGCCCTGGTACTGGAAGATGACCCAAGAAGCATAGAAAAGAATGAAAAGCTGTTGAAAACTGTGTTGAACACCAGCAAATAGTTTTGCCCGGAGAAAATACTTTTACCTTCATGATTTGGTCATTATGGAGAGGGTATAGAAATATTTGTATAAGATACAGTAGTATGCAGTTGTAGAAGTGAACACATCTATGTTGCTGTTTTGAAGGTAAAATCTTGCAGAAAGGATAGGACATGGTTTCTTAAGTATGACAAACTTTATGCTAGTGTATGAATGTGTAATGTAAATCTAATACCTCCTATCACACAACAAAATATTAGAATGGTCCTAATTGAAAGTATTTGCAGACAACATGGTAAGTTTGACTCAAAAATAGAAATTTTCTTGTGCAAAGTTAGAAAATCTTGTGGATAAAGGAGAAAATGTGGGTTACCAGGTTTTCAGAGGTCCTCTTTTTTCATGTTGTTAAAATCTGGGTTTGTTTGGTGAAGGGTAATATATCAGTGGTAGTTTTTCTCACTGTCATTTTATCTAATGTTATTTATAATGATAAATGAACTCCTGTTTTACTTTGCAGACTCCAGTCTAGACTGGGAGACATTAGAACAGTACTTTTTATGGCAGCTGATCACGGCACATAACATACCATTAGAACATATAATGCCAATTCTACCCAAGCTTGACTACCAAAGTAAGCTTTATTTTTATATTGTCAGTAATAGGTAGTTTTGTTTAGTCTTATTCAGTACAGGCTTTTTTTATCTATTTTATATTTTTTATCTATTTTATATTATCATACTGTGTTGCACTATATCAAATTAATTACTCTGACTCTATGAATTATTGTTATTCTAGTATATTTTGAATCTAGAAGACGACCTGTATTAATCCTTCACCACACAGTCCTGACTTTTAACAACCTTGAGTACGAAGACTTCTGAAAACATTGTGGGAAAATGAGAAGATGCTGATAACCAGTATTTTAACAACCTTGAGTATGAAGACTTCTGAAAACATTGTGGGAAAATGAGAAGATGCTGATAACCAGTATTTTCCACTTTTCACAATGTTTTCTACTCTAATGAAGACAACTTCAGCAATTTGAGTCATATTTAATTTGTCTTCTATAAATGTTTAGAGTTGTGACAAGTCTTCAGTTTTGTTATGTGATAAAGGGATAAGTGACCTTCACTTTCAAAAGAGGCCATTTTTGAATGTTTGTTTCCTTTGTGGTTAACTTAATTGAGCTTGCATTTAAACCTTTACCTCACAGTGCCGACCTTTAATGACCCTAGGAAAGAAACCTTTTGAAAACACTGTGGGAAAAGGAGAAAAATGCTGGTCACCAGCATTTTCTCCTTTTCCCTCAATGTTTTCTACCCTATCAATGAAAAATAGCACCATTTGAGCCACTCTAAAATTGTCGTGTGCAAATGCTTTCAATTTGGACAAGGCTAAAATTTTGTCGTCTGGTAAAGAATTAAAAAATACCTGCTGTAAGAGACCACTTATATTAATTACTGTACTTGGATGTTCTCTGAATACAGGTTTCACTGTATTTGAGCCATGCTCTGTGAAAAGGAGGTTCAATGCATCTGCAAAAAGTATTTTAACTATTTCAGCCTGTGCAGTGTGTGCAGGCTGACCTGGATCTAAACTTTTTGTTACTGGTAAATTTTCTGCATGTCCAAGGACTATACTACCTCAGGATTCAGTTGGTTGTTAGACAACATGGGTTTTATGCATCCATAATTATGTAATAATGGTGTAATGCTTCAGAGAGATGCATAACACTCCTTTTTGCCAGAGCGCCCCCTCTTATATCTACTTAGATTATTATGCCTCAGACTTCTGGATGAAAAGTTATATTTTCGTATAAATTTTCAGATCATGCAGAGGCTCTCACCAGCATAATGGTATTGTTGAAACAAGATTGGTAAGTTAATTCTGTAAACCATACAAGTTTTTTTCTGTGATGCAGAACTAACAGGACAGAAAGATGGAACATATCCAGGAAAGCAAAAACACTTTCCTTGCATAAAAAAGAAAAAATGTTAGCAAGGAAGTAGTTGTAACATTCAATAGCTCCTTTTACAACAACAGTTTAATCCTGTACCACACAATCCTGAGCTTTAACGACCCTGAAATAGAAGCCTTCTAAAAACATTGTTTGAAAAGGAGAAAATGCTGGTAACCAGCATTTTCTCCTTTTCCTACAATGTTTTCTACCCCATGAAAGACAATTTTCAGTGCTTGAGTAACATTTGATTTGTTGTCTGCAAATGTTTGCAATTTGGACTTGTCTAAAATTTTGTCGTTTAGTAAAGAGTTCATATGCTGTCTGATGTAGGGGTGTAGTAAGTCATATTTTGTGAAGTAATTGATTAATAATAGGTTACAATGTATTCAATTTAGAGTGTTATTAACAACCACAGAATAGCGTTGTTTATCCAAACTCATTTTTTCCCTATGAATGTTTTAAAATTAACCTGTTTTGGGGATCATAAAAGTCCTAGTCTTCCATTTTGATTTGTTTACGTACACTTTGTGTTGTAATACTAACAAAATTACTTTAAACTTATACCCTTGTATGCATTTGATATTTTGCATTTACAATATAAATTGTTAAGCCCTGGGAAACCATGCTCAACCTAAATTGCTTTGCACAGATTAGGCTGTCTGATCTTCATTTAGTTTATAATGTCAGATACTGAGTTAGAATTTTAAAACAAATAGCCTTTCAGTCAGAGTATATAGTTTGTCAAGTGATGTCATTGTCCACTGCATTTGATTATTATTTAAAGGTTCACTCTGAAAGAGCTTATGCTGACTTCAGTTACTCTTGTGTAGATTAAGATCAGACTGCACAGAACATGCCGTTTGATCTTAGATCCATGCTGTCTGCTTTTTTGTCCAGATTGTTTGACAAAAACAGCCTTGAAATTACAGTATCTGCATGTCTTGTGCTGTCAGACTGAGAATCTGTTTCATTTAACTAGCACTACAAGTTTTAAAACGTTATTAAGGCTATTTTCTTTTTCAGCCCTTCAACAGAATTGTTACAACCATTGTTATGTAGAGAATGTAAAAAACATGATTATTTCACTGTGTCTGTACTGAACTACTGGGCACAGGAATTTGAGGATAAACTCGCAGACTTGATTCACTCACAGTTTTCAAAATTAAATGGTGGAACACCCAATAAGAAAAGACAAAGGTAAAGTCAGAATTTATGCCCCTATTATTTAGATTTTGTTTCACGCAGATTTCAGATATGCTAACTCATCCATCCTGTATAGACATATGATTAAATCGGACCATTTTTGTCCTTGTGTAGCAGATCATGTTTGTAAACATCTTGGTGAACAAGAAATTGCTCACAAAGATTAGATACCCTGTTTGTCACACTATGTTTACTTTTATTATATACCTAAAAGGTTCTCCGGAGAAAATACATTCATTGCTCGTGGATGAAATATCACACAGGACAGAAAAAAAATCTGTATCTACACACTATGAAATACGGTTCCAAGTATGGAATGATGACATCAAAATGGTGTAACTCATTCACGATATACGTATGTATTAATTTTCAAGTTCATAGGTCAAAATTTTACGCTGTAATATTCATCCGCCATTCATAAAAACGAAGTTACTGGCTACTACACCATTATTTGTTTTATTTTGCTTACTGTTTTCGAATAAAATGTCAATAATTTGCAATATTTTGTCGTTGAAAAGGTGTAGGTATATAATAAAAGGTATATTATGCTGTAGTGACTTTCCTGGTGCTTGTATTTACTTCTCGCTGCGTAAGAAAATTTTGGCATCTTGCTCGACCTTCGGTCTCAAGCGATACTAAATTTTCTCACGCTGCTCGAAGTAAATACAAGCACCAGGAAAGTCACTACAGCATAATATTCTATGTATTGTATTTGTGTATCAAACTGTTTGTAGTTTGATTATCCATATATTAGGACATTAAATTGGGGCAATATTCTAAAATGGTTATTCCCTTTGCCCCATATATTTAAATGAATAATAAGTAACCAGGACTGGGCTGCTCATTCAGTGCATTCATGATTAACAGCCTCTACACATCTTCTGTTGTCTGATGGTTTTGTAAAAGTTTTAAGATCAATGTTGTTAAAGGTCTGTTACTGATTATTTTTTGTGATTATTCTGTTTCAGACCAGGCTCAACATCTAAGAAAGACACTCCATCAGTTGACCAAATCCTTTCACATTTAGATCACATGAGACAAATATGTAGAAATATTTCATGTAAGTAAACAATTTAATTTTAGCTCATTATGTTTATGTCAAGACTTGATATAGACAAATCATTTAAAGGCGTTTCAGCGAGTTATTTCTAGCGCAGAGAATTTTGTGAAATTTGACACCGAGACACTTCAAAGTATATTCTTTCAGTATATGAAGAGATAATCAGACCTAACCAGATGAACAAAAAAGTTCTGAGCCCATGAAGAACATAACCCTTCTTTCAAATTACACAAAAACCCAGTTTTTGCAGCAGACATCAGAATTTTGTGAGTAAAGTCTATCATTTCAGCCAAATCATGTTCTGTGTTTTTTAACTTCATAAGAAATCGATTGATCCTCTCAACTTGATGAGAAATTAATATTTGTTTCAAATTAATGACCCACTATCGATGTTTCAATAACATCCATAACTGCCAAAAAGATCATTTTATTATAGAAAGTCAAGACATTATTTGACTTCCAAAAAAATCTAGCGCAGAGATTTTTCTTATTTTTCGCAGATATACACATGGATATATCCTTTATCAAAAAATGCAAAAAAAAAATAATAGGTCGCCTAGCTACTTTTCCCATTTTAGGACTCGATTACCTCCCTTGGAACAACAAAAATGACACAAATTATCCAAGATTCAAATTAATAAGATTAATTATTTTCAGCACAAATTAATGTCTTTTTCACAATAAAGATAATACTGCCTTTCCCTTATATATACTCGATTGAACAATGGAATGGGACGGCTTTGGAAAACATTTTGGTAAAAAGAGTAATTGCTCATAAGTAATTTTGCCTTTCCCCACAATGTTTTTACACAAGCTGCATTTCAGCTTGCATTAATACCTCTTTTAAGTTTGTCATCTGCAGCTTCTTTCAATTTAGAAGTTCCTATTCAATTCATTTAGGAAAGGGTTAATGCGAAATAGTACATTTTTATGGATGCGAAAAACAATAAAAGTAGAACTGTCCAGGAATTACTCGAAGGCATAAATTACAGATGAATCTTATAGCAAAATGAACCAAGCAATCCCGATTTATATCAATATCCAGGAAAGAGACTTTGAAAACACTGAAAAGGAGAATTGCGTGTAGTTTTCTCTTTTTTCTCACACTAAACTTACTATCCGGATAAGTGATGTCTGAAAAATGTACCTGTTCCGTGTCCGCTGTTTCGGAACGGTTTACACTTTCATACATTGATCTTTTAAAAAAAACTTTATCTACCACTACTCCCTTCACGTCTTGCAGCTGAAATTGGCAGTCCGATAATAGTACTACAATTGAACAAAATTACGCGCAAGGAAACAGAAAATGCGCGGAAATGTTGCGCAATGACAACCCGACGAAACGTCTGTAAGGTATTTAAAGGTTGATAATATGTATGATATAGAGGATAAATGTCTGTTTCAGTGTATGATCGAAATTTCTTTCATCAAGGGGAAAGCAAGGGCTATATTTTCACGAGTGGCAAAGCCACAAGTGAAATAATGGCCTTTGCCTTTCACGAGATGAAAGAAATTTTAACCATATACCAAAACAAGCTTTTATCCTATATCTTTTTTGCTCTTCACTTTAACCTTTCTTTTTACATCTGATTTTCACTCATCATGAAAAATATGTGCACTCTTCAAGCAAGATAGATCTATTCAATCAGGTCGGATATGGACTAGCTGTAAAAATGATGTCATTAGTGATGTTGTCTACACCACTAAAAATTCATTCCTGTACTATATCTATCCATGGTATGTCAAAAAAAATTTTTATAACATTCACCAGTGAATTATAACATTCACTGGTGAATTATAAGGATAATATTCACTGTTAGGTAATATAAACTACTGAACAGCATAAAAGAAGGTAAAACTACGTTGAGATAGGTTTATGAGCAGTGCTGTTGAAGACTTGCCTTGTACGCTAAGATGTGAACCTAATTCTGTCAGTGGTCTCAGAGCTCAAACCCATGCTTGCATTTTAAATTTTTGCCCCTGTGGCAATTGCAAGCCTTCACACCTCATGATCAAATTGGCTTTGCTTATTACATGCTGATACAATTGTTGAATAGCTAACTTTCAAAATCAGCCTTGTAAAACATGGAGGATTCATGTGTATAAAGGTTTTAGACATGAATGTATGTTTAAACAGGAGAAGTTGCTTGTTATTATCCATTCCTGCTTTCTAAAAGGTCTGCTACAAGAACAGATATTTTGTCTGTGGTAGTGGATGAATCCAATATTTCAGACAGATGTAGTCTTGCAGACTAAACTAATGAAAGAGGTATACTGACTATTGGAATACTTTTAAGTTTTGTTTTCTTTCAGTTTTAAACCATGAAAGCATACAGCATGCACTGCAGCAAGTTCAGGTATCAGCAAGTGAATTGCAAAAGACAAAGTAAGTTGTCACTCAGTTTTTATCATAGAAAAAATATTTAACCCTTAGGCTGCTAAGCGCAACCCACTGACCTTTTGCATACAGAGTAGATCAAGATCAGACTGCACAGAATGTGCAGTCTGATCTTGAATCTTTACTGTCCGATGAGGAGCTGTTTTTCTCAAAAAAAAAAAAAGTTTGAAATAGCATTACTGTAAAACCGGAAAAGTTCGCGTTTGTGGAAATCTTTGCGGTTTTTGCGAATTGATGAAAACCACAAAGGTATCTGCCAGCGTAAATTTAAGCTAGACTAAGGTATATTTTACCTAGACACCGGGTCATGTGGGAGCGATTGACAGGGACCCTTGTCGACATCAATGAGTGCTTTTTTTTTCAACAAAATTGACTAGAATACCAGTCTAGTGGCGGTTTATACTGCCAATTATAAGACATTTAAAAATGTTTCATCAAAGTGAAAATAGGGATTTGTTAAACTGAATAATAATGATAATAGTTCTCGCGGAAATATAAACACGCTTAAGGTCAGTATTTTGTTATTCGCGAAATTTAGACCCGCAGTAATATCCTTTTTTACAGTATTTGGTTTTTTACTATTGAAAGTTTCTTTTAACTTATTTAATAGCAGGATAAAGGATAATGAAAATTCTTTTAAAGTTGAATATACTACTATTGAGAATCATACAACAAGGCCATGCCCTGGTAGCTCAGTAACAAACCAGGCTGTTGATTTACTCCTTACCACACAAGAAAAAATTTGACTTGTCTAACTTTAAAGCATTTGCAGATGACAATTTAAATGTGGCTTAGATAATGGAATTTGCCTTTGATAGGGTGGAAAAACATTTTTGGAGAAGGAGAAAATGCTAATTACCAGTACTTTCACCTGTTTCCACAATATTTTCAAAAGCCTTGCTCCTCAGGGTCGTTAAAACTCGGTATTGTGTAGTAAAGGGTTAAATCTTGGCTTTGACAAAATTTTTTTAATGTTGATAAAAAACATAAACACCATTGCAGTTTCTCTCTCCTAGAAGAGGATTTTTTTTATTTTTTTAGCTTGTTTGTGTAGTAAAGCAGCTAGTGGTTTGAACAGAGTGGCTAGCACCTGGAATGTTGAAGTAGTACATGTATTGAATAGTTATATAGTCATTGCAACAAGATTAATTCCTCTCACTGCTAAACATTGACTTTATATGGGAAAGCAGCCAGTGGCTGGGCAAGAGGGATATGTTTAAACTTTAATATGATTTAAAGAAAAGAAACACGAGGAACTCATAGAACGGTGTAGTTGCCACCAATTCATAGTGAAATTTTGTTCAAAATGGTATTAAACACCCTATAAATGAATAGTTTTTTTATGTAGTTCAAAATGGTAATAAACACCCTATCAATAAATGGTTTTTGGTTTATCCCAATTATACAAGTAGACTTTCCAAGTTACCTGCTGCAGATGTGTTTCTGTTGGATAGAAGTTTAACCTGTTAAGCCCTCTTCTCAATTATAGTTGCTTTTGCTGCCACTGTAGATTAAGATCAGACTGCACAAAAAGTGCAGTCTGTTCTTTTATCTACACTGGCCACTTTACTTAGACATTCTAGATGAAATTGACCTTTAATTTAGGTCTTACTTCTAGATTTAAAATGTTTGTTGAGTTTTTTCAGTGCTCCAAGGGTGAATTTTTACGCCATTTTCTAATTTTTCAGGTTTAGTGATTTACTTGCATTAGCAGAAGACATAGACAATATAAAATCTACTCGGGTGTTGAGAGGGTTACCAGGAAGGCGTGCAGCAGCAGCAGCTGCATCAACTACTACTACTACCACCACCAACACGAACCAGTCATCATCATCTTCAACATCAAACACAACCACTAGTTCTAATGCCACTTCAAAATCAACTAAAAGTCGGAAACATTTAGATGATTCAGAATCTGAGACATCCAGTAGTGAGGTAGGTATTGTTGGATATGTTATCAGCAAGGGCGTAGCGCCCATTACGCACAATGCGCATGTCCATTTAAAAATTCGGCAACCAAAGTTGTAAATAACAAATTTGTATACATGTAATGGTTTTTCTTGAGGTCTGAGCACCTTTTCAAACTATATAGATGGCTTAAATTGATGCACTTATGACTAAGGAATTTCTCAATTCTATACAATAAGTGCCGCCCTCCTGCCCTCTCTCCCATCGGCATCTTGTACCTCACTTTGGGTATAGATACATGTATTTTAATCCTGGCTACACCTGATCAGTATGGCAGTAATAATATGAATTGCAAAACTGTAATGACAGATGTGGAAATTAAAGCTTTTATTGACCATTGGATGAAGTCCAGAATGCCTAGAATGTGTAGTCTGAATTTTTTTTCCAGTCTGAAATTTATATTATTTGCTAGCAAAAAAAGAAAAAATTGCCCTCAAGTCAGAATATTTTTGGGGTTGGGGATGTTAACAAACTTAACAGCTCTATTTCTTTTACCGGTACTTGATTCTTCAAGGATTATACACCTACTTCTATGTTCACATGTATAAAAGTTCAAAATAAAAGAGTTCATGTTAAAAAAACTTTGAGAAAGAGTTTAAGAATGAGAAACATTGTACATGTTTGATATAAAAAGGCATAAAAGTCTTTAAAATGAAAGGTTTTTCCTGACAATCTCATACATTCTGGACCATAGCTTAAATGTTTACCAAATGATGAAATTTCACACTTGTCCAAATTAAACGGATTTGCAGATGACAAATTAAAAGCGGTTCAAATGTTGAAATTTGTTTTTTCAAAGGATAGAAAGATTCCTGACAATCTCATACATTCTGGACCATAGCTTAAATGTTTACCAAATGATGAAATTTCACACTTGTCCAAATTAAACGGATTTGCAGATGACAAATTAAAAGCGGCTCAAATGTTGAAATTTGTTTTTTCAAAAGATAGAAAGCATTGTGGGAAATGAAGAAAATGCTTGTTACTAACATTTTCTTCTTTTCCCATAATGTTTGAAAAAACTTTTTTTTTCTTTCCAGGGTTGTTAAAACACCGAATTGTGTGGTAGTGGGTTAAATCTTTAGAAAAGAAAGTGGGGGGGGGGGTTTAAAGAGCTTTCTCTTTCTGAGCTCTGGTAGCTCAGTTGGTAGCGTGCAGGACTTGAGAACAGGGGGTCATGGGTTCAATCCCTGGTTCGGCCAATTTCTTTCTGAGGATTGATGATAGTCATTGCAACAGGATTCATTCCTCTCTCACCACTGGCCATTGTTTTGATGATGGTTATTTGGGAAAGCAGTCAGTGGCTTGGAAAGAAAATTGTGCAGAGTACTGGTAAAAGAGACTCCAGGAAAGCATGGATAGGTGCACTGGCTGCCGCGATGTAACTGAAATAATGTTGAAAACGGTGTTAAATACCATACAATCAATCTCTTTCTGAGGGTTTTTATTTACCATTTACCAGCCATTCCTAATTCAGTTCTAATCATTAATTCCAAGACTGGCTGTTTGATTGGCCAAGGCATTTTGTGTTGACCAATCAGATTTGAATCTAGTATCAGTACGGTAAATAGAATAGTTTATGAACAAGGCTTTTGGTTTTATCAGTTCCTCTGTCCATGTTAATGCTTGTAGTAGTTTATCACCTAGTTTATCACCCTATGTTCTATTTCTTAGGAAGAAAATATCAAACCAAGAGCAAAGAAAAGAAAAAAAGCCTTGCCTGTGGATGATGATAGTGATTGAAGGAATAGTTTGGACAGGAATTATCAGAGAAGCAATGTCGGACATAGAGTCTGGAGGAGGGCCTGCCAAAAGATCTCAGATTGGACAATTCCAAGTCTTGTATACAGCATGTTGGTACAAGACTTGATGTGCAGGAAAATAACCATGTTTTCCTCATACCTGCAATTTTTCTCAGGCAACTATTTGTGATTTTTTTTATACATTTGAGAGCATACATGCTTATTTGGGCGTAATGAAGATTGTGTGAGAATGGTTGAATATTAATGATATCTGTTCATGCAAGAATCAAGTTTTACTACTGGAAAGTTAACATGTTTAGTATATTATACACCTCTTTTGTTACTTCAATTCATTACCGAAAAAGAAAAATGCAAGAGCTGGTCTTTTTCATTGATTGTTGAATGTGTTTAAGCCTTTACCACAAAATCCTGACTATTAAAGACCTGTCTGAAAATAGCTTTTGAAAACATGGTGGGAAAAGGAGAAATGCTGGCAACCAGCATTTTCTCCTTATCCCATGTTTTCTACCCTTTCAATGGAAAATTGTATCATCTGAGTCACATTTAGTTTGAGTCACATTTAGTTTATTGCATACAAGTGTTTTAATTTGGACAAGTCTACAATAATGTGATATGGTAAGGAGTAAACTTTTACATCATAGGCAAATTTTTGATCTACTAAAAACCAATGCAAATTCAACACGGGAAAAATAGTAAACCAAAAAGAGTCTTGAACATTTACTGTATTGAACTAATTTTACCCTTTACCTAAATATCCCATGTTTTTGTTACCTTTGGGAAGAACACTACTGAAAACCTTGTGGGAAACGGAGAAAGTTGATAATCAGCATTCTCTGCTTTTCCTCAAATGATTTCCAGCCCATAGGTGAAGTTTGGCTACATTGTTCCCAATTTGAATTTCTCAACCACAGACGCATAAAATTATCCAAAGAGCCTAAAATTAGGTGTTTAGTCAAAAGTTAAGTGGTGAAAGGCAAATTTTGCAATATTTGGCAAATTTTTAGTTTGGCTGTTTTCAAAGACAGTGTTTAAGTATTTTCATAGCCCTTTCGTCATCTGCATCTGCGTGTGTAAAAACTGTGACTTTTTAGCTCGCCTGAGCACAACGTGCTCAAGGGGAGCTTTTAGGATCACCAGGTGTCCGTCGTGCGTCGTCAACAATTCTTTAAACATCATCTCCTCCTAAACCGCTGGGCCAATTTGGACCAAACTTGGCTGGAATGTTCCTTGGGAGATCCTCTTTAAAAAGTGTTCACAGAATTTGATTTCATCAAAAACTCTGGTTGCCATGGCAACCAAATGGAATTTTCTTAGAATTCTTCAAAAATCTTCTCCTTTGAAACCGCTGGTCAGATTTTGAAATAATTTCACAGAGATGTTCCTTGGGTGACCCTTTTCAAAAATTGTTTGCGAAATTTTGATACGTCGAGAAACATGGCTCTGGTGACTGGGGTGCTACTTGCACTATACCGATATGAAGAAATTCTCAAAAATTCTACTTCTCTGAAACGGCTGGTCAGATTTTGAAATAATTTCACAGAGATGTTCCTTGGGTGACCTTTTTCAAAAAGTGTTTGCAAAATTTTGATCCGTCAAGAAACATGGCTCTGGTGACTGGGGGCTACTTGCACTATACGGATATGAAGAAATTCTCAAAAATTCTACTTCTCTGAAACGGCTGGTCAGATTTTGAAATAATTTCACAGAGATGTTCCTTGGGTGACCTTTTTCAAAAAGTGTTTGCAAAATTTTGATCCGTCAAGAAACAGGCTCTGGTGACTTGGGGCAACTTGCACTATACGGCCATAAAGAAATTCTTAAAAATTCTTCTTCTTTGAAATCTCTGGCCAGATTTTAAAATAATTTCACAGAAATGTTCCTTTGGTGACCCTTTTCAAAAACTGTTCGCAAAATTTTGATCCGTCAAGAAACATGGCTCTGATGGGGGGGGGGGGGGGGGGGAGGGAGGAGAGGAGAAACGGCTGGTCAGATTTTGAAATAATTTCACAGAAATGTTCCTTGGGTGTCCCTTTTCGCAAATTGTTCGAGAAATTTTGATCCATCAAGAAACATGGCTCTGATGGCTGTGGGCTATTTACACGATACGGACATGAAGAAATTTTTAAAAATTCTTCTTCTCTGAAACTGCTGGTCAGATTTTGAAATAATTTCACAGAAATGTTCCTTGGGTGTCCCTTTTCGCAAATTGTTCGAGAAATTTTGATCCATCAAGAAATATGGCTCTGATGGCTGTGGGCTATTTACACGATACGGACATGAAGAAATTTTTAAAAATTCTTCTTCTCTGAAACTGCTGGTCAGATTTTGAAATAATTCCACTGAAATGTTCCTTGGGTGACTCCTTTCAAAAACTCTTGGCAAAATTGTGATCTGTCAAGAAAAATGGCTCTGGTGGTGGGGGCTATTTGCACTATAGGGACATGAAGAGGAATTTCTCAATTCTTCTTCTCTGGAACGGCTGGTCAGATTTTGAAATAATTCCACTGAAAAGTTCCTAGGGTGACCCTTTTCAAAAGTTGTTAGGGAAATTTTTATCCGTCAAAAAACAACAGCCAATTGTTGGCACCTGCATGTGGTGCTCTTGTTCGACATATGTTTTTAGTCACTATCAAGCATGTGCTCTTCTTCAAGAAATTGTCCTTGGGTGATCTATCCAAAAATTTATTTGCAGAATTCTGATTCAGCAAAATCATTGCTGTGGTGATGATTGTAGGGGTGGTGACAGATTTTGAAACGACTTTTACAGGTGACCTTTTCAAAATTGCTTGGCAAAATAATGATTTTGTTTCCAAAGTTTCAATACCTCAAAAAAAATTGGCTATGGTCCTCTCAAAAATTCAGGTGAGTGATCCAGGACCATCTTGGCCCTCTTGTTATAATAATTCTGTTATCTCTGAAGATCTTTACTCCAAACTTGGACAAGTTCTTAACTATCCAAATATTTTTGACATAGTTATGCCCCTTTTTAGCTCACCTGAGCACGAAGTGCTCATGCTGAGCTTTTGTCATCGTGCTGTGTCCGGCGTCAACTTTTACCTTGTGTACGCTCTAGAGGCCACATTTTCAGTCCGATACTCCTGAAAGTTGGTCAAAATGTTCGTCTTGATAATATCTCGGACGAGTTTGAAAATGGGTCATGGCAAGTCAAAAACTAGGTCACTAGGTCAAATCTTAGAAAAACCTTGTGTACGCTCTGGAGGCCACATTTTCAGTCCAATGCTCTTGAAAGTTGTTCAGAATGTTTGTCTTGATGATATCTAGGATGAGTTCGAAAATAGGTCGTGTCGGGTCAAAAACTAGGTCATTTGGTCAAATTTTAGAAAAACCTTGTGTACTCTCTAGAGGCCACATTTTCAGTCCAATGATCTTGAAAGTTGGTCAGAATGTTTGTGTTGATATCTCGGACAAGTTTGAAAATGGGACAGGTTGGGTCAAAAACTAGGTCACTAGGTCAAATCTAAGAAAAACCTTGTCTAGAGGCTACATTTTCAGTCCGATACTTTTGAAAGTCGGTCAGGATGTTTGTCTTGATGATATCTAGGACGACTTTGAAAATGGGTCATGTCAGGTTAAGAACCAGGTCACTGGGTCAAATCTTAGAAAAACTTAGTATACGCCTCAGAGGTTACATTTTCAGCCCAATACTCTTGAAACTTGGTCAGTATGTTTATGTTGATGATATCTTGCATGAGTTTGAAAATGGTTCATGTGGGGTCAAAAAGTAGGTTACCAGGTTTAAGCTTTGAAAAGCCTTGTGTACACTCTAGAGGCCACATTTTCAGTCCAATATTCTTGAAATTTGGTCAGAATGTTTGTCTTGATAATGTCTTAGACTAGTATGAAAATGGGTTATTTTGGATAAAAAAAGTAGGTCACTAGGTCAAATATCAGAAAAAACCTGTACACCCTATAAGCCACATTTTCTCTCAAATACTCATGAATGGTAGTCAGAATGTGTGTCTGGATAATTTCTATGTGTTTGAAAATAGGCAATATTGAAGTTAAAAGTAGGCCACTGAGACAAATTCTAGAAAAAGCTTGTGAACACTCCAGAGACCATTTGTAAGTCCAGTACTAGTGAATGTTTGTCAGAATGTTTGTCTCAATATCTCGGAAGAGATTGGAAATGGGTCATGTTTGATAAAAAGGCTCAGGTGAGCGACTTCAGGGCCATCATGGCCCTCTTGTGTAACTTAAATATTCACTGTAAATCAAGCAACTGCAGCTGAGCATTGGGACCCTCATGCGGTGCTTAATGAAACAGATGTTGCATCATATAGGGAAATAGGAAATGTAAACTGAAAAGATAGAAAACTGACCAATTAGACAGCAGTTGTACACTTGACATACAGGTTAACCCTCTACCAGACAATCCCAAGTTACACCAACCCAGAGAAAGAAAACCTTTTAAAAATATTGTGGGAAATTGAGAAATTGCTTGAAACCAGCATTTTCTCCATTTCCCACAATGTTTTCTACCCTTCCAAAGCCAAGTTCAATCATGTGAGTCGCACTTAAATTGTCGTCTGCAAATGTTTTCAATTTGGACAAGTCTGCATTTTTGTCGTTTGGTAAAGGTTTAAACATATATCCACGGGTACTTCATCGAGATGAGGTAGCAGAAAAACTGCTGTCTGATCCGAGATCTACCATTATTTAGAAATTCTAGCTAAAAGAGCCTTGAAATAATAGTGCTGGGGCTTTTTCAGTTGTTGAAAATCACCATTTGATTTTTCTTTATCTGTAATAGATGACTTGGGTATTCTGTACAAGCAATTTCTGCTTTTGCCGCGATGTTTTACAATGGTCATCTGCTTTGAAAAAAGTTATCATCAGATGTTAATGAATTAATAATGATCTTTACGTTGCCTACTTTGTAATACATTGTATTCTGAAAACCTTTCAAGCGCAGCTGGCAAAGCCCTGATTCCTAAAAAATTACATGAATATTTATACATTACAGATTGCTATTGAACTCATTGCAAGAAATAAAGAAATCTGCTCTGCTTTTTCTTTTTTTAACTCTTGTTTGTATGGAATAGTCTGCATACGGCTTACGAGGACAAGAGTAAATTTGGAAATTCGAATGGAATATGTTGTCATTATTGGGCTTTCATGCTGTTTGTATATACAATTAACTTCTGATGAAATATAAATGTCAACAAAAGAAATAGAACAAAAATGAAATTTGATGGTGTTTGTCATTTATCTGTCATTACCAGACAAAATAGTTTTGGACTTGTTCAAACTCAAAGCATTTGCAGACGACAAAATGGATGTACCCAAGATGTAGGACTTTTGAGTACAAAGGAGTAGTAAACATCTAATACCCCCATCACACCAAACTCGTTCTCACTCCGTTCCGAAAATTGTTGCCAAACAGACTTACTGTGTTAGGACGGAGTAGATGTATTAGCAACCTTTTACGATCTGTTTACGAACTTAATGGACGGGTTTTGACGGGAAGGGTGCTCGCTCAAAATTTTTTGCCGCCCATCCCGTCTTGTTGTTAGACGGAGTGAAAACGTGTTCAAAAATTTGTTACGGTTAACTACGATGTTGTGACCCAACAGTGACCGTAGTTTGAACGTAGTTGATCATAGTTAACCGTAATTGACCTTACTTAACCGTAGTGTGTTTAATACGTTCAACTACGGTAATTCCCCAATATGGTCAACTACATAAGATGTGACCAGACCTGGGTTCAGTTATTTTAAAAAGTAATTAATCAATTACGATTTAATTCAATTAAATTACGATTATAATCACTTGCTTTCTATAAAAGTAATGAATTAAATACAATTATTTTCAGGAAAAGAATTATTTTTTTAATTATTTGGTATTGTATTTATAAATAGAGTATGAAACTTTAACCTGTTACCACACAAGTTTTAATGATCCTGAAAGATAATGTCTCAGAGAACATTGCGAGGTAAGGAGAAAATGCTGGTTACCAGCATTTTCTCCTTTTCCTGCAATGTTTTCTACTTTATTAAAGTCAGAAATTTTCATTTGAGCTTTTTTAGATCGATCATCTGCAAATACTTTCAGTTTGGTAGATTCCAAATTTTGTTAGTTTGGTAAAGGATTAAATAACGAAGTAGGTCTATTTATTCAATGAAATGTAAAAAACATAGCTATGATGAATGTACAACTGATTCTTTACCATACAATCCTTTTCCTCTGAAAGGTCTTACAATTTGGACAGTTTTGGTAAAGGGTTTATCCATTTCAACAGTTTAACATTCATGAACGGTCTGGCAACACCTTTTTAGGTGATAACCAAGGGTGAATTTTATACTCCCAGGTAAAAATAATTACTGCATAAAAGCCTGTCTTTTGTCAAGGGTTTATTTGTTGCATTGTTTGCTACATGTAATTGAAAAGTAATTGAATTTAATTGTTAATTAGTTACCAATTATATTCTTTTAATTAATTAATTTCAACTGAAGTAATTCATTTTTACATCAATTACCAATTACTTTTAAATAACAGAAACCTATAATTAATTACAATTAATTAACTTATAATCGTAATTGGACCCAGGTCTGGCTGTGCCAGTGGTTAAAAGTGCAATGACTGCTGCTTATCCGTTCTAAGCAGGCACAACCGCAACGTTTTACCGTAGCTTAACGCAGTTGACCTTAATTAACCGTAGATGTGCGTACTTAGGACGTAGTTTATGCATAGTTTAACGTAGTTAATCATAGTTAGACTTAGTAAAACCCAAGGTAACCCTAGCCATTTTGCACACAGTTGAATGTAGTTAACCGTACTTACACGTAGTTCAACCTACTTAGACTTTCTGTATTGCCAATTTTGAACCTACTTTGAACGTACTTCAACCTAGTTGACCGTAGTAACACTATGGCAGACTATGTTTGAAACGAACTACGGACAACTACGTGCACGACCGTAAATGTGACCATGGCTTAGGAAAAGGTTTGGTGAGAAGGGGGCTTTAGGCATTATCAGGCAAAAATGGGAGAAAAAAGTGAAATTCAAATTATCTCCCTTGCTCGATAAAAACCAAGGTAACCAAATTGCAACAAGGTCCTTTTATTTGAATTCCTTTGTTTTGATCCTTGCATTACTAGGAGATGCTGCGATTATTATAATTTGACTTGCGCTGTATATGTAAGGTCTTCATGATATTTGCAAATCGAGTTTCACACTTTTACCATTGAAATGCATTAAATAGATCAAAGTTGTTTGATAAATTTTAATGGAGATATTTAAACCTGAACATGCCTAAAGAGTGCAAAGGATATCAAGGATAAAAACCAAGTAATACCTTTTTCAGGACCTAGTAACGAGTGGAGAGCTATCAAGGGAAGTAACTGTCTTTTGTCTCCCATTACATGTTCTGCCCCGACCGCAACCCGCTTTCCGATTATGTCAGGACGGGGTAAGACGTTCCAAGAACTAGTTTGGTGTGACGGGGGCTTCAGGAAGAGGGGAAATGCTGGTTACAAACATTTTCTTCTTTTGCTATGACGTTTTCAAAAGCTTTTTGCCGAAAATTTGTTAAAATCAGGGATTGTTTGGTACAGGGTTGATTCTTATGAGTTGAATTTCATCTCCTTGACTCTTTATCACTCAATGCCAAGTGTTAATGCCCTAGGGAAAGATAGCCAGAATTTTCTCTTTTTTCCCACAATGTTTTTATACCCTTTCCAAGACAAGTTCCATTTTATGAGATGCATTAAATTTGTTGTCGTTCAATGCTTACAATATGGATTAGTCTTGCATGATGTTTTGTAAACAGTAAACATTTTACCCCACAATCCCGAGTTTTGCCAAGCTCCGTGGATGGATGAAAATGGGAGATTTATCAACAACACATCAACAGTCCATATTGTGTTTATTTGTTGATAAGGTGTTTAATTCCATTTTCATTATTTAGTTATATCACAGTGGCCAGTACACCTGTCTTGTACAACTTTCTTGCAGTTTTTTTTTCCACAGTACTTTGTAAATATTCTCCCAAAGCCACTGGCTGCTTTCAATTCCCAGAGAGAAATAGTCCGAGATGGGATTTGAACCAGCTCTTCCCTGGTCTCAAGCCGCTTACTTTACTGACTGATCTGCTCGGCCAAAATTACGTGGAAGAGCTGACAGTGGCTGTACATAATTGTGTCTAGCAAGTGTTAAAAACATTTCTAAAAAGTATGGATAGATACACTGTCAAGATAAATATGACTGAATGAAATACATGAATATGTGAGCTGTCGCCGTGATACGACTGAAATAATGTTGAAAGTGTCATAAAACAGCAATTAACGTTATCATTGTGTCATGGCGACCCTCTCTTTTCAAGGTCAGATCTTCATTATACAGCTTATGCGAGAGGATCGACTTTTCAAGGAACGAATACTAGTATAATTCTTTACCACATAACAAAATTTTAAAACATCTCCAAAGTGGAAGCATCTGCAGATGACAAATGCGACTCAAATGTTAAAATTGTCCATGGAAAGGGAAAAAAAAAAAACATTGTAGAAAAAAAGAAGAAAAAGCTGATTACCAGTATTTTCTTCTTTTTCATCAATGTTTTCAAAAGCCTTCTTCCTCGGCTTCGTTACCACTTTATACTGTGTGAAAAAGGGTTAAACCCATGCAGGGTACCAGTTTCTCGAAACAAAAGTAACTCGAGATGTAACGAGATACTAGTATTGCCCTTTTTTCCCGAATGCATTTTCCATACTTTTCACAAGCGGGCCAGGGTGGCCCAGTATTGATCAACACAGATGTAACCTTTAACATTAAATGCATCATCATGGATACTGAATGTTTTCTACCTAAACAATGTCATAGTTGACAAAATAACCAGCTAGCGGATTTGCAACTAGGGGAGAAAAATATTTGTGTCAAGAATAAATGAGTTTGTTTCATTTGACCACTCATGTTTCAGCTTTTTACATAATGTAAATTAGGGAAATAACGCAAAGCCTGCTGCAACCGTATTTTTGATGGATCAAATTTCTATCAAGAATTCTCAAATAAATCTTAACCGAGGATACAAATATACTTGCTGTGAATTCCAACATTCATATTCAGAGATATTAAAGATTTTCATTTGGTCTTTGAAGTCTAGCCCCACAACAAATTTCAGAATCAACCTTTTGGTCAGACATGGGCCGTAGTGGAGCTGAATAAAACCGTGGACTTACATTCATCATCAATATTAACTAAATCAATCATTCAGTCTAGAAAATACGAGCTCTGAAGAAACTTTAACAGGAAATTTCCAAATCTGTGATCTTGACCTCAAGACCAAGGGCATACCTCGGGTATTGCTTAATGAAACTTTTGACCTGTATCTATCATCAAGCCAAGTATGAACCAAATCCATCTTTTATTTAGGAATAAAATGAGCTCTTAAATTTCGATGTAAAATACTTTGTCTATGACCTTGACCTTCAGATTATGGACATGGGCACCAGTGGGGATAGCAGGAATACTACTTAACCCTTTTAACGTCCTTGAGCAAGTCTTTTGAAGACATTGTGGGAAAAAGAGAAAATGCTGGTAACCAGCATTTTCTCCTTTTCCCACAATGTTTTCTACCCTTTCAAAGACAACTTCCATAGTATGAGCCACACATATTTTGTTGCCTGCAAAAGCTTTCAACTTAAAAAGTGTCTCTAGTTTTGCCATTTGGTGAAAAGTTGAAAAAACTTTAGACTTGTATCTATCAATGTAACAAATATGAACCAAATCCATCATATTGTTTGGAAAATGTGAGCTCTTATAAAAGTTAACTGATTGATTGTATGGTGTTTAACGCCATTTTTCAACATTATTTCAGTTATATCGCGGTGGCTAGTGCACCTATCCATGCTTTCCTGAAATCTCTTTTACCAGTACTCCGCACAATTTTTCTTTCCAAGCCACTGGATGCTTTCCCACATAATCATCGTCGAGACAATGGTCAGCGGTGGGAGAGGAATGAATCCTGTCGCAGTGACTATAATCAATCCTCGGAAAGAAATTGGCCGAGCCAAGGGTCGTAGCCAGGGATCGAACCCTGGACCCCGTGTTCTCAAGTCCTGCACGCTACCGACTGAGCTACCGGGGCTCGGCCAAAAAAGTTAAATGTGGACTCTTTTCTGGTGAGCTTTAAAAAGAAGTCTTGAAAACATTGTGGGAAATGGAAAAATTGCTGGTGACGCCTATTTTCTCCTTTTTCCCCACAATGCCTTCTACTTTTTCAAGGACACTCTTGTCATGTGACCCATAATGAAACTGTTGTCGGCAAATAAAATCAAAATGGACGAGTCTAAAATTTTTGCTGTTTTGGTATATGGTTAAAGTGACAGTAAAGGCCAAATGTAAACAAAGGTGTTTAAATGCATTTGAATTTATATCATACCATTTAAAAGTATGGAAATTATTGTGAAGATGACAATCTGTCAATATATGGTCGGTCCAAGTGTTTAGTCACTGACAACAAATTAATTTCAAAACTAGGTTAAAACCTGCCAGGTAGCTATGTCTTTTGTTTACTTTTTGCCTGATTTTCAAATTCTTTCTGCCAGCGTCTAACATGTGGCCCGACCACACGGTAACAGACTGTCATCTCCACAATATTTTCCACACTTTTAAAATGGTATGATTTAAATTTAAATGTATTCTGACAACTGCCTTGATATTTTGTGCTTTACTATGCCTTTAAGGCTTCAAAGAAAGCAAAATTTATCCAAGAATTATGGATGACTAGCCCGTTTGATTTTGGAGTATTTCTGGTCAATACACTGGTGTTCTAAATACAACAAATGAAATTCTTTTTGGATATATTTTATTCAGAACCAAGTACACAACAAAAGCATTTAATAGCAGGAGTTACTAAAATTCACGTATCATTTAAGCTTTATTTATGAAGTAGATTTAGTAGTTGTTGCTGATGATGAAGAAAAAAATCAATCCAAGTTCAATTGCAATAAATGAAAAATTAGAAACGCAAATGAAAAAGATATTTTCATTGTACTATGGGCTTGGCCTTTCTTTAATCACATCTCTTATAAACTCCAAATTTGATTTATTTCATGACCTTGAGATAACCTTACAATGAACATTTTCTTCCACAAAAAAAAAACAAATGCTTCGATTTCAAAATTGTTTTTTAGCAAGAGTGTTGCGGAAACAATGAATGTTCAGAACAATGAAAGAAATGGAGAAATGCAGCTAATGGGCATTTTCACCTTTTCGAACACCGTCTTATAAGACAAATCCCATATTTGATCACATCCGATATAATGTCTTTAACTGCTTCAAACCTGGACAAGTCTAAAATTTTGACAATTGGTCAGGACTTAAGTAGGAGACAGTGTAGATCCAAATCCAGACGGCACAAAAAATGCAGTATGATCTTGATCTTCTCTGCCTGCAATGGTAGCTATAGTTTGCTAACAAGGGTAACTATAGTTGTGGAAGGCACTTTCAGGATTAAGTCATAGCAAGCCAGATTTTGAAATTGTATCTAGCAGTACAATTAAGTCGGCCATGCTCTGTGAAAAGGGGGCTTAATGTATTTGCAAACTGTATTGACCCATCTCAGCCTGCACAGACGAGACAAACTTTTTCCTTTTCGTAAATTTTCTGCGTGTCCAAGGACCACACTACCATGTTTGTTAAACAAAATGGATCTATGGATTCATAATTATATGATGACTTGCTTGGTAAAATGCATTACGGAGATGCATTAAACCCCCTTTGGCCAGGGCATGGCCAAAGTATATGCAACAGCTCTGCCGTGTCTATCAAGTCTCAGTGATGCTTTCCTTTATTCTGGTTCACTTCGTTTCCTGTACTTGAACGACCAGTTTACCTGCAACACAAACAGTTTGTACTAACATTAAGCAAATTTTACAGGTCAGTAACACATATGGCTTGGTGGTCCCTGGTTCCAGTCCCCAGCTCAGCCAATAGCTTTCTGAGAGCTCTGCCAATGTCTTTCCATGGATTCATGATACTGCAACAGGATTCGGTCCTCTCACTCCTGTACAATGTTTCCACATTGGTTGTGTAGGAAAGCAGCAAGTGGCTTGAGAATACTGTCCGAAGTACTAGATAAAAGCTCCAGGAAAGCATGTATAGGTGCACTGGCTGCTGCAATGAAACTAAAATAATATTGAAAACAGTGTTAAACACCATGCAGTCAAACCATACTACAAACTAAAACACTTTACCTCTAAAGCTTGACCTTTTTCTTATTACCATGTACAAACAAATTTTATGCCACTCCTTTAGAAAGCTTAGGAAACATGTAAGGAAAGACAGTGTCCCTAATTCCAAATGTCTTCTATACCACGTGATTACTGGCATATTGCCAAACGCCCTTTCAATATAGCTTTAAAATACAAGTGTTTATATAAAGACTGTGACAAAAGGAGAAATTGCTTGTAAAAGCAGTTTCCTCTTTGCCATGTTTCCAGAATGTCTCCTGAAAGATGCAAAACAATCTCTCCAGAAGCCAAGATATTAACAAAAACATCTTAATTCAGTGCAACAAAACCCAAAAGAAAACCATAAAAATAACCTGAAACTTAGTACTTGTATATGAGGTATACACTGTGGTAAGGGGGCTAAATACATCTGCAACATGTATCCTCCGGTCAGCCTGCGCAGGCTGACCCAGGTCGAAACTTTTTAGAAACTGTCAATTTTCTACATGTCCAAGGAACGTGCTAAAGGTTGGGCGGTCGAAACCAGGGGTGGTTTTAACCGGTTAAAACCTCTCCATTCAGTACTCCAGAACCTGTCAATAGTGGTCGATTGAATATTTGTAGTGGTCATTTGGAAATTTTGATGATCGAATGAGTTTTAAGAGGACAGTTATGCTATTTAATGGACGATTAATTGTGGGGATTTTCTTTGGTTCTCAATTTGGTTGAATTCATCAATATGTAAGAGTTTACTTGAGTGAAAAAACTGTTTTATCCCTGCCAGTTTTCCATAACTGTGTAGAAGTTCCAAATAAGGTCTTTAGGTTTCATTTTGACACCTTTAGTAATTGCTTGATGATAAGATATTATCTTGATATCATTGCACTTTAGGACTAGAGCCTGGTGTAAAGTATAATTAATACCCCAAATAGTGACACATGATTGGTCACTTTGGTAATTAGATTTAAGCCACACCCACAGGGGGCAGAAAGGGGCAACCTTTACATCTTTCAGTGTTTTTGGCAGCAATTTAAAGGTGTAGAAAGGCAAATATATTCTTCAAAGACATTAATGTATTCTTAACCATTGTTTGGTTACAGTTACAGCCTTCTTCATGTGTACCTCAATATTCCTAAAGATTAATGAAAGGTGTATTTAGGGGTGACACTTTCTTCTGCAATTTTACATGAAAATCATGTATTAGCTGCTTTTTGATGCTACCTTTGAACTTTTATGATCAAAGACGTATGTTAAATAATCTTTATTTTTAAAACCTAAGTGTGTGTTGAGAGTGAGAGAGAGAGAGAGATGTAGAACTATAAACAATTATCTAACCTATAAGGGATGATGATAGATAAAAATTGTTTAGTTGAAAAGAACCGACTTGTACGCAAGTTCAAATAGGAAAGTCAACCCATTCAACCTCTTCAATTTGACCAGCAATAATGTCTTTTGAATTTCGACTAAATAAAAAAGGATCTTACTGATGACAACATTTAATATACCTTCATGTACAGGATGTAGGAGCAGAGCTTTTAAGACTAAATTAGAAACAGGACCGTTATGTAAGTCAGTGATTTCATCGACCCAATCAACCACTTCAATCGACCACCAATCGACCAGTACTGACCAGTTAAAACCATCAGCCCAGTCAATACTCATATCAATACTCACGGCTTTTTGCCAAGCTTGAACATGCTACCACAAAGTTCAACCAGCTGTTAGACAAAATGGATTTTATGGATCCATTTTTACGTGGAGTTGCTTGCTATAATGCATTAAGCCCTCTCATTACCTTATACTTGAAATAACTAAAAAAAATTATTGTATGTCTAACAATCATGGCCTCTACACAGATGGGTTTAGGATAAAGGGTATAATACTATACCATTGGAACCTTTGTACATTATGTTCTATGCACAGCCTCTATATAATGTATGATCCCCATCTGATCACCACTGTTTGTGCTGTCTCCATTTTGAACCAACAGTGCAACATTCCATGTACTCCCCTCCGATGTACCTCTTCCATGTTCAAACCAAAACTGCACATTGACAGTCCACATGTTTTGCACCAACATTGCCCATGTGTCTCCAAGAGGCAACAACACGTCTGGTCCATTGTGGTCTAACCTGTAAAATTGTTTAGCACATTTACAGCAGACAGAAAAAGCAATCAATAGTTGAAATGTTTAAAGGAATGCTTATTAACTAAGTTTTTCTTTTCAAGGATAAAAAGTCTTGAGAAAGCAGTTTGTTTCACTTTACTGGAAGAATTTTAACAGTACTATTTAATCAAGTTCATTTACAAAAGCATTTCTAAAGATCAGGAGGAAGTTTTTATGTAGATGATTTGATAAAAATAATCGCCATAACAAAAAAAAAAAGGCACTAGTTCCTTTCAGCACAAGTTCAACAGAGTAAAAAAACAAAGAAAATAAACAGAGAAAAAATAAAATGTGTTTCTGAACACATCTTTGACAAAATGCATCTACATGTGTTTATGATTAGAATTTCCATATCAAACAACCTGCAAGGTCTTCAAGATTTCAGTATAGCTTTTTATTTCTCTATTTCCCAACCAAGACAGAAAAAGTAAACAGACGAAAATACAACTGAGAACATCAAGTTCTGCTTTGAATTAACCCAAACCCATTTCATAGCGGTATCTTAATGACTAATTAAACCATATTAGAAATATATCAATGAAAAAACACACTGAATGTAGATGCCAATGCTCGGCCACGAGCACTCTTTCAATGAAAATTCCAAGTAAACAATGGGACATAAATGTGTCAAAAATATGGGTTTCCCTTTTGATTGTTAAAGGTCACCTTTTGGAAATAAATGTCAGTAATAACAGAGATGTTACAAAATGTCAACTTTTTAGCACAACAACACAGTCACAGACAGGGCTATGACAGTACCTTGGTATTTTCTTTAACACAGCAGAGCTAAAAAAGTATTTACATGTTTATCTTTAACAGATGAAGAAAACCTATCTTTTGTCCGAAAAACTAATGGATCAAACTGGAAGGTTGTCTCAGATGATCAGACGGTGTGAAATAATTGAAGAATGAAAAAAATACATGTGTACCATTTAGCTAAGCTTAGCCAAAGAATGGAAAAATCAAAAGTGCAGTAATATCCTCAGCAATACCAGCAGTTGCAATTTTTATTCATCAAGATGTCGAAATTAGTAAATCACTTAACATCTACAGAAATGGGCAGTGCTATAAAATTTCCTAGGTCATTTATAGGCTCTACTTTGACCCATATAATGTACGAGCTCATAAGACAGCCTGCAATTTCAGCACCATTTTTATGAGGGTTGTGCTGCAGTATGAAAAGTGTTCAATAGCAAATTTTTGAGTGATTTCTTTTCAAACCTTGTAATTTCTCATCACATTTCCCTTAATATGACAGATGTGCAAAATAATTTTGAGAGTGACATAGGTAAGCAAGCCAAACATGAAACACCATTAAAGTTTGTTGTAAACAGATTTGGAGGTTCTGCCATATATTACAGGTCCAACTCTGAATCAAATGTATTTACAGACGACAAAAAGTCTGATAAGAGAAATTGCAATTAAATTTTCCATCTGAAATCCACTCCATACATAAAGCTAGACTTACCACACTGAACACAAGATAGAAGATTTTCATACAAACCAAGTTTACTGTCTTTCTCTCTGAACTGCAGACATAATTCCCTGTACAACTGTTCAATATCATATACAAGAAAATCCCCATTATACAATGTGAAATCATCAAACAGTGGAAATCCCAGACAATTTCGCAGGTTTTTGTCTCCAGAAGGACCACAAAACTTCTCCAATTGCACCAGGAATGTAGGTTGAAACTTGTTCTATCACAATAGATTGGCCACTTTCTTTTTAAGCCGTAAACACTCTGTATGTAATTTCAACTTTGAAGAAAAAATGTCATCTAAACTGTGAATAATTGCATTAACAAATGTAACCCTCATCTACGGTAATATTTTTTTCACAAACGAAGTAGTTGTCTTTTCTGCAAATACTTTATGTTTATACAAAATCAACAGGAAAAACATGAATCAGTTGGACACTTTTGAAAAGTTGTATATTGCTTTCAAATTCACTCTTCACTTCAACATTTGACTATGTAACAAGGGATATCACAGTATTGCAATGAAAAAATATTGATTTAAATGTAGATTGGATGAATTCCTACAAAGAAAGACATTTCCGTTTCAGTTATTACTGACAAAAAATATAAAGTACTCAAAACCCTTCCCAATGCCACACACCCAAAACTTAATCAATTGATGATTTTTATCAATAATTATAAGCGGCTTTTTTTGTTACCAAGATGCATTGACCTGTCAGAAAATCAGCAGCAACATAAACAGCGATCTATGCAGAAATGTGTCTCTAGGACTCTCAGACTGCCATGGGCAAATTCCTGCACTATTTCTCAATTGCAAATTGTAGAAAAAACAGGATGCTCAAATTTTATATTTACAATAAATATCACCAGAACAGCTAATATTCAAATGTAAAGAGAAAATAGCATTGATAGTAATATCACAATCTTCAAAACACTGTAACAAGAAGAGTAAAACCTTTGTACAGGCAATTCAACATACAAAGCTCTTAATTTCAGGTTTTGCTACTTTTTTTCAGATAAAAACAACATCACTAGATCTATGCAGAAAAAAATGTCATGAAAAAAAGAAAACCAATCACAACACAAGATAATGTGATCAGCTTAGAAGAGGATTAAAAAGAATGTGCACTGCTTTAGATGTTGCTCACCCATACATTTGTATTTCAGGCCATACCATATCAAGTATGACATGTGTACCATACATACAAATGTGATACCACAGCAATGCTAGGTAGTCAATAATCTTTCTACTAAAACTAAATCTATCAGCACAATATTCTTTCTTGGCAGACAAAAATCAATCTTAGCAGAATTGTTGGGCACAAAACAGAACAGTATACAACTGTGTAGGCTTTTTATTGCCATGCAAATGATGAATGAGGTCTTGCATTTTGTATATCATTGTTTTCAAATAGTTTAACAAATACTTCTAAAGAGCATAATCCCAAACATACAAGCGTCTGCTCACCATTTTAACACTGATCCTAATAGGACATTTCAGAAAAGCATGTACAGAAAATCTGTCAATTGACAGCAAATCTGTGTGATATATGTAACCATGTATCATTCATAATTACATCACAAATATGAAGTCAATGGACAAAAATAACTCATATTCAGGATTGGCTTCCCATATAAAACTCTGACAGAAAATTATCATTTTTGTAGTTTTTCATTTCTCTAAAATTGTTCAATCAAAATTCAAAGTAAGCCTATCAACCACACTATAAAGATTATGATCCTATACAAATTGACTCAATGATCTTTCATAGACAAAATAAAGTCAAACATTGTATTTTCACACTGTGACAGAAAAATAGTTGTCATACAGAAATCAGTTGCCTTGGAAACCTTCACTCATAATTACAGTCTGTAATTTAAAACAATCAAAGCTGAAGTAATTCTGCCTTTGAAATAAATTCATACACACACAAAAAAAGATCAAACCTACAAACAAACCTGTAAAAAATCAACTTCTGCACAACTACAAGGTACTAAATGGTTGAAATAATGAACTGAGATAGGAAGCCCACAGACTTAGCCCACCAGTGGCAACATTTCACAATGGTGTTTAGTTTCAACCATTTTGTATAACTCTTCACCTGTAAACCGGCACAAACTGAAGCCAGTGAGCCAGACATTTGTTAAAAACACAAGTAAAACTCCTGCAAAGAGATGTCAATAGCAAATTTTGTTCTGTAAGGTACCAAGTAAAACACAAACAAGTGGGACAATTATAAAATATTGATTGAAATGAATTGAGAATGACAGTTTTTCCACAAGTGAAATTTTAATAAAAGATGATACAGAATGACAGAATGAATAAAACACACTTAAAACTTTGTAAGTGCAAAATGTCAATGACAACAGCAAGTCTAATTTGTGAGACAAAGTTCACCAAGATAAAAAAAAAAAAACACTGATATACAATTATCTTCTTGGTTAAGATCTATGTTTGGGACGTTCTTGGTCAAAATTTGACAGACCTGCTTTTGAGAGCTTTTTATCACACCCATTTCGAAGAAAATGTCTAAACTGGAGAAAATACACAAATCCACCGAGTCTATCAGTGATATATCTGATATTTGTTTCAAGGTTCATGAAAATTCAGTCAAAAATGAACTTTATACATGTACTCCACGATCAACAGACTTGAAGTCAATCAATACATGATGATCCTTATTCCAACAGAATTGACCTCAACTCGTGAACAGTTTTTCAAAAAGTACAAAAAGAAAAAGCAAAGGACCATTTAGATTCATCTAGTGAAGAGAGGAAGTACCATGAGCCTTAGTTCAGCAATTTCACGACCACATCTCTACCATCCAAGTTCACTCTGTTCATTTTTTCTGAAAAGAAAAAAGAATCTAAATAAATATGAGCCAAACACTGACAAAAGGGGTTTTAATGCATCTCTGTGATGCAATGTAGCAAGCAGGTCATCACATAATTGTGGATCCATAAAAATCCATTTTGTCTCACAACCAACTAACTTGTGAGAAAGAATGGTCCTAAGACATGCAGAAAATTTACCAAAAGGAAAAAGTATCGACTCGGGTTGATCCTTTTTGAAGATGCATTTAACCCCCTATTCACAGAGTGTTGCTCAAGTATACACCACATCAGTAAAATTTCTAGAATAAAAGACCACATAAGTTTACTCTTTCTGTCATGTGTATACACTATTCAACACGTCTAGGATTACCGAAGGCAAAAGACATTTGAAACAAAAGTTGTGACCACTGAGAAAATCACTCCCTGTGAGCAATTTCTTCCCCACCACCACAAGTTTCCTTTGTCTTTTCTTTTTCATTATCTCTCATATTTGGGCCAAGCTCTGTCACAAGGGGGCTTTATGCATCTGCAAAAAGTATCAACCCATGTCAGTCTGCACAGGCTGACACGAGTCGAAACCTTTTGCTATTTGTAAATTTTCTGCATGTCAAAGGACCATATTACCTCCAGATACACTGTTACACCTAATGGATTTCATGGATCCACATAATTATGTGATGACTTGTTTGGTATAATGCATCACAGAGATGCATAAAGCCTCCTTTTGCCAGAGCATTTTCTATTACTTGCCAACTGTTTATTACCCTGACATCATACTATGGTGTACATTACAGTAACAGATGAAACAATCAGATTGTCGTTTACTACCCTGTAATATTCTACAAAAGGGCTAAAACAAAAAAAATCAATGATTATTGAAAATAACCATTTTCTACATTATTTCAGCCATATTTTTCCTTAATTTACCTTTTAACCACACAATCTCGAGTCTGACCCTGAAATAGAAGGCTCTTGCAAATATTGTGGGAAAAGAAGAAAATGCTGGCCACCAGCATTTCCTCCTTTCCTACAATGTTTTCTACCCTTTCTGATACGATATGCAATCATTTGAGTCACATTTAATCTGTCGCCTGTAAGTGCTTTGAATTTGGGCCTGTCTAAAATTTTGACATTTAGTAAAGACTTTAACGTAACTATTAAAATGACTGTTTTCAAGTCCCTAGCCCATTCAGACAACTTTTTCCATCCTGCAGCAGAACTTTCGATTGATTAATTGAATGGTGTTTTACACTGTTTTCAACATTATTTCAGCCATATCATGGCAACAGTTTGCATATTCATGTTATGTCCTGGGTTTCACTAGTAATAGACCTGGCTCTGAAGTGTCTTGCCAAAAGACACTCCCATGCAAAACCCAGTGCATCCAGTGAGACTCGAATCCCGGGCCTCCAGCTTACGAGTCCTACACTTTACCACTGAGCAACACATGACTCAAGAACACTTTAGAAAAGTGGCAAACTGAAGTACTTCTCCAAACAAATCTTTTCCCCTTTTGACTAGTCACTTGTATTCATGTATTCAAATTTAAGTCATGTGGATTATCAATGTTTAACTAGGACATTTTTAAGGTAAACTAAGTACAAGTGGTTCAAAATTATCTGTCATTTCTAACATATAAAGCACTGTGGGAAAAGGAGAAAATACCATTTACCAGCATTTCCTCCATTTCTCACTATGTTTTCAAAAGCCCTCAGTCATATTCTGCAAAGGATTAATCACTTATAAACAGTAACTCACGGACAGCCAGCCTTGCATCTTCTTCTCGTCTAAAACTGATCAGCCCCCAGCCTTGGGACTTTCCACGGTCATCTTTACTTATTTCAGCAAATCTTATGTCACCTACAAAATTGATAGCACACATCATGTTGGTACCTGGATCTCTGTTAACCAACAATTCTTATTAATTCTTTACCACACAATCCCGAGTTTCAACAACCCTGAGATTGAGGCCTTTTGAAAATATTGTGGGGAAAAAGAGAAAATGCTGGTAACCAGTAGGGGTGGGCCGATGATAGACTATAGTCGAAAGTCAGATGGTTTTGGCTTCCGATTGCGATAATCGATTAAGAAATCCTGGAATCGATTGTAGTCTGTCCGTGAATACTGGTTGTTAGTGCTTGGTTTTGCCACTAATATTAATCACACTCTTGGATTCAACATGGTGGATAACAAACACGAAAAAATTGGCCGGAAAAATGAGCAAGAAATTTTTGTCCATGTTTGTCTTGACAAAACTTGACAACTCAGCAATCTTGTCATTTGACCCCTGACCCCAGGTTTTGACGCTTGGAAATTTGAAATGACCCATCTTTGACACTAAAAAATATCTGCCTAAATGTCAATCTTACACATGAATTTATCGTCCAAAGCTTCATATAACTTAGCTCGCGTGCATCCGGCAGAAATATGGGCTTTAATAAACATGATCAGTATCAAATGCGAAGGACACGCGCGGGTTGTCGTCTGCAAATGCTTGAAACATGTCTGAACTTTTTTAACTGGTTTAACTGGTTTGGAAATTAAGATTTAAGGACCAAGATAAATGGTATTAAATAAAGCAAGGAATTAAATGGTGATGTATTTTCTTTGATTTTTAAAGTACAAAACATAATATCTTTATAAACTTAATATCATGTAGACAAATTGTCACAGTATTTAACTCTTTACCAAACGACAAAATTTTAGGCTAGTCTAAAATGAAAGCATTTGCAGACGACAAAATAAATGGGACTGAAAAATTAAAACTTGCTGTGGGAAGGGTAGAAAACATTGTGGGAAAAGAAGAAAATGCTGGTTACCAGCATTTTCTTCTTTTCCCACAGTGTTTTCAAAAGGCTTCTTTCTTAGGGTCGTTAAGTCGGGATTGTGTGGTAAAGGGTTAAAGCAAAAAGGCAACTCAGTTAAACGGAGAAACCGATTGAACAAACGATAGCTAGTTGGTTTGCTCTTCCGATTATAAAGCAATAATCAGGTTGTTAAAAGTTGGGATTGTGTGGTAAAGGGTTAAAGGTTGGTTTTTGGAAGCCTTACTCATAACATTAGGGGACAATGTTTTTTGTACAAGGGTATGAAACAAGAGCATGGCATGTGTGTGTCAACTTGGCTGCATTGCTTGATTCTCAGTGAAAATATAAAGTTAGAACAGGGAAACAGCTGTAAAAAAATACTTTGATGGTTATCTGCCCTTGTTTTATGGGTTCTCCCTTTGATGGTGAACAACTTGTCAAAGTCTAAAGTAAATATGTTCAGCAATGACAGAGATATAAAATGTCAAACTTTTTGAAAATTTTGAAAATGTCAGTTTTCGCATTACGACGACGCCGCTGACGACGCCAGGGCTACAGCACACCTTCATGTCTTCTTCAATTACCACCAAGCTAAAAGTTAGACAAACTTACCAACAGCCTGGAACCTGGTTTTTAAGGTCTGCCAATCCATGGAATACGGTAGCTACAAAACAGAAGTTGACAACATAATATTTCTAGAAATTTTACCTAAGTGTTAATTTCCTTTCCCTTTCCATTTACTTGTGAGTATGGGTAGTGACAAAACAAGCAATTTCGTTGAAATGATATCCCCCGCCGAAAAAGACCTTTTTTGATACAAACATATTAGAGGTTTTGTTTTGCATGTACCTGTGGCCTTTTTGTTATTGGTCCATGATGAAATTATACATTAAGCCCCCTTTTTCCATGGCACAGCATTTCATTAAATAAAAATTATATAAGGGGTATATGTTTTGCATGTACACATGGTCTTATTGTTATTGGTCCATAATGAGATTATACATAAAGTAACCTTTTTCCATAACATGGCATTTCATTAAATGAAAACAAATAATGAAAATATACATCAAGCTTCCTTTTTCCATGACATGGCACTATCTACATGTATAGGAAAAAATTGTATCAACAGACTATCCAAAAGAAGACATGCATGAATTTTATCAATTTTTGTCAAGGATTTTAGAAGATATCTGTCCGGGCGGATGGACAGGCGAACAGACTGTTATTGGTCCATAATGAAATTATACATTTAGCCCCCTTTTTTCGTGGCATGGCATTTCACGAAATAAAAACAAATAATTATTGTCTGTGGCTTATGATAAACAATATAGATATGAAGTTTCATAAAATTTTGTCCAGTAGTTAAAGATATGGTCCATAATGGAAAAAACACCAATTTCCTACCAGTCCCCTACCGGCTGTATATATCACTGGCACGTATAGTTTGTAAATTTCTGTAGGGGAGAAAGAACATATTTGACCCAGTTGCAGAATTATAAGCATTGTGTCTGTCTTTGTAGGTAATGCTTTAATGAAAGCCAGACATATAAACATTTTTCCTTGTTAATGTAAGTTCATTGAAGAAGTTTTTTCAGTGAAATTTTCTAAGTCTAAGGCCCGTAATTTCGTCAAAAATCGGTGGCCTGGAACGAAACTCAAACTTGATCTGTAACTCATGGTGGTTGACTTACACACCGAAAATCAGCTCATTATCTAGCATCCTGTTTGAAAAGTTTGAAAATGATTAAACATTTAACAGCATTTTCAGGAAGAAAATACACTGAGAAAATTAGCATAATTGACCCATTGAGTAAGTACAAAATTGTGTTACAGTTAAGGGGAACAAGAATTGTCATTTCAAAAATGTCTCGCAAGTTCAGAATGCATACATGTATGCTAATCATTGATGAAAAGACCTTTTGAAAACATTGTGGGAAAAGGAGAAAATGCTGGCTACCAGCATTTTCTCCTTTTCCCACGATGTTTTCTACCCTTCCAAAGGTGAATTTCTATTTTTGAGTCACAGTCTTTTGTCACCTGCAAATGCTTTCAATTTGGACTCGTCTAAATTTTTGTGGTTTGGTAAAGACAGTCAATGGGCCAGTAATACCTAGTTTAGCATACTCACATTCTTAACAATAATTGTTGATTTGTCAGCCCTGGTTTTCATGTCACCAGATGACAGGCTGCTCCCACCCCTGTCACTTCTGTCACGACCAAAGTCACTTCTAGAACTTCCACCCGAGCTAAATCCTCCCAGGATTGACCCCCTGGAAGAGTCCATCATTCCACTGTAAGAGCTGCCTCCAGACATGCCCATTCCAGACATACCAAACCCATCACTGAGACTGCTCCCCATCCCTGAGGAACCCAAACCTGTACTCCCCATCCCTGTTATTCCAGACATCCCACTGAATGAATCACCCATGCCCATGTTTGAGCCCATGGAGCCCATGCCTGACATACCGCCCATACCTGACATAGAGCTATTCATTGTTGAACCCATTCCTGTGCCCATGTTGCCCATTCCAGACATTCCACCCATCCCTGTCATGCCTGAGCCCATCCTGTTCATATCCATGTTGCCCATCCCTCTCATATTATCCATACCCATACCCATATTGGATCCACCCATTCCCATACCCATGTCCATTGCTGAAAAAAAAGAATAAGATGATGAAAGGTTAACTCTTATACTACCAAACAAATAAATAACACTTTTTCCAAGGCTACAGATACAGTTCCACTGCAAATTGAAAAGACAATTTTGTCATAATCTAGAATAAAGTGGAAGATAGCGTAGATCACAGATCAGACAGCATGTTCTTTGTCTTGATCTACAATGTCCACAAAAGCTTCTTTTGTCATCCATGATAAGCATAGGGTTAACTTTTACTTCTTAATAAGGTCGTCAGAAAAATCACTGGTTGTGCTGAACAACTTTTGCCAACTGCTACACATGACCATTTTGTTCTTCTACCAATAATAACCAATCCTGTCTCAGCTAATAGCAATTTCATGTCAAAATTTTAAATATCTTTATTGTTTGGATTTATCCAGTATGAAAAAATCTACAAATTGGCAATGACCTGCAAAAAGGAACTATAATGCATCTCCAAAAAGTATCGACCCTTGTCAGCCTGTGCATTCCGCACAAGCTGTATCTGGTCAAAACCTTTTGCTATCTATAAATTTCCTACTTGTAAACGGATGAGTCTGCCTCATGATTCAGTTGGTTGTTCGACAAAATGGATTTTATGGATCCATAATGATGTGATGACTTGCTTTATGTAATGCGTCAGCGAGATGCATCAAATTTCCTTTTGCCAGATTGCGACTCAAACATTTGCTTATCACTTGATAATGATGAATTGAGTACTTTTATCTCGGCTATAAAGAACACAAAAGTTGGACTATGGCAGACAGTGTTGAATTTATCCATTTAACCATAGAGTGAAAATGGTTGACCAGTGATGAAAATCATTTTGGAAATGATCAGAATGATGAACTAATCGCATAAATTATTCAAAATAGTAAACCTGTTCCAGAAATTGACAAGTAAACATGAGGATTGTTAGGGTCCCCAGATTCTCACTCCAGAACAACTACGTTACATTAGCACCCAGTCGGCTATTCACATTTCACCATAGTATTTGAGGGAATGACAAACCAACTTGTACCCAAAATTGTCCGAGATTTGATCAAAACTAAGAATCTGAATGCAAGTAGCCTCACTTGTTTGTTTCTTTGTATGGTTTTAACACTGTTTTCAACAAATTTTCAGTTATGTCCTGGCTGCGAATGTGTTTATCCATGCTTTCCTGGAGTTTCTTCTACCAGTACTTTGCGCAATATTCTTCCAAAGCCACCGGTCACTTTCCCACATAACCATCGTCAAGCCCTACTTTTAAACACAAACTTCTTCAGAGACAGTCCTATCACCTTGCTGTATATGCTTGTATATACATTTTCTCCCCTAGAATTTTGTGTTTGTGGTTTGTGGTTTGAAAGGCACAACTTTAAACAGTTTTGTGAAATTCAAGCTAGGAAACAAACTTTTCTCACAACTGATGAAATAAGAACATTTCAGCCTAGTCACACTATATTGAAGCTTGTGATGAAAGTCAACCATCAACGGGACCTTAGTAACCTTTCCAACTATCCATAGATGAAAAAAGAAAAAAAATCTTATAAACAGTAATCATCCTTGGTAGCTTCATTTTCAGAATGAAGCAGACCTGACAGTTGGTCCAATTTTCCATTCTATTCGAGTTTATATGGTATGTGTGAAAAATAATGCTTTGCCATCCCTGGCAAACAAAATGTAACATTATACATAGCGCCATTCAAAAGAATTTCTTTCTTATCAGCTCATTCCTTTTCTAGGTTTTACCAGTGCTAGGTTTGTTTGCTTTGCCAAATCCCCATCAAATGAGGTCCGGTATGGGCCAAAAGATAAAACCCAGATCAGACAAGCCCTTCACTTTTAAGGACCCGAAAAGAACATTAAAACCACCCTGAAAACTATAATTGAATCTTACTATTCATCTGTAGGTTGTTCAAACTTGGTCCAATACTCTTCAGTCCTGTGGGCAAGGGTTCTGGTCTACTAGCGGCACCTGTCTGACCATCCATCTTTACTCGCATTGTCCGGTCAAACAAAGTCTGATTGTTAAACATTGCTTGTATGGGTTAAGAAAAAGGCACAGACAGTGAAAAGATCACAATATATCTATAACAAAGTTTTTGTCTGATGCAAGCACACAATGAACTATCCTATAGATCTATATTCACATTGTCATAACTCTTCACTACACAATGACACTTTTTAATGACCTTGAGGTAGAAGGCTTTTGAAAACATTGTGGGAAAAGGAGAAAATGCTGGTAACCAGCATTTTCTCCATTTCCTGCAATGTTTTCTTCCCTATGACAGATAGATTCCATATTTTGAGTAAAAGTTAATGTGTCGTCTACCAGTGCTTTCAATTTAAAATTTCGTTATGTAGTAAAGGGTTAAAGAAGCATGGTCGTAATAAAGCCCTGACATATTTTACTTTCAAAACACAAGGCAAAACTAAAGGTACTTTTGCAGACCAAATTAAATCAATATCAGTCTGCACAGATCATGTCTGACCTTGGGTCAGTATGTTCAGATAAACCTTGAAATTCTCATTCAAAAAACCCAAATGAAGAGAGAGATAGCATTAACTATTTCCTATGTACACAGTGTTTCAGAAAGTCTGCATTTCTGAAGCAAAAAATGAAAGGCCAACACAACAATATTAATTAATCACCTCTTCCTTGACACAACATTAAAACAGAACTAAAAAGTAACATAACAGATTGATTCAATAAAATTATCTTACAAAATTGTCAAGTTTATAACTGCAGAATCATATCGAATCCACCTTCTACCACTGAATTATTTGTGTCTGGTTTACAATATAATGGTCTAAACGTGACATTATTCTTTGTGATATCTCTGTCATCTCACCTAGGTTACTTTACGGAATCAGTACTTTATACTGTTTAATAAAGAACAACAAACACTGATTGGTCTCCTTTTTTAATGTCTACCCCAAATACCATACTGTCATATAAAACTTTTAGCACTATGCGACATCTACAAAGGGGAACAACATGTGGAAAATAAATAAAAGACCTTGACTCTTAAAATTCCAAAAAGCGAGTCATAAATGTCCCCCAAAATTCACTAGCTAGCAGAAATTATGAGCACAACAAAATTATTGCATAAAAACAGGTCCAAACTACAGCTATCGAAAAGGGGCCAAATACCCCCCACCAGCACCTTGTCACTGAACCAGCACAGAAAATGGTACTTATCTTTTTAAAACATAAGATCACCTGTGACCTTGACCTTTGACCCATGTGATCAAAAAACAATAGGACAACTCCTTGGGTCATGAGCAACACTTGTATAAAGTTTCAGGGTCCTAGGTCAAACAGCTATAGAGAGCACAGAAAAGATTTTCGAACAAAGTTCACTTGTGGCCTTGACCTTTGACTCATGTGACCAAAAAAAACAATAGGGCACCTCCTGGGATCGTGAAACACACTTGTATACAGTTTCAGGGTCCTAGGTCAAATGGTTTTTGAGTTAGAGATTGGAAATGAAGACAAGATGGACGGATGGACAAATGGAGAGAAAGACGACAGACAAACATGGTGAAACCAGTATACCCACTCTACTTTGTGTGTGTGTGGGGGGGGAAGAGATAAAAAAAAAAAAAAAAAAAAAAAAAAAAAACATTTTAACACATATCCATAACATATGTTTTAGTGATTGCTCTACAGTAGTATTTTCCCTTTGAACCCCAAATTATTCCCCTCCCTCCCCGCCCCCTCCCTCTGTTCCTCTCTTTTACAGTGTTCTCACTACTTTTTTGCAAGGGGGGGGGGGTGTGTGTGTGTGTGTTATGCACGCCTAAAAGTCCACAACTTTGAAAATCTGGAGGGTTCCATAAGTAATTGGGAATACAGTTTACAAAAGGTATTGCAAAAAGTAGAAAGTAAAATTGTAACTGTTATTTTGCATTCAAATGACAAAATGACTGACTCATCGAATCTCAACCAGGCAAAAACCTAAAACTACTTATTTTGAAACTTCTTGATTTTTTTTCTTTTTACTTTATGAACTACCAATTTCTTTGGTCAATTCATAGATGGTGACTGACCCAGTTCATCAGTTGGTTCAATTAAAGCTTTAGAATTTTGGTAATCCGGGCAGAATTCCAGGACGTTTTGACTTTTGTCAGCCATGATATCTTTATTCAGACAACACCATCATGGGGAAAATACTGAGATGCATGACCAATCAAAACACTCTGGTATTTCCCTAAAGCTACAACATTCATCACCAACTACGCCGCCAAGATGTTCCAACTGGGATAGTAATTTAGGGAAATTTTGGACTGATTTGATCAGTTTCATCAATCTACGATAATGGCAATATTGAAAATCGTAACAGGTAACCAGTAATCTCAGTTTATCCTTCCTCTATTATCGAACTATTCAAAAAGATTAAATAGTTTTTTGAAACAATGTTAAAAACAAAAGGATGTTTGTCGTCTTGTCATCATAGAAATTAGAATCTCAAGGGCATTTGCTTACGTGCTGATCATGTACAGTTTCAATCTTTTATCAGAGTGAATACATTTTTACATTACCATTTACTTGATTCACATAAGAATTTATGTGAACGGGAATACTAGTCAAAGGATACAAATCGCCTGCACAGCCTCAGCTGGTGTATCAAAAGTGACCATACCCATGCCTCTACTCTTTCCATCTTTATCTTCCTTTATTTCTGCTCGCACTACATTTCCAGCCAGCCTAAACACATCCTTTAGTTTCTTCCAAGTTACTTTGTAGTCAAGCTTTATAATTATAGATAAAAAATGTTAAACAAATGTATATGTATGTCAAATTATTACAACACATAATCATTCAATTATATATGAGCCATGCTTTGTGAAAAGGGCGTTTAATGCATCTGCAGTCTGTACAGGCTGACACAGATCAACACTTTTTCCTATGGGTAAATTTTCTGCATGTCAAATGACCATTCTCCCTTATGATTTGGTTGGTACACAAAATGGATTTTATGGATCTATAATTATATAATTACTTACTTAGTGTAGTGCAACATGGGAGATGCATTTAACCCCCTTTAGCCCAAGTATGGCTCAGTTACTTCAATACAGACATTAGGATTCTGCCAAGGATTATTCAGCGAGAAAAAATTATCCTAAAGCTTGCAGAAATAGTGTGTATTTTCACAGTAAGTGACACAAATGCAGGACCAGTTAGAAAGGGACACAGCTCCACCCATGAGCATAATTTGGCACTTTTCCAATTCAATGAGACAATGTGTAAGAATACATACCTTATCAAAACCTTGCAGACTTGAAACTTATCTTACATCTTAGTAACTTAGCCTACTACCACAGAGTACTATCTGAGGCCTACACAAGTCAGTGTGAAAAACAACACAGAGAAACATTAAAGAAAGGAATTTTTTCTTCTGAAAAAAAGAAAGTTGTGTCTTTTCTGTGGCATGCTTACAAGAATTTCGTTCGTATATGTTCAGGAAGTCCACAAAACCCTTTACAAAAGGGCCAGATACTTTTACAAACCTGAGTTGAAGGTATTTAAAAAACATGTTGGAAAAGGAAAAATGCTGGAATGTACCTTTTTAAAGGCAAATTCCATCCTTTCATTCAAAATTAAAACTTACATCAGTAAAGAGTAAATCTACATAATAAATGAAATAAGATTGTTGGTGACCTAATGCTCCTGTAGCAATACCAATAAATCAACTTACGTTTGAAACAAAAACAGAGTTTGACAATGGCCCTTCTATACCGAGTTGCTGTAGAACTTGTGGGCTAACTCCCTGAGTACCCATACCACCTGTAAATTGGAGAAAAATTGAAATAAGAATACCATATGCAATGTATAAATGAAAATTCATTCATTTGCTACTTCTAAGTTATATTCATCTACTCTTCCTCAAAAACAGTTCTCCCCAAAAGAAACATTTCAAACCAACGTCTCAATGGACCTGTCAGCAGTATGAATACTGACAAGGTTTTAATTCAGTTGTAAAAGGTTGAGGTTGAAGGATAAAACACAAAGATTTTTATTGTTGACTAAGGATATAAAACCACTTTCACCAAAATCTGTAATTTATCAAAGCAGCTTATGTGCCTAAACATCTCATTCCGAATAGACTCAACTTCTACATTGTACTGTAAAGATTTCATGTGAACAGGCTATATAAACTGAAATTCAAACACACCTGACCCCATATTTCCACCTCCTCCGCCACCCATGATCCCCATTACAGGCCCTGGTCCCATCATTCCTTGTCCCCCCATTGATCCCATGCCTCCCATTCCCCCACCCCCTCCTCCACCACCACCTCTGGTAGACATAGCATCATGCTGTCGTCTTTCACGCTCCTTCTCCTGTGAAAAAATATTTGAGCCGCGCTCTGTGAAAAGGGGGCTTAATGCATCTGCGAAAAGTTTCGACCCAGGTCAGCCTGCGCAGTCCGCGCAGGCTGACCTGGGCCGAAACTTTTCGCTATTGGTCGATTTTCTGCATGTCAAAGGATCAGTCTACCTCATGATTGAGTCGGTTGTTAAAAAAAGTGGGTATTATGGATCCATAAGTATGTGATGGCTTTCTTGGTATGATGGATTACGGAGATGCATTAAGCCCCCTTTTGCCAGAGCACGGCTCATTTATTTCATAACTTTTCAAAGATGGAAAATATGAACTGGAACTAAATCCTTTACCACACTATCTTTACAACCCAGAAGAAAGCTGTAGAAACTATTGTTACAAACAGATCCTGACAACCAGAATTTCCTTTGCTTCCCTTATTTTCTACCTATCACAGACAAATACCATCATGTGAGCCAAAGTCTGGAGATATTTTTGTTCAATACATGTACTCTTAAATTATGTCTGTTTAGAGGCACACATTTAGAACACAAAATAATGAAGTATGTTAGCAAATGGCTTTATTCTATAATTTCAAAAAAAAAAAAAAATGATGCAAAACCAAAGTCAAGCTGTGCATTACAATTATGTTTTGTCTAGATCTTCACACTATCCAAGATAAAGTTGTGCTTATAGGGTTATTAAACCTAAAACAATTATCCCTTATTTTCATTGTTTCTTGTCTAAAGTAACATTCACTCTTTACCCAACACAATGTTCCTGAATTACCCATGTTGAAACCATTTGCAGAGAATAAATGGCACATGCCAAATAACAGGACTTGTCTTTTAAAGGGTTGAAGAAAGTGTGAGAAAGAAGGAAATGTTGGTTGCAGGCATATTTTTCCTATTCTGAATATAGTTTTAAGGCCCTGGCCCCCCTCAGTGTAAAAAAAACCATGGAATCATTTGGTAAAGGATCGAGTTCTATACAGTCTTTTCAATATGGATTATACAAGATATTTGGAATGAGAATAAGACAAAGCCACCTATGCACACCTAAATTACCCTTCAAGTCTGAGGTAGAGGAGAGTTTAAAACACTAAAGTAAGCTTTCAAAAACAAAAAAGCCAAAGGTTTAGGTGACACACAATTCTTAGTATTGTTAACACTTTCATCTATGATATGAAGTTCATGATTAAGCAGTCACTTGAAATAATACAGCTCCAATTGTGATCTACAATGGAATAAATCAAATATGCGTGCAATAATTACCTCTCTGACAACAATTTTCCTGTCTTTCAATTCATAACGATGCATCTTATCTATCGCAAGGGCGGCTGTGTCAATGTCCTTAAACTCTATGACTCTGTAACAAAAAGTAAAAGCATTTTTTTGAAACAGGCAAAAAAAATCATCGGATGATATGTGACCTACCAGTACTCTATGAATCTATTGCACACTAAAAATGTGATACAAACCTTTTAACCTTTATCATACCACCCCAGTTTTAATGACTTGGGAAAGATGGCTTTTGAAAACATTGAGGGAAAAGGAGAAAATGCTGGTTACCAGCATATTCTCATTTTTCCTCAATGTTTTCTGCCTTCCTATAAGCAAATTTCTATTCCTGAGTCACACTTAATACATCCTTTGCAAAAGCTTTCAATTCAGATCAGTCTAAAAAGTTTGTTTGGTGAAGGGCTAAATATAGCATTCACTAAGTCTAATGCAAGTTTATATTCTTCAAACATACCACAAGTGATACAAAAGGGGTGTACATGTGCAGGAGAAAAAACAGATCATATGGAAAACATATTGGGTAAACTAGGGGCTTCTAACAACCAAATGCTCTTTTCTACAAATATGTTCACACTTGCAGGTCACTGCAGTGAATTAAAGATTCACATTTGTAAGCTACACAGCTAAAACCATGGAATAAGATATAATAAAATCAACGAGGGCACACATAAGCATCAATATTTTGTTATATAATTGGTTCAGATCACCACTGAAACTGAAATATCTGGGTCTTTTTCACAGGCTGAAAATATAAATTTCATCTATTTGACATTCTAAATACTCATCCTTTACCTGTAGACTTGTCCAAATTCGAAGCATTTGCAGATGGCTTACATGACAGTAATTCTTTTAAAAGGGGGAAAAAACTCTGCTTTTTGCCAGAATTTTCTCCTTTTCTACCAATGCTTTATACTCTTATCAACATGACAAATCTCAAATTTCAAAAACCCTACTTGCAAAGGGTCCTCGAATACACAATTGTGTGGAATGGGGTTAAAAGATCCAGCCGATACAAAATTTACAAAAAAGTACAGCTGACTATCTAAAGAAATGAATTCACATTTTGGTTTTATCTATAAATAGTTTTTTTATTTAATGACCCTGAGAAAGAAAGCTGTTGAAGACATTGTTGGAAAAGGAGGAAATGCTGGTTAGCAGCATTTTCTCCTTTTCCCACTATGTTTTCTAACTCTGGTAATGGCATTTTGTACTTTTCCTACAATGTTTCTAGCCTTCACAAAACAAATTTCAATATCTTAGTCACATTTATTTTGTTGTCTGCAAATACTTTCAATTTGGACAAGTCTACTATTTTGTGGTCTGGTACAAGGATAACTCAAATACAAAAAATTTTATTATACTGCAAAGAAATTTCTCGTGATCTGATTGGATAATATGCCCCGAACATATATATCATGTCCACTGGCAAAACCAACGTAAAAGCAGTTTCCCTTTCGGGAGCCTCGTATACATGACTACACTATCAACACAACATCCAAAATGGCGGCATCGATCAAGATTAACATCAAGATTATGCGCCAAGCTGCACTTAACAAACATTGGAATGGTAAACTTTGCAGTATAATAAAATTGTTGTACAGTCAGGTGGCAGGGAACTTGGAAACTTGTTCACGGCTGTGGTGAATCATGTTGCCACCTCGCCTTCGGCTCGGGGCGACATGACTCACCACAGCCGTGAACAAGTTTCCAAGTCCCCTGCCACCTGACTGTACAACTAATAATGTCTCATCACTATACACACCCTGTTCCTCTTGGCTTGCCATCTGGTGTATTGAACAGTTCAACATATGTAACATCGCCAACTGAAAACACAATTCTATTATTTTTTTCCGCAATTCAAATGATAAAATTTTTCTTTCCTTTCTGCTTTCTTTGAAGCAGTATAGCAGTAAAATGAAAGAGGATTCCAAGGTTACAAAGTTGAAACCTGTAACACTTATCTACAAAAATCTGTTTTATTCTATCAACATAATTATGTTGTACTTAACTGACTGAAAAAAAAATGTAAATTAATAAAATCATGATAGAAACTTCACTCATTCCTCTACCCCCAGCAAATAACTGTATAGTCTCGCTGTAGACCAGTTAAAAACAAAATGGTAAATGGAGACAATTCTTGTAATAATCGATTTCTTCTTTTCTCTAAAATAATTTTTTTTCTGTGTCTGTTGTTAAATTACTAACACTGATTCATGTTCAGTATCCATTTTTTACAATGATGTACTACAGGTCATCAGTGTGCATATTTGTATTCAGGGGTAATAAATTAAGGAAATCAAGTTTAAATTTCCCACCTTCTCTCCTGAATAAATCTTTGATTTCTTGCCATTTGAGATCATATGGAACATTGCTTATGACAATTCTTTTAGATGTTGGAATTCTTTGTCTTCTTGGAGATCTTGATCGATCCCGAGATCCTCTTCTATCTTCCATTGGGGATCTTGATCTAGACCTTTCTCTACAAAACATGTTACAGCGGGGTTAAAACTATGGTTACTTTGACACACTCAAAGCGTTCAGTTTAACTGGTATTTCATATACCTAATAATAGCAGGGGTTTAAAATTCCACTCGTCCGCTCTTATTGACGAGTAACATTTGGCTTCGGGTACATTTTAAAACCATTGAATTCTAAATTCGTCAAGTAAAATTCAAAGTAACAGGTTATTTCACGGCGAACACAAAACGAAAGTAAAACTGAAATTCCAGATCGTCTCTTCGATCACGATACAGGATGTTTATGTTTATTACTCATGCGCATCTGTAAAGTGCTTGACGGGTTTTCTGCATTCGGCATACCTCGGATGATGTAGTTTTCTGTTCACGGCGTCGGTTAGACTAGTATACCTGTACGATCTATGCTACCATTCCTTTATTGTTAGATCGGGACAGGTAAACTTACCAGTCAGGCCACCGGAAAAAAATAGGTATTAAACACCGTCTACTTTGTTCATATCGACACCGTAGTATATGCAGTAGAAATGGTCATTCAAGTCCGCAAGTTGGGACAAGTGATAGTGTGTCATAAGGACGAGTAACTTTTTCTACCCACTCGTCCTACAGGACAAGTAGACAAAGAAAAAATTTTACACCCCTGCTTCTCTTGGACGGGTTTTCTGAATCCAAAAATAGAATGGCTGCTATCCGTCGTCGTATTTATCTATGCGATGGTAACTTGACATAATATAACAGGTGCCAGTTTGCTGGACTGGAACATTACTGAACGATTTCCCTTGAAATTGCATCAAATCCAAACTGTTGCGGATGGCCAAAGCAGTGTGTGCGATCATGTATAAATGTACATAATTCATGTTTAAAATAAAAATATCACATACATTTAGTTTCTCCAATACGTACTGGAATGTACAAAAAATTGCGCAAATGAAATTTTAACAAGTCAAATTTCAGAAATTTCCTGCGGTGAAATGCTCTTAGACGGGTTTTCCAAATCCAAAAATAGAGTGCCTGCTAACCGTCATCGTATATAACTATCCGATGGTAACGCAACATATAACAGTTACCAGTTTGCCGGACAGGACCATTTCTGAATCATTTCCCTTGAAACTGTATCGTATCCAAAATGTTGCGGATAGCGAAAGTGCTATTTTTAGTAATGGTGTATGATCAATTGTTAACTTATCTTCTGTCTTTGGTTCTTTCAATAAACATCGCACCTTCTGTGGAATCGGGCATTGCAAGAAAAGGATAAACTTAAAATTCCAAGCACATTTTCCTTTTACCCCAGTGTTTTCAAAAGCTCAAAATCTTTTATCTTTGAAAACTTGTATTTATATATTGTTTGAAAACATTTCAACTATCGGCAAGCTTTCATTGACATCGCTATTAAAGAGCAATAATGTTGTTTAGACTTGAACCCCATATTTTGTTTGCGTACCCCCAACTTCTGTTACCATTAACTGCAAAAACCTCCAGTCGGAAAAAGCAGAGCACACATTGGCCAAAGTGCTATTTTTAGTAATGGTTCATGATCAATTGTTATCTTCTGCAGGGCTGAAAAATAGCGCTAGTCCGAGGTCTGGGATCTACTGAAATGGAGATCGGACCCGCGGAAAAAAACAAGACGAGAGTCCGACGGACCTGTCAAAATGGAGGTCTGACCTGTTCAGTCTTCAAAGTAAAAAGTCCGATGTCCGAAAATAAATTCAGAATGACTTAAATTTAGAATAGTCATTCTAATGATAATTTAGGTCTGTTTGTTTAGGACAATCTTCGTGTAAAAGTGAACTACTTCGAAAATTTTCCCTACACCGGCCACCCGAGGACGCTATCACATAAACTTACTTAAGTCATTGTAATATCAAAAGTTTTCCCTGGTTCCCGGTTTGTCTACCACCAATAACAGTTACATAAGGTGAAGCCGATTAAAACCTACAACCATCTACGACCATATCGTCTAAGCTTTTCGCTAAAAGTCCACGAAAAAATATTTATTCAAACTTTGGTTTTCATTAAAATCAAACGGAAAAATCCGGAAGAAAATAAAACAGCTTTCATAGTTAGAGGAAGATAGAAAGTATGAGCACAAAGGTCAGGTTGGTACCTTGAACACTGAAATGAAAGTTGGTCGTGGGTTTCGTTCCAAGATGCAACTGTTCAACTGAGACTAACACAATAAAAATTTATTACAAATTGCCAATTTCATGTTGGTAACATAATAACACTAATTGTTTGTTTGAACATTCTGTCTTCAACTGAAGCCACTAGAGTAAAAGCAAATTGAAAGGGTAAGGTTTTTTTGGGGGTCATCTCCTGAGATACCACTACCCTGTACAATGGGGAAAAAAAAAACCATGGACTTGCCCAAGTATACTTCCGACCCCCCTGTTATAAGAGCCAAAAGGTCCCGGACCCAGCTATTTTTATCACTATTTCTCGGGTCATACTAAAATATGCCCTACAGGAAAATTCGTCCTACGTTAAATTTGACGCCCTACGGGTATATGGATTGTGCCGGATGGAATAAATTACTTATACCTTTTAAAATATACTTAGATAAAGTATATTTTAAAAGGTATAAGTAATTAATTCCATCCGACACAGTCCATATACCCGTAGGGCGATAAATTTAACGTAGGGCGTCATAGGGTGAATTTTCCTGTAGGGCGTATTTTAGTATGACCGCTATTTCTCAGCCCCGTTCTGTCTTGGGTTTTTGTAACAAACACCGAACTTTCTGTGGAATTGGGAATCGTAAGGAAAGGATAAACTTGTAATTCGAAGCACATTTTCCTTTTCCCCCCAGCTTTTTCAAATGCTCAAAATCTTTTATCTTTGAAAACTTGTATATTGTTTGAAAACATTTCAACTATCAGCAAGCTGTCATTGACATCATGCTAAAGAGTGATAATGTTGTTTAGATTTGAACCCCCATCTTTTTTAGCATACCCCCGACTTCAGTTTCCATTACATACAAACACCTCCAGCTGGAAAAAGCACAGCACACACTGGTAGCTCGAAAACACCATGGTCGACGAGGCCGAACGGGGTTTGGGGCGAACACACATGATTTTTCCAAGCGATATATATGTGCTTTATTTCGAGCAGATATAATACAGCATTCTTTCCTTCATTCAAATAGGCTTTGAGTAGCGTTTTGGTCTTAGTTTAAGAGTATATAAACGATCATTTTGCGACCAATACACGTGGATTGTTGTTTGTTCTTACCCCACCCACAACATTCAAGAAAGAACTGTGACTTGAAAAATTAATTTTTCCACTTCAGAGTTAAGTCAATTTGATAAATACTATATGACAGGTAAAATAATTAACTTTCGTTCAAGAAACGCTGGTTCACCTTTTCGAAGACATTTACTTTCCCTTCAGAATTCAGGTCCAACTTAACACAACTCTGGGAGAGGACGCCAATCCGTTGATCACGTGATTTCTAACTCCGATTCGGCCCCAATTATACTCATACTGCTCGTCGGCTCGGCCCCATATAAACTAAAATTATCTGAGTAAACCTGACTGCTATCTATTTGTAGTTGTATAGATCCTCACCCGCTTCAGGTATTTTTTTATTAACATATATGGCCAGAACGGCAATGTCATTGCATTATTTAAGCCAAGCTGACGAGGCCCAATCTGGAAAAAAAAATATCTAAAATCTTTTTAATTTCAAAGAAGACAAATTTCAAGAGGTCAAATTAAATTTGTCTCGTCAGTTACTATGAGATAATACGGACCCACACATTTATTTGTTTTATCTAATTCAATTTAAAAAAAAAAAAAAAAAAAAAAAAAAAAAAAAAAAACCTTAAGGTGGATCTAGATTTTCTATTTGAAATTAACATTTAGAGTACTTGTGAAATGAAACATAGATCTAGTTCCATTTTTCAATTTATAATCCCGTGGTTTCACGACTATAAGGAAGAAAGTTTTCAAATCATTGTGGGAACAGAAAAAGTGCTGAAAGTTTTCTCAGAAAAATTATATCATTAAGCCACATGTAATTGGCCCCTGCAAATGATTCGTTGTAATTTCGATCTGTCTAAGATTATGGATATAAAGAGTATTTCGATGTGTAAAATGTACATAAATCTGTCACGATCAGATTGCGCTGTTCTAACGTCTTATCTTGGATAATGCAGTATCTAGTCATTTGTATTTCATTTCATTACACGGGTATATGTTTTCCTGAACTCATTTTGTGAAGTGATTGATTTGTTTTTTGTTTTGATTTTTAGTACCACCACCTTCGGATAATCAGTATTAATTATTTAGGGATGGAGACACAGTATACGTATGTGTCTTGTCAAGAAATTTTGTCACAGTGAGAAATTGTCCGTGTCGGATAATAACTCTTTTGACCATAATGTTTTCATTAGTAGTCAGCTGCAAGTCCCAAAAAAGTCGTCTAAAGGAAATGATTTTAGTTTAAGCATAAAATAAATTATTTTATTCTATACTATAATTACATACGTGTTAAGTAATTTTGAATAATTTAATTCAAACTGAATCATTATCAATGGTATAGATTTTGGCTGTAATGCATCTAGAAATTTCATTGGACGACACAATTTGGCCCCTCCTGAAAATTTTTAGTGGGGACAAAACACATTTTTGAGGGATAGTATACTGAAACCAACAAACATCTGAATACTCGGAATAGTACGTCATCGAACACATTTGCAATGCTTACTGCGATAACTCAGAGAAAACATGCACGGAAAACTTCTTTCACAACTTGTTTCCTAGGGTCCAATAATCTGGCGTTGGTAGCTCGTTCGATTCCAGGTCTGACTCTTTTGTCACAGAATCTTTAACCCGGTACTACACGATCCCGAGGTTTAACGACCCTGAGGAAGAAAGCTTTGAAACCATTGTGGGAAAAGGAGGAAATGCTGGTTACCAGCATTTTTTCCTCTTTCCACAACCTTTTCTACAGTATGAGAGACAGAAATCATCGTTTGATCAACATTTATTTTGTCGTCTGGAAATGCTTTCAATTTGGTCAAGCCCAATATTTTGTCGCATGGTAAAGAGTTAAGACTCGCAGACAAGGGCGAAAGTTTTGTTATTTAAAGTGCACAGGGAATATGCGGATGAGTGAGAATACATTTTTCAGGACAGTCAGTACACAATTTTCGCAAGGAGCCTCTGGAGTCCGCGCATTTACGAATTACTTACTAATACCATCATGCCATAAGATCGAAGTATTATCTAAGAATACACGCATGTAAATGATGTAACAAAATTGTCTATAAGTTAGTGTTTGGATATTTGGACTTTTTTTGCGTGAAATAGACATGGCGGTTTTTATTTATTTAAGGAACAATGCCACTATCTAATTGAGGGAATACTGCAGCCAGTGCAATACTGGTGAGTTATATCTTCATAAAAGCTATATATTACTATCAGTCTTTGGCTAGATCGATCCGGTTGTCAAAAATCTGGTTTCATCAATTGATACCAATCAAAATGACCCGAAATTTCTCTACGTTGGCCTTAATGATATGTCGATATTGATGGCGTATGAATCCTGCAAGCTAGTGTTAAACAGCATTTTCTCTATTTCCAACAATATTTTCTCTTTTTTTGAAGAAACCGATTCCATCAGTTCATCCATATTCAACTAGTTGCCTGCAAACGCTTTCAATTTGAACTTGTATTTGGTGTGTGGTGAAACAGTTAAGATATAATTTAGTCAGTGCATGTGATAAAACTAAGGCGTATATATAAGTGTCGGTGCTCTTCAGCAGGGATCTTATATACACACCCTGTGTGTATACGATCCCTGTCTTCAGTAAGAGAGTAGTCATCTTGGAAAATCTGAACCGAAACTCCTTGATTCACGAAATTGTGCATTCCAATTAGAAACGGAACTGCAGAGAAAAGATCAAAAAGGGCATTTTATTATATTTCAAACAATATTTTCACGCCAGTCACTGCGACAAGATCGGTTGTGTAAAGATTCAGACAGCAACAAGGAAAAGTGATTATAATAAATTATATGATTGTAGAACTCCTTCCACAATCGATAAAAGATGCATAGGTTTAACCTACGAATCTCTACGAAGACTTATATCACATGTTGGAAAGGGTAAAAAGTGTTGTTGAAGAATGGCAAATATATGTGTGAAAAGGAGCAATTACCTGTTACAGACAATTGCTTCTTTTCCTATCCAAATTCTGTTCACTGCTGGGGCGTGAAAGATCGTATAATACTCCTCGAAATTGCATGTGTAAGGGACATCACTGTGGAATAGTGTTTGAGAATAGAGTTCCCTCTAATCTAAATTTAGGTTTCTATTTTCTAGCTATTTTTAGGATCCAATGAAACCATCGTTCTATTTATAACCCAGATCCGAAAAGACTATATATATTTACCTCAAAGAGTCTCAAATGTAACAAACATTTCATTCTGCTGCTAAGGCTAACACCATCATAATAATTAGAAAAAAAACAGCTTTGTGTTCCTGTCCAACAGAGAAAAGATAATGGCGAGTGTATCAATAGATGTATACATCAAACTTCCAAGTGGAAAGGCTTTTTCGTCACAACATCTCCCTTCTGATACTGTTAGAAAGATAGCAGAATTTGTTGGAAAGCGAGAAAGTGTTCCAGAAAACAGAATTCGTATCAAATATCAAGGAAAGACTCTCGACAAATCCAAAACTGTCGGATATTTAGGGATTTGTGCTGAGACGATTCTAAAAGCGGAGGTAAGCCTTAATGCTATAATATAATATTCGTATTTGGGTTACTTCCCTTGCAAGATGAAAGCTATGCACAGCTCAAGTTTTGAAATCGTTACTGAAAATAAAACAAATACGGCAGAATTTGCCCCTTTTCATTTTTTTTCCCCAATTATTTCGAAGAGCGTATATTTTCTTTTCCCTCATTTTTAAATGAGTTATTGTACAACTATTTCTTACATTGTCAAAAAGTACATTGGTCTAGTATGAAAGGAATCAAAGAATGAAGGACTCTATATTTTATCCATTTATCGAAAGTGATATTTGTAGCTTTTGGGGACAGCGAAGATGATGATCAAAACGACGATGACGACGACGATGATGATGATTATGATCATCGTGATCAGGATGATGATGATCATCATCATCAATGTCATCGTCGTCATCGTCACTAATACCTAATTTTTCCATTGCTTGCAGGTGGTTTTTCCAAAAGAACTTCATATTTTCATCAATTTTCCGGACGGCACATGCAATCCATTTATCGTGCAAACAACAGATGATATTCAAGACTTGAAGAGAAAGATTGAGGTTCAGAGTGGAATTTCTGCCAGTTCGCAAATTTTACAGGTAAATACACAGAATGAAATTATTGTATTATTATATTTTATCTCGTTACAAAATTTCTGACTCGCCAATCTTGAGAGAATTTGTAGACGACAAAGTGGGTGTGGAATTTGATGTAGTTTGTTCCTAAATGGGTGGGGGGGGGTTGTGTAAATAGAAGAACAATGTTGGTTACCCCCTTTTCTCGTTTTTCCACAATGTTCAAAAACTATTCCTTATGGTCGTTAACCCTTAATACCAAACAATCCCGATTGTTATCGACTCTGCATAAGTTCGTTATTAAAAGAATAGCGAGAAAGAGAGAAATGCTGGTAATTACAATTTCCACTCCTTTTCCCACATTTTTTATCCCCCGCCGAAGGCGGAGAGATATAGTTTTAGCGTTGTCCGTCCTTCTGTCCGTCCTTCCGTCTGTCCGTTCGTCCGTGTGTCCGTCTGGGAGAATATCTCCAATACCATCGGACAGAATTTCGTCAAACTTTATATGCGTGTACAATAACCCATTCCACCGATACACTTTTCTTTTTTGATTCGATGCAAAATGGCCGACTGGGAGCGATTTTAAGTTACGCGGTTGAGTAAATTTTTTATGTTTTGTGTCTTATCTTGAAAACTACACAGAGTTTTTACATCGAACCTATCAAGCACCATTTGGAAATGCAAGACAAAAAGTTTCACCCAGATTGACTATGCAACACCACAGTTATATACCCTTTTTTTTTTTTTTTTAAATGCTGTGTCATGGAAAAAGGGGGCTTGATGTATAGTTACATTATGGACCAATATCTCTTTAACTACAGGACAAAATGTTATGAAACTTCATTTTTATATTGTTTATCACAAGCCTTAGACAATAGTTATTTGTTTTTATTTCAATGAAATGCCAGGTCGTGAAAAAAGGGGGCTAAATGTATAATTTCATCATGGACCAATGACCGTCTGTTTGTCCGTCTTTCCGGACAGATATCTTCTAAAATTCTTCTCAAAAACTAATGGAAATTCATACACATTTTCCTTGTGATGTCGGCCGATATTATTTTTTTTTTGCTCTTTTCATATTCAATATGGTGTCATGGAAAAAGGGGGCTTCATGTATATTTCCATTATGGATCAATATCTCTTAAACTCAAAATCCTTGGTGAAAAAATTTATGAAACTTCATACGTGTGTTCCTTATGATAGTCCGCCAATATCATTATTTTAGCTTTTTTCAGTAAATGTCGTGTCATGGAAAAAGGGGGCTTGACGTATATTTTCATTATGGACCAATATCTCTTTAACTACAGTACAAAATGTTATGAAACTTCATATTGATGTTGTTTATCACAAGCCACAGACAATAGTTATTTGTTTTTATTTCATGAAATGCCATGTCATAAAAGAAAGGGGGCTAAATGTGTAATTTCATCATGGACCAATAACGAGTCTGTTCGCCGATCCGTCCGCCTGGACAGATATCTTCTAAAGTCCTTCACGAAAATTGATGAAATTTCATGCATTTCTTCCTTTGGATAGTCCGTTGATACAATTTTCTTCTATATATAATGACGTGTCATGGAAAAAGGGGTCTTAATGTATATTTTCATTATATGTTTCATTCCATGAAATTCCATGTCATGGAAAAAGAGGACTTAATGTATAATCTTATTATGGACCTCTTGTATATCTTTTATTTAATGAAATGCTGTGCCATGAAAAAGGGGGCTTAATGGATAATTTCATCATGGACCAATAACAAAAAGGCCACATGTACATGCAAAACACAATACTTCTAATATGTTTGTATCAAAAAAGGTCTTTTTCGGCGGGGGATATCATTTCAGCGAAATTGCTTGTTTTTTCTATTTTTGTTACTTATAAATCCCATCGCTTGAGTCGAATTTGTTTGTCATATGCAAATGCTTTCAAATTGGACGAGTAAAATTTTTTGTTGTTTGGTTAAGAGCTACAACGTAGGAGTGTTTGGTAAAAGTTTAACACATCACCACATGCAGATGGCTTTCTTTGTACCGTGTTGCAGAACACAGTTTTTCTGGAAACACCGTGATTAAAGAATAAATTGCTCATTACAAGCATTTTCTCTGGAAACACCGTGATAAAAGAATAAATTGCTCATTACAAGCAATTTGAAAGCAAAGGCTCCTTTTGCACAATGCTTTCACGCATGGTTATTTACAGGGCTTTATTTCTAGATCATTATCGATCTGTCACAAAGATTTTTTCAGTGTTGTCTGCTGTACATTTCTTGGAGGAAGCAATGAATTATTTATTGATTTGAGCCTTGCTATGTAAAAAGGGAGCTTAATGTATCTGCAAAAACTATCGAACCAGGTCAGCCTGCGCAGTCCGCGCAGGCTGAACTTGTTCGAAACTTTTTGCTGTCTGTTAATTTACTGCAAATTACAGGACCATACTTCCTCCAGTTCTAGTCGATCGATGAACTAAATGAACTTTACTGATCCATAATTATGTGATGACTTGCTTCGTATACATGTAATGCATAAAAGAAATGCAATAAACCCCCGTTTGCCAGAGCATGGCTAATTTATAATGCATATTAGTCTTTCTCATTATTCAAATATTGCAATCTAAATTTTCAGAATGTTCAAATTTTTATAGGCCGACCTATACATGTATGTGCTGGATGTATTCATATATACACGTTTGATTGATTGAATGGTGTTTACGCCGCTTTCAACATTATTTCAGTCATATCACGGCGACAACCTACACGTTCATGTATTTCCTGGGGTTTACCAGTACTAAGCTGGGGCTCTTAAGCGTCTTACCCAAGGACACTCCTACGAAAGGTCCAGTGGATCCAGTGCGGCTCTGTGCACGTTTAGAATCCTGTCGTTAGTACACAAATACTAAACAACCGTTAACTTTTTTTGTTCCCGCAATCGAATCAATTCTTTATTTGTTTGTTTTGGAGTTTAACGCCGTTTTAACAATTTAGGTCATATCACTGCGGCCAATGCGCCTATGCATGTGTTTCCTGGTTTTCTCACACCAGTACTGACACAACTTCCTCTCCAAGTCACAGACTACTTTCCACACATGCATCAGAGGTGAGGGGCAAACTCGCCGGAAAGAAAGTTTGCCTCAACCGAGTATCGAAGCCGCAACCACCAGATCACGAGTCAGACTAGCTAACCACTGAGCTACCCGGCCGGGCTTCTAATATGATCAACGAAATCTTTACCTTACAACGAAATTTCAAAGTGTTTGCTAACCAAAAATAAATATGGCTAAAATAATAGAATGTGTCTTTAATGTGGCTAAAATAATAGAGTTTGTCTTTGATATGGTAAAAACATTGTGGGGCAAGGAGAAAATGCTGGTTACCAACATTTTCTCCTTTTCCCTCAATGTTTTCAAAAGCCTTATCACTCGGGGTTGTTAGAACTTGGGATTGTTTGGTAAAGGGTTAATTTAAATATTCATTAACGAAAGCTTGATATAAGACTGTGTACATGTATATTTATGGTTGTTTTGAATTTACTGTAAAAGGCCCAATAGCAGCTAAAAACAATGCATGTGTCAAAATGCATCTAAATTTAAATGATACCTTATGAAAGTATAGATAATATTATGACGATGACAATCTGTTATTGTATGGTCGGTGCAAGTGTTTGTTGCTAAAAGAAAAATGAATTTTAAAAATTAGCCAAAAAGTAAACAAAAGATACATCGACCTGTGACAGCTTTTAACCTAGTTTCGAAGTCATTTCTCTGCCAGCGACTAACACCTAGGCCGAAAAACAGACTGTCATCTTCACAATAATTCCATACTTTTAAATGTTATAATTTAATCTACATGCACTCTAACACCTGCTTTGTTTACATTTGGCTGCTGCCATGCCTCAACTCTATCACTACTGAATAAATGAATTGCATTTTCTTAATGGCAACAAATACAGTTCTACTACAAGATCAAGAGACGGTTCGTTCATAATCTAGAATAAAGCAATGGACTGTGTAGATCAGAGATCAGACTGCACGTTCTGTGCAGTCTGATCTTGATCTATACTGTCCACAAAAGCCTCTGGTGACGTCTATGGTATGGAAAGAGTTAAACTATCTGTGGATACTTGGTAACCTGTATCAATTATTGTTGCTGTTGCAGTTTGAGAACGGATCAACAGTACCCAGTACCTCGGGGTTACTCTGTGATGCTGGGATCGTGAATGAATCAGTGCTGACAGTAAAAGAAAGGGTGACAACTCCTGCTTCGAAAAATGGTTCGTGTTTTTGCTAATCTTTAACCTAGTAAATAGATGAAATGAAAATTTCCGCTCAATTGTAAAAACCCAAATACTGCGGTTTCAAAGTCTATTTCACAAGGAAAAAATACAGTATCGGATTGGGTAGATCTACACAGTCATCAAAAAAGCAGGCCAAGGGTTAATACAATGTTAATGAATGAAAAACAACTTTCGATTTGAAGCTTTAAGCCTTTACTACACAATCCAGACTTTTAACGACCTATAGAAGGAATACTTTTGAAAATATTGTGGGAAAAGGAGAACATGCTGGTAACCAGCATTTTCTACTTTTCCGATAATGTTTTCTACCCTATCAAAGACAACTTCCAAAATTTGAACCACGTTTAATTTGTCGTCTGCAAATGCTTCGGGTTTGAACAGGTCTAAAGTTTTGACGTTTGGATGAGAAATATGGACAGAGGACTATGATAAGACGGCACAGACATGCAGGTTGATATTTGTCTTTTGTCTTTTCCGAGATCAATTGAATACACATTTACACCAAATAGCACAGAAAAGGCAGTCTTACCTCTGACCTACACTGTCGTGATACTGCTATCTTTTGGTTTTAACTTTTATATATGAGCCATGCTCTGTGAAAAGGGTGCTTAATGTATCTGCGAAAAAGTATCGACCCATGTCAGCTTGCGCAGTCCGCGCAGGCTGACAAGGGTCGAAACTTCTCGCTTTCTTTCCATTTTTAGTATGTCAAAGGATCATTCTACCTCATGATTCAGTTAGTTCTTTGAAACATTAGATTTTATGGATGCATAATTATGTGATGACTTGCTTGGTGTGATGCATTAAGCCCCCTTTTACCAGAGCAGGGCTCATATTTAATTATAATGCTAATAATATGTGAGCCATGCTCTGTGAAAAGGGGGCTCAATGCTTCTGCAAAAAGTATCGAACTACGAGTATGTCAGCCTGCACTATCAGCGCAGGCTGACCTGTAATGGAACATTTTGCTTTTAGTTAGTTCTTTTGTAAGCCCACGAACCATTCTACCCCAAGATTCAGTCGGTTGTTGGACAAAATGAATTCTATGGATCCATTATTATGTGATGACTTGCTTGGTATATTGCACCAAAAGATGCATTAAACCCCTATTAAATACCTTTCCCACAGCATTGCTCTTCAAGGTACATAAGTGATGTAAGAATGTCAGCCAAATGACTGACTGGTTGCTAAATCAGTTGATCGACTAGTTTGTAGATTGATTGATGTAATAGTTTCTTTGCTAGTTCAGTGGTGAAAATCAAGTTTTTCCCTCCATATATCTATATTTTTACTTCAGAAAATATTCATTTCATTTAGTCGCTTGTTCACTTATTCACTTATTTAATATTTGATTATAGATTACTGAAAGAAACCTCGTGGCTAATGCATATTTTAGAATAAATACATATATATCATTACTTCCTAAAGAAACGAGACATACTTTGAAATTGTAAATTTTCAAAACGGATTTACAAACTGTAAAAAGCGGATCAAATATTGTTCTGTATGTTGTCTCGCATGGCTGCGCTTGATTTTGATTCATGTAGGATGAACCATTTCTCAGTAACGTCATACTTTAAGGTATAGACGTGCAACCCAACTTGAACAAGACTGACTGCATGTTTAGGAAAAATGCTTAGCATTTTTTACAGGGCTCATACCCAAACAAAAGAAAAACACACACACTTGAAGAAAAGATTCGAAGCAGAAATTTTGCGGCTAAATCAATTAGGCGATTATATGCATAAAAGGTGCATGAATCTGGTCAACGTCATTGTGACGTCACCACTCATTTTAGTGTGTCGCGTATACCTGTCACACTTTGGGTGGGACGCTACAGAACAAGATAATTTGCAGATAGACTCCTCTCAGACATATTTCACTGCCTACATGTGCTCAGGATAGCTACATATGGACTTCACATTTCCGTAAATAACAGCTGCCAAGACGTGAAGGTTTAAGAACAACAGAATTTGTGAATATGCATTTTGTCAGATAATTTCGCTGAACTACGGCTTCACAGCCAGACGTCAGGACAACGAACAAACGTTTAGATTACGTCCTCGACCCAATAAGACACAGTGAGCCTGGCAACACAATCGTTAGACCCATCAGTGAGTGTTAACCCTTTACCACACAATGACGCCTTTTAACACCCCTGAAGAAGAGGACTTTTGAAAACATTGTGGGAAAAGGAGAAAATGCTGGTTACCACAAAGTTTTCTACCCTATCAAAGAAAAGTTGCGTCATTTAAGCCACTATGAAATTGTCTTCTGCAAATGCTTTCAATGTGGATAGGTCTTAAATTTTGCCGTGTGGTAAAGGGTTAAAGCTCGAATCAAGTTTTCGTTTAGAACGCAAGGATCGATGTGAGTTGATTCACTAACAACGCGCAAAACCTTTTGCTTGCGCACATGGCCGTGTAATGGAGACGGTGTCGCTATAAAATCGGGGTGTCAGCCCTTTAACCATCGCACAATGGCTCACTATTGCACGACGAAACCCGACATTGGTTCGTTTTCAGGTAAATGTTCTTTAACCAGTCGACGTTCCGTTGATGAGAGCCATTTCACAGCTAGAGTCGTTTGATCACGTTCGGATGTCGCACGGTTCAAATTTGGGTGGAACTTCTCCAACAGCAGCTTATAATCGTTCATCTTTGTCGCACAGAATCGCTGGATCTCTCATTTTTAGAGCATCTATACATGTAGATGGGATGTTGGTTTATTATGTTAGACGTCGTCAGCAAGAAATTGTTAGCCTAGTTAGATCACATTGTCGAACAGGATGGACCACAATCCCTTAGAATGAAATTCAGGCACATCCCCAGTAAATGAGGCGTCATTCTTCAGTTGTGAGAGATGCAAATAAAGGCCACAAACCATTAAGACAATCTGTGTAACTTTGTGCAGTGACCCCTACGTGATTTCAAACAGTATTACGTCAGGGGGTGCGAGTTAAATTGGACGTAGTGCTAATGAAATTTACCACAGACTATTACAGGTTCAGGATATGTGACAAATAAGGTTCCATCTACAAAAAGTTTTGTGCTTTCAAATGTATGTATCGTTTCTTTTGGAAGTAAGTATATATACATGTATATACAATATGTATGACTATTAACTATGTACAGTTTTTGTCAAATAAACGATGTTCTGTTCTGTTCTGTTAAGAAAACGATGATTGGGCTGTGTGTTGTTGGGCATCAAATCAAAACGAAGGTCTGGTGCATACTTGTGGAACTCTCCGTCTGAAATGAATATGTGCATTTGATTGCCATTTTGTTGTTTTGTTGTTCTTGTTTTTCATTAACATGCACTAAAATTATAAACAGACAATGGTTTCATTTATTTAAACAGGCAATGACAATACGGTGGAGGAGGAAATCGACGAAGGAAAGAAACAGGTATGAACACCGATTTTTTTTCAAGCTTTAACTCTATACTTCACAGTCTCTGCATTTAATGGCCATAAAAAAGAAACCTTTTCCCACAACGACATACTGTACAATATTAACACGAGCATTAAAGGTAAATCCTTACAGGTAGAAAGAAAAAACTTGTTAAAATTTGAAAGTGTGCATAATAGCTCAGTTGTGTTAGTATAGATAAATTACCAATATATATGGTGTAAGGGATGGAAAAACACAAGGGATTTGTCCTCATTCAAAACCTGAAACGATAACAGCGATTGCTTGAAGGCTTCAAAAACATGAAATGCATTTTCTATCCGTCGTCATCTGTGCAACCTTGCAGCCATCAGGGGCAACATTTGGCATGAAGATACAAGAATGATAATAGTTCCACGAAACAAGGATTAAATGGTTTAAAAACTGGCTGAAAACGAGAAGAGACTATCTTTAAGCTAGTATCATCAAGCCAAGGGTGATTTAATGAATGCTTCTGTTTTTACTTCAGGAGCTGATGGACAGTTTTGCAACAGAAGGAAAGAACATAGAAGTAGTGTTCTGTTTTGATACCACGGGAAGCATGTACAGCTGTTTGGACCAGGTTTGTTGATTTATTGTTTACGTTCTTTTAGAGCCCATGCATCTCACAGATATGAACAAACTTTATACTTACCATCGAGCAAGAAGTTGGAAAGAATGTAAGGTCTGCCAAGGAATCTAAGTTGGAAAGTTGCATTTGTAGCTTACGGGTCTACGTCCAAACTTTAATAGGAACGTTGTGGTAAATGGAGCGATCTTTGTTATGTCAAATTCCTGTCTGGCTATCCATGGAGCTTCTGACGCTATTTTTCCACCGGTAAAACTGCATGTTGTTCGGTTTTTAGCTCCACTGGCCGAAGGCCAGCGGGCTTATGTCATGGCCTGTTGTCCGTCGTGCGTCCGTCCGTCCGTCCGTCCGTGCGTCCGTCCGTCCGTCCGTCCGTGCGTTAACTTTTTTTTAAAACGTCTTCTTCTCTGAAACTACCCATCCAATTTTGATGAAACTTCACAGAAATGATCCTGCCATGGTCCTCTTCAGAATTTCTTGAAAGAATTTAATTCCTTCAAAAACTCTGGTTGCCATGGCAACAAAACTGAAAAATTTTGAAAATCTTTGAAAATCTTCTTGTCTGAAACCGTAAGGCGAAGGGCTACCAAATTTGGCATGTAGCTTTATCTAGTGGACCTCTACCAAGTTTCTTCAATTTATAGTCCTGGGGTCAAAATTGGCCCCGCCCCGGGGGTCACAAGTTTTACATGGGCTTATTTAGGGAGAACTTTAAAATTCCTCTTCTACCTAGCCATGGGGCCTAGGGCGACCAAATTTGGCATGTAGCTTTATCTAGTGGACCTGTACCAAGGGTGTCCAAATTATAGCCGAGGGTCAAATTTGACTTCGCCCCGGGGGGTAACATGTTTTACATGGGCGGGCTTATATAGGAAAATCTTTCGCATCTAGCTATAAGGGCTAGGGCTATCAAATTTTGCATTTAGCTTTATCTAGGGAGTCTCTATCAAGGGTGCCCAAATTATAGCCCAGGGGGTCAAATGTAGCCCCACCCCAGGGGGTCACAAGTTCTACATGGTCTTATATAAGGAAACTTTAATAATCTACTTGTACATAGCCATATTAGGCCTAGGGCTACCAAATTTTGCATGTAACTTTATATAATGGGCCTCTACCAAGAGGGCCCAAATTTTAACTTTGGGGGTCAAGTTTGACTCCACACCAGGGGTCACAAGTTTTACATTGGCTTTTATAGTGAAAACTTGATAAACCTGTGTCATGGATCACATATTTTACAGGGCCTTTTATTCAGCAAACTTGTTTTACATGACTTTTTATTGGGCAAGATTAAACAATCTTTTTGTTTATAACCACACATTCTAGTTTCATATTGTAGGTCTGGGGTCAAAATTGCCTTCATTCCAGGGATCGCAAGTTTAACATGGGCTTCAAAATATTGTCACTTCAATTTAAACATTAATCAAGGGAAATAACTCTTTTTATGAAAGATAAAGTTCGTTACTATTTACCTCCCTTGATTATCAAGCTGCAGTGATACATGATTGGTGCTAGACAAGGTTTTTAGCTCCACTGGCCGAAGGCCAGCAGGCTTATGTTATGGCCCGTTGTCCGTTGTGCGTCCATCCGTATGTTAACTTTTTAGCTCACTTGAACACAACGTGCTCAAGGGGAGCTTTTAGGATCACCTGGTGTCCGTCGTGCGTCGTGTGTCGTCAACAATTCTTTAAACATCAACTCCTCCTAAACCACTGGGCGGATTTGGACCAAACTTGGCTGGAATGTTCCTTGGAAGGTCCTCTTTAAAAACTGTTCACAGAATTTGATTCCATCAAAAACTCTGGTTGCCATTGCAACCAAATGGAATTTTTTAGGGAATTCTTTAAAAATCTTCTCCTCTGAAACCACAGGTCAGATTTTAAAATAATTTCACAGATATGCTCCTTGGGTGACCCTTTTTAAAAACTGTTCGTAAAATTTTGATCCGTCAAAAAATGTGGCTCTGGTGAATGGGGGCTTCTTGCACCATATAGAAATGAAGGAATTCTTCAAAATTCTTCTTCTCTGAAACCGCTGGTCAGATTTCGAAATAATTTCACAGGATTGTTCCTTGGGTGACCCTTTTCAAAAACTGTTCGTAAAATTTTGATCCGTCAAAAAACGTGGCTCTGGTGAATGGGGGCTTCTTGCACTATACAGAAATGAAGGAATTCTTTAAAAATCTTCTCCTCTCATGGGTTTCATGTTTTACAGGGCTTTTCATTGAGAAAAATTTGAAAATCTTCTTGTTTATAACATTCAAGAACTGAATTATTTGGTATGGAGCTTTATATTGTGGACCTCCACCAGGATTCAAATAATTATAGCTTTGCGATCAAAATTGGCTTTGCCCATGGATCACAACTTTCTCGTAGGATTAGATAGAAAAATGTTTGCATGTCCTCGTGTTTGAAATCAATTTGCTGAATATTGTAATGTTTGGCTTGTAGTGTTTTTACTTAATAGCCAGTGGAGCGATACAGGGCCATCATGGCCCTCTTGTTTGAAAGATTCGATTGTTTATCTTTTTAGTGTTGTCGTTAAAAAGAGAAATGCAAAGATAAAATTGATCCTCCTGAGTGTTTTATTACTCTAAACTGTAAAATTGTAACAGGTTAGAACCAACCTCAGACAGTCATGTGAGCGCTTAGTCCGAGATATTCCGAATATTCGGATTGGGATAATGGCGCACAGCGATTACTGTGACCACAGCACCTACATTCTTCGCTACATTGACTTGACTGCTGATGTGGACACACTGGTAGATTTTGCTGCAAACGTACCCGCAACCTATGGAGGAGATGCACCGGAGGTTCGTGTAAAATGCGTTTCAATAAAATAGTAATAAATAAAGAATTACGTTTCAGGTAAGACAAAAGTTGCGAGCTTCCTGTTCCCGCTTGTTAAGAGACATTCCACGCATGCGCATTGGTCTCATGGCAAATGGAGACTATTGCGATTATAACAAGTATGTAGTGAAGTATGTGGACCTTACATCTGATGTTGATGCACTAGAACAATTCGCCAACAACGTACCCGTAACTGGCGGGGGCGGGAATGGGGGAGAGGTAGGTCTTCATTCATAACGCAGCATTTGGATGTTGTAAGTTTTCACCTACGTTGTAAATAAAAGAGAGTTTTAGAACAGTTTAGATTAGAAAATGTATTCTGATATTGAACCTATACTGTTTGCCAACTGATTCTTGACCCTTAACCTACTAAATATATTAAATGAAACTTTCCAGCCGATAGTAATACCGGTAATCCAAATGTTGCTATTTCAAAATTATTTGTGGAGGGAAAATATCTTATTTCATGCTTTCCGGTAGGCTATCGAGAAATATCGGTGAAATATTTTTCGATATTTCATGGTTACGACCAGTGAAAATACCGATTTTTATATTCTAACTCTTCAATTGAAGGCGGAAACAGTTGTTCCCGCGCACTAGTTACCTAGGTAAAATGCGCGTGCCTCACAACCAGATGGAAATATGATGTAATTAACCTTACATTTCTCGCGCTTGACGTAATATTGTAATGCGTTGCTATGCGGAGGGGGTACGCCACGGGGAATAACGGAAAAGAACTGTACTGGATTTTGATTAAGTCCCCCCCATAAAGGGTTAAAAGCATGAAATAAATAGAATATTTGTTTTTTTCGGTGAAAGATCTAAATTTATTTCATCTCGTGAACATCATCGGTAATATTTTCACGAGTGGTGCCACTCGTGAAGATATTACCGATGGTGTTCATTCGATGAAATAAATTTCGATCTTTCACCGAAAAAAACAAATATCCTCTATATCTTATCGGACAGTGTAGATTCAAAATCACACTTCACGTGTTCAGACTGCACAGAGCGTGCAGTGTGATTTTGAATCTACACTCTCCGCAAAAGCTTTTTAGAGTCACGTTTAGCAGCCTGAGGGTTTATGATTACGAAATCTTTTTACTCGGGATGGAGGTTTTTGTTGTTCGGTGTTGAACACCGTTTTAAGCATTATTTTAGTTACATCGTGGTTACCAATGTCCCAACTCGTGCTTTTCTGAAGTTTTTTTAACCCTTAGGCTGCTAAGCGCGACTCGCTGACCCTTTGCGGACAGTGTAGATCAAGATCAGACTGTACAGAACGTGCAGTCTGATCTTGGATCTACACTGTTCGATAAGAAGATTTTTTTTTCTAAAAAAATGAGTTTGAAATAGCACTATTCGGATTTTTAATGTCGGCTTGAAAGTTTAATTGAATTTAACTAGCAGGATAAGAGTTAACTAGTACTTCGTTCAAGTACTTTCCAGACTACCGGCTAATTTCCCGCACATTCATCGTTGACACAATGCTCAGCGGTTAGAGAGAAATGAATTCTGTCGCAATGATAGTCATTACTTCTTGAAAAGAATTCGCCCTACCTCGGAACGAACCAGCAATGCATAGGTTTCAAGCGCTGTGCGTTATAAACTGAGGCAGATGTACCAGACTCGACTGTATTTTTTTTGACTCTGGAAAAAAAGGCTAATTAATCAGTATGCCTTAAAGAATATAGTTATACATTGTTTTTAGTCTAATCTGGATTCCCACAATCCTCAAAACCGAATCAATTTATCTTTGTGAGCATATTGTTTATACAAATGAGCCCTACTCCTACAAAAGGGAGTTAAATATATCTCCGTGATGCAGTATAGCAAGCAGGTCATCACGTAATTATGGATCAATAAAATGATCAAAGTCCATTTGGTCTAACAATCCATTGAGCTATGAAGTAGACTTGTCCTTTAATATGCAGAAAATTGACCAACAGCAAAATGCTTCGGCCCAGGTCAGCCTGCGCAGTTCGCGCAGGCTGACCTGGGTCGATACTTCTGGCAGATGCATTTGGACACCATTTCACAGAACATCGCTCACATACATGTACCGTTTTTGTTCAATTCTGTACATTGAAGTAGCTAATAATTACCATTTCTAGTGCTATGAGTGGGCATTACGCAAGGCACAACAGTTAGACTGGTCCGAGGACAGTGCCAAAGCTCTGGTGATGATTGGTGACGAACTACCACATATAGCTTCCTATACTGACCAAAATTTGTTCTGGAAGGACGAACTTGATGTTCTTGCAGGGATGGAAATAAAGGTATGCGATTTCTGGCTAGATCGTATTATCTGTCGGTCTCTCCTGTTCAGTGCATATCCCACTTCATGTTGGTTTTTTTGGGGTGCTGCTTTATTGTTCGTCTTTTCGATATCTTGCCCAATTTTGGGTTTGCTGTATTTGTCTTTCGCCGTAGCTTTATGCGCTGGCTGTTGACCTACTTCTTGGTATTGATATATTCGAATGAATAAATAAAAGTTTTGTGATTGGTTAAAAATGGGGACATATTTATCCTGAGGGCCCTGCGGGTCTGTTTGCGGGCAAATTTACGCCGTGTTTTTTTTTTTTCTAAAGATATTTCTTATTACTTCGTTTCTCGCTTCTTTCATTTCTCTCTTGCTTCAACTAATAATTCAAACCATTTACATTTATACATTCTATCATTCATGAAATTTTATGTTCGTTACCAGATCATTTGTCTCCCTCTTTCTGGTCCGTCCGATACATTTACCTTTTCTCTCATTCATTTATTCTACATGGCTAGCGGTACCCTACCCCGAAACTGCATACATTTGCATGAATATGTCCTTTATTTAGAAGGTACGTTTAATCAGTAGGTGCTAGCATACCCGCATGTTGCTCAAGTTCTTGACAACATGCATTCGAAACTTCAGTTATTAATGAGCCACGCTTTGGTAAAAGGGGTTTAGATATTTCCGTAATGCATTATAGCAAGTGAGCCATCCTATAATTATGGATCCATAATTCTAATTCATTTTTTTCACCACCAAGTAAACTGTTAGGTACACTGGTCCCTTGACATGCAGAAAAATAACTAATAGCAAAAGATTTTTACCCACGTCGGCCTGCGCGGACTGCACAGGGTGGCCTGGGTCCATAGTTTTTGCAGAAGCAATGAACCTCCTGTTCACAGAGCATAGCTCATTTACATACTCGCCTTCAGTCCACAGGTCTAAAGGTGTTCAAACTCAGACCTACATGCTTGTTTAAATGAGCAATGCTCTTTGAGAAGGTGGCTTAATGCATCTACAAAAAGTATCGACCCATGTCAGCCTGTGCAGTCCGCGCAGGCTGACATGGGTCGAAACATTTTGCGATTGGTCAATTTATGCGTGTCAAAGGACCATTTTGCCTTCAGATCCAGACCATTGTTAGACAAACTGGGATTTATGGATCTATACTTATTTGTGGTGTCCTGCTTGGTCTAATGCATTACGGAGATGCATTAAGCCCCCTTTTGTCAGAGCGCATCTTAAATGTATAGTTAGATGTTTGCCTTTATTTTCCAGGTGTATGGTGTTCAAGCCCTGAACCAGGCAAGCTCCAACCTATTTTACGAAGAGATGGCAGAGAGAACAGGGGGCTACTACTTGAGGCTGAATAATTTCAGTTTAATTACAGACATGTTTCTGGCCGGTATGTGGTCATAATTTTCTGAAATAAAACAAAACGTACATACATGCACATAGGTCACCTGCCAGAAAGTTTTTTTGCCAGACCATAAAACTTTAAACTTGTCCAAACTAAAAGCGTTTGAACACCGCTGAAAAGATTGGATTTGAATTAGAAAGCATAGAAAACATTTCGAGAAAATGTTTTCAAAAGCCATTTTCCCCATGATCGTTAATTCTCGGGATTTTTGGTAGAAGATTAAAGGTTCACTTACTAGATAGATTTTTATTTAAAAAAATCAAATGGTGTTTTTTTTTTAGATTGGCAAAAAGTGTTGAAGTATGGCAATTTTTGGTGTTTTTTTGGTGTGTCTGTATAATTGAGTCATCTGACAATGTCGATATATGATCAGTCTACACGTGCTTTGGTGCTCTTGGGTGCTCCCTAGAGAGATTTTTAGATCATTTTGCAACGGCAGTCGACCTCTGGAAAGGTTTGTCTTGAACCACAGAGAAAACAATGTAGTAAATGCAAACATTGCCTAAATAGCGCATTTCTCCATTTTTCTCAATGTTGTTGTTGTTGTTGTTGTCGTCGTTGTTGTTGTTGTTGTTAACAGTGAATTTCAATTGGAAATGCGTCAAAATAATAAGGTTATGCTTTCAACCTATTCCAAGCAATCCCGAGTTTTAACAACCCTGAGAAAGAAGGCTTTTTAAAGCAGGGTAGGAAAAGAAGAAAATGCTGGTAACCAGCATTTTCTTCTTTTCTCACAATGCCTTCTACCCTGTCATAAACAAGTCCCCATGTTAAACTTATCTTCTGTGCCGTCTTCAGTTGCTTCCAGGTTTGACAAGTCTAAAATTTTGACGTATAATAAAGATTTATTTTACCGGCGCTTCTTTTCACAGTTTGCTACAGAGAATCTAATGCTGAACAGCTAGATGCCTTTGTAGAGGAAGTAAAGAACGAAGGCCGAATGACTGAAGATACCAAGGTGTTTTTAGACAAACTTGAAAAAGAACCACCAAAGGTGGAGAATAAACATGTAGAAGAAAGAGAAAGCGTAAGTAAGAAATATCTTGTATTAATTCAGCCTAAAGGTGCTTAGTCTATCACAATTGTTTTGCAAAGGCTAATGTAAAGGAGCTTCCAAATAACAACCATCGCGTTTAACACACTGAAGGCAACATTATGTGCTGGGTATCAGTTGGAAATGGACCGCACAGCCATTTCTACTTTTGATCTACGTTAAAGGATACACTTATGAATAAGGTGCACATTTGGAGCATATCATGGAACGGAGATAAAACAAAGACCGTTGGACATTCATAACTGAAACTTTGTGGACATGTTAGGCATAGACTGAAGTTTATTTGTACCAAATATGGTTGGATTGCAGAAAGGATCGTGAATTCTATTAACGATTTCATGGGTTGCATATTTTTCGGTCACCCTGTAGTATTTCATCATTAGGTTTTCATACACTAGTATTCCAAAATATTCTAAATCTTTCATGGTGGACAGTTCACGCCTCTATGCGCTTCTAGCTTCAGTTCAACTTAGTGATATATTTTCATACACTAGGATTTTTCTGTTAATTTAGCAGCGCTACATCGCGGCAGCGTGGTGGGACCGCACTTTAGACGACGGGAGACCACAATATGAATATCGTGAGGATATAGACTCGTTCAGACCCGTCTCTTTTAGTTCTCCAGGTATGCATGTATAGAAAGTTCCTTTATTCACCCTTAAACCTTTGGTTGCTTAGCGCAACTCACTGACCTTTTGCGGACGGTGTAGATCAGGATCAGACTGCACAAAATGTGCAGTCTGATCTTTGATCTACACTGTCCGATTAGGACATATCCCCCCCTAAAAAAGACCCTTTGAAATAGCAAAAATTTGGGTTTTTACTATCGGCTTAAAAATTTCATTTCACTTGTTTAGCAGGATAAGAGATAAGCTACCAAAGAAATGAAATGAACCTTTGCTGAACTTAATAGTAAAACCCCGCATATTGCAATTTTAAAGTTGATTTCACTGGAAAAAAGTAACTGTATCGGACGGTGTAAATCCAAGATCAGACAGCACGTTTTGTGCAGTCTGATCTTGACCTAAACTGCCCGTAAAAGCGCCCCATGTCTCACTTAGCAGCTTAAGGGTTAAATGAATGTGTAGGATATCTTTAGACCAACAGATACTATTTCAACTCGCATCAAATCACAAACATTGAAAGAAAGGGGGGAAAAAGTCGTTTTCTAACAACACCAAAATCATTACATGAAAAACGACAACTGTTCGGTAGAACAATAAATACAACCGTGTTAAGGAAAGGTAATCAATGATGTTGAAAGTATATTGGAGGGAAAGAAGGCTTTGGTTTGGTTTGGTATTGGAGTTTAACGCCATTTTAACAGCTTAGGTCATATCATGGCGGTCAGTGATGCACCCATGTGTTACCTGACTTTCCCACACCAGTACTGACACAACTTTCTTTCCAAAGCCACTGACTACTTTTCTCACATGCATCAGAGGTGAGAGGCGAAAAAACGCCGGAAAGAAAGCTCGCCGCAACCAGGTATCGAACCCACAAGCTCCAGGTCACGAGTCAGATACGCTAACCACTGAGCTACCCGGCCGGGCAGAAAGAAGGCAACTGCTTGTTCCGTAACTCATCCTCAAACTACATTTCAGTCTTGTCCAAATTTAAAGCATTCGCAGACGACAAATTATAGGTGGCTCAAATGATGAAACTTGACTTAAGTTCAATAGAAAACATCACGGGATAAGCTGAAAAAGCCGGTTACTAGCATTTCCTCCTTTTATCACAATCTTTTCTGGCCATTCAAAGCCAAATCGTATCATGTGAATTGCATTTTATTTGTTGTCTGTAAATCATTTTAATTTGCACAAGTGTAGAATTTTGTAGTTTGGTAAAGAGTTATTCATTTATTTATATGTATCTTTCAGCTTTATCCAGAATACCCCCCTCCCCACTCCCATCCCCCGGACATGCTTGTGGCAGCAAAGCTAAACGTTTTGTGCGGTTTTTCACGTCAGTGTTCAAACGAAAATGAAGGATTTCTCTACAGATAGCGGGAAAAACTGGTTTTGTGATATCTCATTTTGCGGCTTTATGTTGTGAGTGATAAACGGTGATTAATACAACAACGACGTTGATTATGATACAAAAATAGTTTTATCCAATACCAAACAATCTCAGGTTTATATAGTCCGATGAAATAATTTTATAAAAACATTGCGGGAAAAGAAAAAAAATGCTGGTGTCCAGCATTTTCTCCGTTTCCCACAATGCTTTTGCTTTTTCTCAGACAAATTCTGCCATTTAAGCCATATTAATTTTGTCATCTGCAAATGCTTTCAATTTGGACACGTCTAAAATTTAACATCCGGTAAAGAGTTAATTCATCATTTTGCGGGATTCGACGCACTACTTTTATGATGAATGTTGACCCATGTATCATTTCGCAGTGTAATAAGTAACTCTCATGCTAATTTATTTTGGGGGAAGGGGACAAGTGGACCTTTTCTCAAACTACACAGAATGTGTTTAACTCATCATTTGCGGGACTGGACGCACTACTTGTATGATGAATGTTGACGCATGTATTATTCCGCGGTGTGATAAGTAACTCTCATGCTCGGTACATTTTATAGGAGGAGCAAGTGGACGTTTTTTCCAATAAAATGTGTTTAGTTAAACATTAATTTGGCTAAGGTTGGCTTTCAAAATGTTTGTGCAATGTTTCTTTTTATATATTGTATTTATTATGTACGCTACTGTAAATATGAAATAAAGAATCTTTTTTTCCATTTATTGTTTTCATTCTTTTTTAGTCAATAAGTGTGGTTTTGACAACTCTCTCGCAACAGAGGTAACATGAACATGACTTCATGTATAATAAAACGAAATGAGCGGTGCTCTGGCAAAGGGGGTCTTAAGGCATGTCTGTGATGCATTATACCCAGCAAGTCATCATAATTTCATAATCATGGATTCATAAAATCCATTTTGTCTAGCAACCGGCTGAATCATGAGGTAGAATGGTCCATTGACCAATATCATATAGTTTCGACCCAGGTCAGACTGCGCAGACTGACATGGGTCAATACTTTTTTGCAGATGCATTAATCCCCTTTTTCACAGAACATGAATCAACCGTAATATTCATTTAAAAAGGCAACTTTTTCGAAAATTCGGTGTTCAGTTTCATTGAAAAATTGGCTCCAAATTCCATTTCATGTCCAAGTAGCAAATGGCAACTTGTTTGAATGGGGCTTGAAACCTCTTTTAGTCATAAAACGATGACTGCGTATATCTTATTAGTCATTGTTCTGGTTTTCTGCTTGTATTATTTGTCCTGGAGCATTACAATGCCTTGTGCCTCCCACGTGACCCGTGCCGTCGACTGGTTTCAGTCAGTATTCCCTGGTTATAGATCGAACGCCTGTATCGCAAAGCGACGAAGTACGCATTGCTAATCACATAGGCATTAGACATCCAAAGTATTATAGCATCCCCAATTAATTTTGGTTAGTTTAAACATAGTTATTTGTCACCTTACTTTACAGTAGAATTGGGACGAAAGCTAGTAAATGCTTATAAAGTCCCCATGTACAAGTAGAAATGGACCACGCAATAAATTTCCAAATACTGCAAGAACTACTCACATGTACATGTAAGTATATGTTGGTTCTCCATATTTTACACGCTTTTTCTTTTTATTTTTTTCAAAGTTCATGAGGTAATAACTTAAATCTTCACCTTCCCCAGAACGTGCAGTTTGATCTTAGATCTACACCGTCCGAAGAGGAGATATTTATCCTCTTCAAAATTTCTTAAGAATAGCAAAATCTCGGCTTTTACTACCGGCATGAAAGTTCCATTTCACCTTTTTAGCAGGTTATTGGTTGATTTGCCCTATAAATAATGCTGTATCTATCAATCATCCCAGTTCAGAGTTGATAAAGCTTGTATTTACTATTTAGTCGGTGGTTACAGTATGTGTCAGCCATCCATATTGATATGAGTTGTCTGGAAAAAGCATCTAAACTCATTGCCTATGTCCTTAGAGTTAATTCATTTTTGTATGTACTTACATATAACTAACCCTGAAGCTGCTAAACGCAACTCACTGACCTTTTGCGGACAGCGTTGACCAAGATCAGACTGCACAGAATGTGCAGTCTGATCTTTGATCTACACTGTCCGGTAAAGAGATTATATACTCCTCCAAAATACCTTTCAAACAGCAATATTTGGATTTTTACTTTCGGCTTGAGAGTTTCATTTTTTTTATTTGGCAGGATAAGAGTTAAGCAGAGACTATCAAACCAGATAGGTAGTCAGGAATGTATTGTCCGTACCACTTTGCAATGTAAAATCGTAGCCTAGAGTAGATCGAGATTGTAATCTGAGGTATTGCCTCGGGCTTTCAACAAATACCATTATTTTTTATTCATCACACGTTTTTTTTTTTTATACCACTTAGAACAAAAGTAACACACTTCTGATTGGCTAAAGCATTTGGTTCAGCCAATCAGAAGTTTTGTTACTTTCCTTTCAAATTTGGACAATTATTGAGAACAAGACTAAGAATGTTCGTAAGAATAGTCGGTGAATATAGATCCTTGAAATATCAACGTCTGATTCTTTATCGAACTAGATTTAGTGGTGTTCTAAGATGTGAACCATTAATCCAATATCAAACGACAATTTTTTTAGATTTCAAGTTTTTTCCTACTGTGTGGATCTTGATCAGAGCGCACAGAACGATACAAATAAGTCTTTCGTAAAAACTTTCCGATACCCCGGGTATTTCCTTAGATCCCCAGTTGAATTGTAAATAGACTCTCGCTAGAATCTTGGCTTGATCCTCCATAGAATGTAAAATTTACCATCCATAAAATCTCCTTTAGTCCCTAGATATAACGTCGACTTGTTCATCAAAAAACCTCGCCTTGCCCTTGCAAAAAAAGATCCCAGCTTGGCCATCAATAGAATATTGCAACAGAGTCTCGGCTCGACCTAAATAAATTATCTCGACATGACCAAGTATAAAATATCTCGATTTGATCCTCAATAAATTACTTGTATCTTGACATGACCAAGAATAGAAGATCTTGACTTGATCCTTGTTAAATTATCTCGACTTGACCAAGAATAAAATATCTCGACCTGATCATCATTAAATTATCTCAACTTGACCAGAATAGAATATCTCAACTTGATCATCGTTTAATTATCTCGACATGACCGAAAATAGAATATCTTGACATGATCTTCAATGAACTATCTCGAATTGGTTATAGCATACATGATCCATGGTCTGTGCAAAGAAGGCTTAATACATCTGCAAAAAGTATCGACCCAGGTCAGCCTGCGCAGTCCGCGCAGCCTGACCTAGACCGGAACTTTTCGCTTTAGGTCAATTTTCTCGATGTCAAAGGACCAGTCTACCTCCAGATCCAGTTGGTTGTCAAACAAAATTAATTTTATGGATCCATAGTTATGTAATGTCTTGCTTGGTATGGTGGATTACAGAAATGCATCAAGCCCCCTTTCGCCAGAGCATGGCTCACAAATTAATATATATATATAACTGTATATTTAACCCTACAAAAATATTTTGACTTGGCTCTCAATAGAAAATCTCGACTTAATCCTTTATAGAGTATCCCGACTTGGCTTAGAAAATTTCCCATTGACTTTTTCTTCCTACAAAGTCATTAAAACTCGATATTGAGAGGTTAAGGGTCAAGAGCATTGCATCATTCTTTTAAAAGCCGATGAAACGAGTGAGTATAGCTGAGTGCACCATGACTAGACAAGAAGCCATTTGATGTATCACGCATGCGCAGCTGTCGGAAATATTTAAATACGACAAACGACAATGACTACCCTTTTACGTAACAATTATGAACAGTCAGTGAACCTTTAGGCTACTGAGCGCGACTCAATGACCTCTAGCGGACAGCGTAGATCAAGATCAGACTGCACAGAACGAGCAGTCTGATCTTCGTACTACACTCTCCGACAAGAACATGTTTTCCCCAAAACTTGCCGTTGAAGTAGCAAAATTCGGTTATTACTATCGGCTTAACTCTTTCCCAAACAATCCCTGGTTTTCACGAAAACATTGTGAGAAAAGGAGAAAATGCTGGTAACCAGCATTTTCTCCTTTTCCCACAATGTTTTCTATCCTCCCAGAACAAATTTCAATTTTTGAGTCACGTTAATTTTGTCGTTTGCAAATGCTTTCAATTTGGACCAGTCTAAAATTTTGTCGTCTGGTAAAGAGTTAAAAACTTCATTTCACTTATTAAGCAGGATAAGGGTTAAATGTTTTTCTTGTTTATGTTCAATACTTAGAGTTTTTGTGATACAAATTATTTGTAACCCTTACCTTTAACTAGTAGTTTTAGTTTTATTTGTGTTTCTGTAATAATCAACCACTCTTCTGTCCATTTGTTCTGTTCATAATAAATTAATTGTTATCATTTAGTTATCAAATCTAGAATTCAAAAAAATTTGTCTCCGCAACGCAGGTTTTTTTTTTAAATGTTTAGACAGAAGGTAATGATTGTTACAGATCAACAAATGAGCCGTGCTCTGGCAAGAGGGGATTTAATTCGTTCCCGTGATGTATTATATTGTACAAAGCAGGTCAGCATATAATCATGGATCCACAAAATCTAACAACTGACTAAATCATGAGGTACATGTATATTGGTCCTGCAGAAATGTGACCAATAGCAAAAAGTTTCGATCAAGGTCAGCCTGCGCGGACGACCTTGGACGATACTCTTTGCAGATATATTAAGCCTCAATTTCACAGAGAATTGCTGCAGGTTTAGCAGAGAGAAAGGCAATTTCCGACAGATTTACAGGTAAAACATTTTTTTTTGTTCAATGTAAAGTAAATGTAAGGTAAACATTATATATGTAGTTGGAATATTAACCCAAACCTGAAGCTTTGCAAAATACAGTTACTGTATCTAATAATTCTAATAATATTGAAAAAGAAAAACAACATTAGTGTAAAAAATGCACATGCATATGTACACCGCCTAGTAATAAAAAAAAAAAAAAAAAGAAACGTCAAATTTTCCAGCTATATATGAGAAAAATATTTTGATAGACTCAGAGTGAGTAGTGAGATTAATGAATGCATAAAATCTTTCAAAATTATTTTAACACGTGTGCTTGTTTCTTAGACACACGAATACACAAAAAGAAAATTAGAATTAATTAGTAACATTCAGTATTATTTTCAGCTTTGTCGCAAAGCAGCAAGCGTCGAATAGTGTTACCTTTTCAGTTTCGGTTTTATTCATTGCAGATTGACAGAAGACAAGAATGATACTACTGTGCGAAAATGTACTAAATATATTTTATCGAGTACATGTTTCGCGCTCAAACATGCTCATATTTTTTTTTTTTTTTTCAGTGAAAGGACAATTGGAGTCGAAACCAAGATCATAAAAAAATAGCGTAGTTAAAAAGTAATATTTCCACGCATCAACGAAGCATAGTTCAAACTGAAGGCAAAACTTTTGATTTTGGCGTTGGATCAACAGAAGAAAGGCCACTATAATATTCTCACTATCGTGAACACGCTCTATTGATGGACCGTACAAAGGAAAGAACCTCATCAGATAAATTTGAAAGCATTTGAATAATGAATATCAAACATGGCCGACGGTGAGTCTTCATTTTCGTATTTTGGATTTAATACTGAATATTATTCCAGCATTGTAGATTTTTTGCATCCACCTACCTTGTGTTAACTGTCTTTAGGCGATGACGCACAAATATAGGTAAATGATAACGACTGACTTTTTCCCCTCGTTATACGGTTTGAACTTGGTATATTTACAAGTTTGGACACATCTGTTTAAGTGCCATCGATCTAGAATTCTCGTGTATATTCCCGTTTGAGCAGATGTCACACAGAAATAGGCAATGGAGCATAAACACCAACAGAACAATGTGAGTTGTCGTATGTTTTTTTGTGTTTGTGTGTCTGTATGCTTCGCTTACGCAGGGATCTTATATATAAGATCCCTGGCTTACGTAAGACCACTTTTTATACGGCTACAAGCAAATGTTTGAAGAATGGCTTAATATCATAACTTTTGTTACCACAGTATATATAGATGCATTCCATTCTATTATTATCTAAGTGACAAACTGATTTTTGACATCTTTAAATAGTAATGGCGTTATGTTAAAATACTAGGAACAAGGTATTTTTCTCGTCAAGTAAAACGAAAGGTTCACGTAGAGATAATTTTATACAAGAATGGCACAGCAGTATAAATGATTGTTCTAAATTAGAGTATTACTGCAAGTTTAAAGATTGTTTCGAGTACGAATCATATTTGAATAATGTGTTTAATGAAACACTGAGAATAAAGCTTACACAATTCAGATTAGCATCCCACAAACTCGAAATTGAAACGGGGAGAATTCTCAATATAGATAGAAGCCAAAGAATATGTAAACTTTGCGATCGTTCTTTAGTTGAATCTGAGTATCACTTTCTTTGCATATGCAGTAAATTTAGTGATCTTAGAACTAAATACCTTTCCTGTACTTGGCCTAATTTCAGTAAATTTATCCGCATCTTATCGTCAAAAAAAAAGAAAACACAAATCAATACAGCAAAATTTTACAAAGGAGGAAATTTTTAATCGCGTCGATTAATTCTGAATAATCTTTTTATATAATAGTAGTTAATGTTAAATGTATATGTATGTATACTTTGTATGTCTGTCATTGCCACATATCCATGTTTTTTTTTTTTTTGTAAATGGCCAATGGCATATTTGTTTGCCGAATGCCTAATAAAGTTGAGTTGAGTTGAGTTAATCTAAATAAAGAATCAGAAGAATAAATTCTGTCGGAAAAAAAAAATGAAAGGTGTTATTGATAGATTAGTCGTTACTTACCATACACAATATTACCTTTAACTAATATACTCTTGTTAAGGAATTCATCTGTAAGAATAATCTCGACTCTTGGCTCTGTTCATTTTAGATTATTATCAAAAATGTTTGAAATTACAATGAGTTGACAATTTCACTTTTATTTACCTATGTTGTTTTCTTTTTTTTTATTCACCTTAATTTGGCATGTCTAACATAGCATGAACAGTACGATTTGAAATATGTTACAATTTAACTTTTACATTCGCAGGCACTGAATTGCGAAATTACTGGTACATGAGTGTTTAAAATGACCGATTTGATCTGATAATTCAGCAAGAAATAATATATTTCATTTACAAAAGGCCACCATGTGTCGGTAAAAAAGTAAAAAATATGAATGTTTATTGCGTTAGTGTAAAAGATGTTTAGATATTTTAATTTTTCATTTTAGCGAATAATGATCACCTCGTGTCATAGATTACCAAGCCTTTTCTATGAGCTTTTGCACGACCATTTCTATAAAAATTAAAATTAACAATATTTCATTGTTCTGCGGTGCAGCTTCTGCTTTGTGATTGTTGTATTTCATTTCTGTGATAATTACAGAGTCATTCTATATGAAAAGTGTAAGTTCTATTAGAAAAATGTTCATTACAAGACAGATCTTTTTTTATATTTTTACAAGTCGATTTATATATCTTAGCAAGACTGAAGTCTAAGCAAGCTTAGAAGCACACGAACCAGTGTCTCTAGCTTTGTAAGAATTCAAAGGAATCATGTTAAGTAAGAACTGCTAAAAAGCTACTGTGTGAGTAGTAGCACGTTCAGTTTTCCTTATACATTTGGATACAGTCGCGAAGTTCTATACATTTAAACATTGCAAAGCTGGTGATTTTCTTAAACTAAAACAATTAAGCTAGCAACTACTTTGTCAATCTATCACCTCACGAAATTGTTTGAAGATACTGGTATGAAAAATTCTTGTTATTTTACCTTTTTTCCTGCATTTACAGAGTCATTTATGAATTTTGCCCGAGTCATTTCTGGATTCTGTTCTTAATGAAATTCCTAGGCAACATTCCTTAATTAGGCGAAATATGTTTTATCCCTGCTGATTGAAGACCAGGGCCCGTAGTCACCAACCATTCTAAACAATATTCTTTGTCTTATTCTAGATTTTGAAAGTAACACAGCTTCTGATTGGCTAAACAATTTGGTTTAGCCAATCAGATGTTGTATTACTTTCAAATTTGGAATATTCATGAGAATAAGAATAAGAATGTTCTTAGGAATTTTCCGTGAATACAGAACTTGGCCTTGCGACCAAGAATAAATATTTATTTGAAGTGGTTGGTGACTTTGCTCTCGTACAAGTTTATGTCTCAAAATCACTTGAATACAATCCAGTCAAAAAAACAAAACACCATTGAAAGCTTTATCTCTTTATCTAAAGATAAAATTTTAGACTTGCCAGTATTTGAAGCATCTTATTAAATGTTGTTGAAAAAGATGAAATTTTTCTTTAAAAAGTAAGAAACAATGTAGGAAAGGAAAGAAGTGCTGTTAAACTTTTACCACACGATTCTGAGTTATAACGGCCCTGACAAAGAAAGCATTTGAAAACATTGAGGGAAAAGGAGAAAATGCTGGTTACCAGCATTTTCTCCTTTTCCCACAATGTTTTCTACTCCTCTTTCAAAGTTTCATCATTTGAGCCACTTTAATTTGTCGTCTGCAAATGTTTTCAATTTGTACAAGTCTAAAATTTTATCATGCGATAAAGAGTTAAAAAGCATTCTCTCCTTTCCTTTCAATGTTTTCAATGCATTTGTGCATACAGATTTTTCCATTAGTCTTTTCTCCCCTCACTCTGTTCACGTACATGTATGTACCTGTAATGTTGGTTTTCCTATTCTTAATATATCTTCCAGTTGATATACCACACAGCCTGGTAGTAATTATATGTTTTGTTGTCACCTCATATCACATAAATGCAATTGCGCTGAGAGAATTAATAAAAACTTGTAAAGTTGTATAACTTGTAAACCTTACAGACGTAAAAACACGGCAATGTTTGATAAAGGATCAGCCATACTTCTAGACTAAACGCTACATTCCTCACGGCCTGTGATGGATCGACCAAGACGATAATGTCGGTCCGTGAAGGATGGGAACGATTACTAATTTATAAATATTTACATTGACTCTCGTCATGCATCACACAAACCTGTAGGACCGCATTCATTGAGTAGTCTAAATTTGATTCTTATTCAAAATTTAGAAGCAGATGATTAGTCTTTGAATTTAGAAGTAGAGCGAAAAATGGAAATATTTTGACGAACAGTTCCGGTCTTTGTATGAGACAAATATGTGTCTGACGAAAATGTATAAAGTAAACATTTTTGTCTTGGTCAAAAATTTAACATTTCTATCAAATGTCAGTTGTACTATTGAGTTTTCCCAAAAACTGAACAACATGGGTACAGCGAAACATTTATTTACATTTGTAGCCTAAGAATGTCCTCTATAATATACACGTCTTTGTTTTTTTCCAAAAGAGTCATTACATTTTTCAATTCATTTATTCATTCACTGTTGTAGTTTAATTAAAAAGAAAAGAAAAATAAAGATAATAATGAATTAAAAATGAATAGATAGATAGATAGATAGATAGATAGATAGATAGATAGACAGACAGACAGATAGATAGATAGATAGATAGATAGATAGATAGATAGATAGGTAGATAGATAAAATAAAATAAAATCTCCGTGACATTTAAAGACGGATCGACTCAGTTGACATAGAGGTATTCGCAAAATTAATTTGGATGATATTTGTCATTGCTAAAACATTTTCTGTCGAATTTTGTGCCACTGATTTGGTTACACGTGTGTACACGTATTTATCGTATGATTATTCATGTGCATATCTGTTCGTAATATTATGTAAAGAAAAAAAAAAACCGTTGGAATTTAAATAAATTTCTCTTAGATCATTTTTTTTATATCATGGTATGATATTTATGTTCCTTCCAACAGGTCATATTTCTCGTAAAAATGAATTCGATTGATATTATTACGTGTATTGAAGAGTTGTACAGACGTTTTAATATACCTCGTCCATTTTATTTTAAATTGTATCGTTTCAAAAACCGTCTAAGTCATTAAGTTATACATGTATCAAAATGGAAATGATTAAATGATTTAGTTATACAACTGTAGTAGTAATAATAATAATAATAATAATAATAATAATAATACTAATAATAATAATAGAATATGTGGATAGGTGAAAAATGAATTAATAAATTGATGAAAAAAATCTTTTGAATTTTTTTAAATACTAAAGAAATAATGTATACACAGTATATTTTCTTTTTATTATTCAAATAGATAAGGGATAACAAAACAAAATAAAACTAATAGAAGCTTGAAAGTTTGCGTATATTGTACAAGTATTCAAAATTTGGTAATTAGTTTCTACTGCTGTTTTTTTTTTTTAATTTTCATGTAAAGATAATTTTGTAAACACCTAAAATTGTGTCTTTAAGATCAACATCAACAAATCCAAATGACGTAATGTGCAGACGATATTCCTTCTTCATTAATTTTGGTAATTATTTTTATACTTTGTTGTATTTATTTTTTAGGGTTTATTTATAACTGTATTCTGTTGTGATTTTTTTCCTCGTGAACGTATTTCGTTCGTTCGTTCCTTATGTCTATGGCCTTCAATTGATAAAATAAACGGATGAGGTACGATGCTTATCTTTGTGATAAGGCTTGAAAAAGTTAAACGTGAATGCACTTACACACTCCAAATAAAAGTAGGTCGCTTGTGAGGGGTAACTTTTTTCAACGTGTATAAAAACGGTTGAATTTGTTGTTGCTTCATTTATATTTTAATTTGATAAACTAATTTTGGTAAAAAAAAAAATCCAACCTGCGACGGGGTGGAAATGGGTTGTTGGTCAGAGACACTGTCGTCAGGATAGAAGGAATACAGCTGTTTATGTCTGCCTTGTAACAGTCATTTAGTGAAATCTCTTAAATGTTAATGATACTGTGAAGTTTTTTGATATTTCGAATATCTGGTAACTACAGTGTTGCTGAGATAAAGGTATTTTCTTAAAAAACGCTTTCTTGAAAAGGGAAAAATAAATGTTGAACTGATAGCATGCTGCATTTTTTAACTCTTTACAACCTAGTTTTAGACTTCTGCCAATTGAATGCGTTTGTATATGGATAATTATAAATTTTCAAAAAAATTTGGTCCTAGAAGAATAGATATATTGTGGGAAAAAGAGAAAATTTGGGTTACCAGCATTTTCTCACTGTTTTAAAGGTCATTATCCGCAGGGTCGCTGAAAACGAGTTTGTTTGTTAAGGGTTTTACGGAATTTTTACATTTTATTGGGATTTGAATGAATATATTAAACACATAGGTAGAGTACTTTCTTGTCTTTTAGACTTAAGTTAAAGTTCCTGTGATGTGCGACGCTAATGTACATATGATTCAAATCAGCTATGAAAAATAAATATAATAATGATAATGATAATGATGATGATGAGGAGGAGGAGGAGGACGCGTAATCATCAACATTATCATCTTTATGTTAAGTAGTAGTAATTGTAGTAGTAGTAGTTGTTGTTGTTGTAGTTGTAATGGTAGTACTTGTTGTTGTTGTAGTAGTTGTTGTTATAGTATTAGTTGTTGTTGTTGTTGTAGAAGTTGTAGTAGTAGTTGTAGTAGAAGTGTAATAATAGAAGAAGCTAGTTGTCTATAACCACAACAACTACAATCACTAGCACCACCACTTTTACAGGAACTAGTACCAGCAAACATACCACTAACAGGAACTAGTACCAGCAAACATACCACTACTTTCACAACAACCACTTCTGCTATTGCTGACAATAACTGTAATAATGATAGTACATGTACTTAACACGACAGCATAAACAACCCCATATTACAACATTAACCATACAGTTCAAGTGGACTTTGTCCCGTTGTTCCAAGAACTTCGAAACGAAAATATTTAGCGGGCAACCAAACCTCATCAAAATTCATACGCGTTTCCTTTGAAGGTGTGTAAATTGTCTAAAGAATAAAGAGTTTTCCTCCATAAATGTCACGATTGCATATTAATTATCTAATTTCAAAAGGTGTAGGATAGCAAAAAAGTGAGTAATCCTTTCACTGCCATGTGCGATATAAAAAGACATTTGCGGACGATGTAGATCCAAGATCAGACTGCACAGAACGTGCAGTCTGATCTTGGATCTACATTGTCCGGTGTTTGGTTTTAATCCATGATCAAAGTATCTCTTTATTTCCGGTGGAATAATATTTGAGACTGCGATTAAAATTTTGAATTTGTGATTTAGATGGCGGAAGAGTTCACCTCTCACTTTAAACGTCACCGTGATTGTCTCCTGTAAACGCTATGAAGAATAGCAGTACATAAATTATCATAACAATGTGATGAAAATAGTACTGGATAGAGTTATCAACCCTGTCAACGCCATAGCGTAAATAAGGTCTTTTGCGGATTGCATAGATCAAGATCAGACTGCGCTATAGTAAGCTATCGACGGTCAGTGCAAGTCCAAGATCAAACTGGACATAACGTGCAGTCTGCTCTTGGATCTCACTGTTAATAAGGACACACTGATTTGGTACAAACATTATAAATAATCAACAGTTTTTGTCTCTACTTTATACAAAGTCAGGGTTCATTTCACTTTTCATTTCACAAAACAGTCTGAATTAAAAAAAACAAAGTAGTATGCGATCTGCAGACTAGACAGTACTGCTCCAAAATACAATTTAAAACACGGCAAATAACATTTATAATCATGGATCCATAATACCCATCTCGTCATAACAACCAACTGAATCATGGGGTAGACTGGTCCTTTGACGTGCAGAAAATTAAGAAGTTATTAAGGTTCGACTCGTGCCAGCCTGTGCGAATCGCACAGGCTGACCTGGGTCGATAGTCGATACTGTTCAAAGATGCATGGCTCATATACTTCTATCAAGACGCCTCCAGTGCTCAACTGCTTCAGTTCCATATTATACATGTTAAATCAAAATATCCAAACAATCCAAAAACCCCAAATTTCACGATTTCAAATTATTTTTTGTGTGAAAAACATTCACGCAAAGGACAGTGTAGATCTAAGATCGGACTGCACATTCTGTGCAGTCCGATCTTGATCTACAGTGTCCGCGAAAGCACATTGAGGCGTGCTAAGCAGCCTGAAGGTTATGTAAGACGAAAATAGTGTAAGACGATTGTATTTAGAAGCGTGCGTCACTGTAAACAAAGTGCCTATGAAAATGAATTTTAAGATTTGTAAGAGATGATGCAATCTATTTTTAGAAAGACAACAACTCGATATTCAGGACCATCTGTAAATGTCAATAGATCCATCAAGAGAATACAGTTGATAAATGATGCAGCATTTTTTTTTGCCGAATATTTTCGTACTAAGCAGTTTTAAGTATTAATATACGAAACTTAAAAACAATGAAAATTATATCAGTGTGTAGTGATCAAAGATCCAATGTCTGTCTGTGCCCAAATGAAGAAAAACAAACGTAAGAAACAGTCAATTAATAGTGTTTTATACCGCTTTCAACTTCATTTCAGTCATATTACGGCCAAAGTTTACTTATTCACATCTGTCCCTTGTTCCACCATTACCTGGTCAGGGTTATGCAGTGTCTTGTCCAAGGATACTCCCACGAAAAGCGAAAAAGTTTATGAATTTATAATCCCATTAAAATTTACATGTTTATTTATACTTGTATATTTCGACAATGCAAATTATCTGTTATGTCTCCGAATATCTTTCCTTTTGTTTTCTCGTTTGTTAAAGGCTCAGTGACGACCAAAAGTAAATAATCCGTTGTAAATAATGTTAAAATGCATTTTAATTCAAATCATACCAAAGTATTTTTTATTGTGATGATGACAATCTGTTATTGTACGGTTTGCCAATGTGTTAATCGCTGGCAGAAAAATGAATTTAAAACCAGGTAAAATGTAAACTTAAGATAGAGCGACTTGGCAACTTTTGACCTGCTTTTAAGATTTATTTTTCTGCCAACCACTAACACTGAGGCCGACAATACAAGAACAGATTGTCATCTTCACAATATTTTCCAGACTTTTAAATAGTATGAGTTAAATTTGAATGTCTTATTACACCCGCATTGTTTACTTTTGGCCGTTACTGTGCCTTTAAATTAAAATAAATACTTTCAGTGTAATTGTGTTTGAAAAAAAACATGCCAAATAGCGCTAAATGTTATTCGTGACATTTTCCTTGGTTTCAGTATTGTTGTTTCCTTTGTTAACTCATGAATTACAAATTATGAAAACATTTCATTTACCATTAGATATCCTGTCATCGTTCTGTGAAAAAGGGGGCTTAATGCATCTGCAAAAAGTTTCGACCTAGGTCGAAACTTTTTGCATTTGATCAATTTTCTGCATGTCAATGGACCAGCGTACCTCATGATTCAGTTGGTTTCTAGACAAAACGGATTTTATGGATCCATAATTCTACGATGACTTGCTTGGTATAACGCATCCGGGAGATGTATTTTATTTATTTATGAATTCGATGTTTCGGTAGTGAGAGGAAGTGGATGCAACAAAGATAAGATCGGATCTTAATCCTTAGGCTTTTAAGTGGACTCAAGGCGCTATTGTGGACACTATAGATCAAGATCAGACTGCATAGAACGTGCAGTCTGATTTTCTGATCCTTGATCTATACTGTCAGATATTTTGGGGTTTTTTTTCCAGGAGAAAGAAATTTTGATATGACAAAATAATATCTAGAAATATTAATTGGATCTATTTAAACATACATCTTCACTCGTTTTCATCTAGTTTTTAACCGTTTTTTTCTTTATTTTATGAAACTATAATCACTCTTGTATTTTCATGCCAAATATTGACCCTGATGGTTGCAAGGTTGCACAGATTACGGCAGATAGAAAATGCATTTCAGTCTATTGCGGCTAGCCATAGACATAACAACCACAGTTTCCGGTTTAAATCGAAGACAAATCCCTACAGTTTCTTTACCCCATACACCTTACATTGATTTTTTATCTACGTTTACACAGCTGACTAGACTATAACACCGTCAAGTTTTAACAGCGTTTGTTTTACGCTCTGGCTGTAAAGATGTCTCTTTAAGCAGTTGAAGAGTTAAAGAAAACTGTACCATGTACCACTCTATCACACTTCCGACTTTTAACGACCCTATGAAAGAAAGCGTTTGAAAACATTGAGGGAAAAGGAGAAAATGCTGGTAACCAGCATTTTCTCCTTTTTCCACCAAGTTTTCTACCCTTCCAAAGACAAATTTTAAATTTTGAGTTACATATATTTTATCTTCTGCGAATGCTTTTAACTTGGACAATTCTAAAATTTTGTTGTTTGGTGAAGAGTTAAGCTAAAATGTGGTTTAGAACCTTGTATTCAAGAAAAGAGAAAGTTATATAATATTCCCCCTAAAAAATTAATAATCCAATCATGGAATAAATGTGAGGTACCCGAATGGTTAAAAAGAATAAAACAAAAATAGAAGAATAAAAACGAGGGTAAAATCACGAACTAGCTGAAACGGACCTATTGAAGGGAGCAGACCAACGTTTGGTGGCTTTTCAACCGTGTATGTATGTATCACAATTTTTAGCATTTTACCATAGCGCAGGTGTAGACATTCATTTTTATAGGAGTTTGATGAATTTGTATTTGCCCCTAGAGTTCGTTTTTATCTTTTGAATCAAAATAAAACATAAACGACACGATATTAACACCCTTTACCACACAATCACGTGTTTTAACGAGCCTGAGGAAGAAACCGTTTTAAAACATTGCGGGGAAAAGGTGAAAATGCGGGTTACTGACTTTTTCTCTTTTCCCACAATGATTTTTACCCTTTCAAGAATAAATACCACCATTTGAGTCCCCTTAACGGTTGTCGTCTGCAAATACTTTAATTTTCGACTAGCGTAATATTTTGTCGTTCGGTAAAGAGTTATACATGTACATTTACGTGGTTTTGGTGGTAGTGTATGACTTCCGGTCCACAGCGCTGGAAGCAAAACTTGATAATGTCATGGAGAACGTAATGCTACATATGGGTTTTCATTATATTTTTAAAGTTTATGTTCTTCATGCATTTTTTTTTTCTATGTTTGAAAAGAGTCATTTGAGTACCCACAGCATGGGTGGCGATGAAGAAGTGATGATTTAAGAATACAAATTCTCGCTGATCTGGCCCTCTCGTAGTAGATAATTATATGACTCATTTTTCTGAAGACTGAGACACTTTTACGCTTTCAACTCTAAGGCTGCTGAGAGCGACTCACTGACCTTTTGCGGACAGTGTAGATTTAAGATCAGACTGCACAGAACGTGCAGTCTGATCTTGAATCTACACTGTCCGATGAGGAGATATTTTTCTACAAAATATAACTTTGAAATACCATTGTTCTGGTTTTTACTATCTACTTGAACGTTTTATTTAACTTATATAGCGGGATAAAGGTTAGGAAAATCATATGTCTCAATACGTTTCAAAAATGCCAAAGGTAGAAGGACTTTTTTTTGTGAAAACGTTACGCAACATTTCGTTTTCATCTTTTTTATTTTGTGAAAATTATACGAGGTTTAATAAAGCTGTAATGACGTCAAATATAATTCAGCCATACTCTGTGAAAAAGGGGTTTAAAGCATCTGCAAAACGTTTCGACCCATGTCAGCCTGGGCCAACACTTTTTGCTTTTAGTAAATTTTCTGCATGTCCAAGGATTATTCTACCTCAGGATTAAGCTGGTTCTTAAACAAAATGAAATTTATGGATCCATAATTATGTAATGACTTGCTTTATAATGACTTGTTTGGTATGATGTATTTAAGGCATTAAGCCCCATTTTGCAAGAGTATTGCTCATTTCTTTTTCATCTCTATATTTGGTGAAAGTTATACGAGGTTAATAAAGTTGTAGTGACGTCAAATACACTTATGGTTGTTGCCACATTTTTAGGGCAATTGGTTTCAAGTTATCGCCTCCTGTCGACGAGTTTTTGTCATGTATTTGGTAACCAGTATTTCATCCTTTCCCCACAATATGTTCAAACACCTATTCCCGAGGGTCATTTAATACGGAATAGCAATGTATTTGGTAAACGGTTAATTTACTTCCAGTCATAGCCGTTGTACGTTCCTCTTCATGCTATGCTTTGTAGGCTAGAACCGACTATCTAAATGTAAGAAAGGCGAAACCCTATAGACCTCTACACTGGATTTTTAACACAAAACTTTTGCTTTCGTGTAACCCTTTCCCAAACAGTCCCGAGATTTACCGACCTTGAGGTAGTATGCTTTATAAAACATTGTGAGAGCAGAAAAAAAACTGGTAATAAGCAACATTTTCTCCTTTTCCTACAATGCTTTCTGACCCCCTCCCCCCCCGACATTTACTCTTTTGACTGTAAATGCTTTGAATTTGGACTAGTCTAAAACTTTTTAGCCTGCTAAAGCGTTAAAGAGCAACGGTGTGGTGTCTGTGGTTGTGAGGTAAAGCGTCGACCTTGTAACCATTGTAACCGAGTTCGATACCCGGGAGCTGGTGTCAACTTTGGGATTTTTCCTTGGCCCACACATTCGGCATGAGTACTGGTATAGTTCCCAGGGAGCAGATTCAAGAGATATTAGTATAAGTTGTAAAAACTTTTTTCTCAGTCGATGTAAAATAAATATGTTTAAACTTAAAGGATAAATGAAATCACAAAGCTATAGGAAAAGCAACCTTTCGGCAACATCTCGGGTGATCTGTTGATGAAGTCCCTCGGCTGTACCACGTAGCTTGATATGCCTCTACACGGTACATTTCTACGCCGGAAGTACACCGCTTCACCGTTCTTAAAATCGTAACACTCCACTTAGAAAGCAAACACTATTCACATTTTTCCGTGGGAATCTTTCTAAATACATTTCCGATGACAAGCAGTTTGTACTTTTATTTTCTAACTTGGTCTATCAAATATGTTCACATTTTTCAGCGATAGGTTGCTTATCATCGCGGCTGTTGTTGCTGTTGCTTATCGATTTTCAATTTGAGATCATGTGACTGGCAGTATTTCAAAATGAAAACCCCCTTGATACGGACGAGGTTAGATGTAGGTAGGGAATCGGCCGCGAGTTGTGACGAGTGGTAAAATAACGAGACAAAAATCCGATACAAAACCTGATTGGTCAAAATAGTCATATGAAGTTGATGTCTAAAAATAGGCACAAAAATGGATGTGTTGTCCATTAGTGTGCGATTGAGATTTCGTTTGTCAGTTACAGTAGATCAATTTGATTGGACCACGAATGCCTTCCAAGAGTGCGCAGATTCCAGCTACATGACTTGATATTAATCTGTTTTGTTAGCCTATGTAGTAAACTGCCACCTCTTAATACTTGTGACCAGGGATCGTGATATATACGATCCCTGTTATGACACAGATCTGCTTCGGGATCTTTTTGTACGTATCGGTATACTCGTACTGGTATATTAAAACCTGTCAAAATCAGAAAAAAAAGGCTTTTTCGCACAATTAGTTACCTTTGGGTATCTAGTACTGCGTTTACTTGTATGTTTGTCGTTAACTTTTTAATCAACACATTACAGATTTCTTATTTTTCATGATTTCTTTTAACCCTTAGGCTGCTAAGCGGCCAGTGTAGATCAAGATCAGACTGCACAGAACGTGCAGTCTGATCTTTGATCTACACTTTCCGATAAGGACATATTGTCCCCCCCCCCCAAAGTACCTTTGAAATAGCAAAATTTGGGTTTTAACTTCACGCTCAAAACTTTCATTTCACTTATTTAGCAGGATAAGGGTTAAATCAAAGTGGTGGAAGTTTAGGGCACACGTTATATATCTGGTATCATGATAAAATAAGATGAAAGTAATATTTCTCAAATCATGTGAAAGGCGAAATGATTTTCGCAGAAATACCCTATTTTCTCATCTAGTAAATGGAGGCAGCTCTATGCAACCATTAGAAGGCAATCTCTTGCCTGCTTCAAACGAGACAAAGGTAGTTGGTCGACAGACTGGCAAGCCGCACTCAAGGCGTCAATTCTGCGCTGTAAATAGATTTTAATCTGTAGAAAATTATTTCAAACTATTTCGAGATGAAACCAGTCAGTTGAGAAAATCCGCGAAAACAGCTCAAAAAGCAATAAAACAATAATTATGTTTAATGAAAGTGTCTCTGATTTTGTGATATTTACTAAAAGATATTAAGCCTAATGATGCTTTCAAAACTCATAACTCTTTACAAGCAACAACTTAGAATCGTCGATACTGCTGGCAACGAATTAACTGTGATTCAAATGCTGGGATTTGACTTAAAAAGACTTGACAACATTGTAGGAAAAGGGGAAAATGCTGTTTTTTTTTTTTCAAAAGGTCTCTCCCTCAGGGTCGTTAAACCAAAACATGTTATAAAGTGTTACATCGTTACTTTCGAATAAGGCAGTTTAGCCCCACCCCCATTTTATTTGTAAGCTTTTGAAGAAAGGAGTCATTGCTTGTTAGACCCAATGTTTGGTTCTATTTCCTCATTGGTTCCCAGGAAATCTTTGTCCTGACACACATATTATGTCCATAGTCAGAACCAGTTAATTAATCGGTTACGCATTCAGATCAGTCGCAATAATTCCCCAATAACCTTGGACACAATGGCTGAATACCTACCAATTATCTTTTCAGTTTTAGAATAGTCCGTCCTCGGTTCAAACTCACATCCTCTCGCATTGTAGACAGACAAACCATCCTAAACTCCATGTGGTCTTTCAAAATTGACCCACATGGCATAATCATACATTTAAGTAACTCTTGCGGAAAGTGTAGATCAAGACAAAGCTGCACAGAACAGTGCTGCTAGGTTGCTATTGCGGACGATGTAGATCAAGATCAGACTACTCAGAACGTGCAGTCTGGTGTTGAAACTAAAAAAATCTGATACTTTGAGACATATTCCAACACTCGTCACTTTTTATTGATTTAAGGCATTCATATCGTGTCTGTTTCGGTTCTAATGGTGTACTTTTTACTAGTGACGTAAGTTTAGCCTCGGCCAAATATACTACCCAAACTTTGATAAGGGTCATATAGATATTTCAATATGGGTGTATCTTTTAACAATGAAGTTTTGCATTAAAAACATCCATTTCAACTGGTGGTTAATTTTGTCAATGTTGCAATGTAACATTGAAAAACCATATCTAATACATGCCAGGCACAGATATCTGCTGAATCTAAAATGGTGATCCCTTGCAAATTTTGAGTAGTATATAGAAATAATTCGCTGAAAACAATTCAAATATAGTTTAAATTACTTTATTTCTCCAAAAATTTAGAAAACATTGTGGGAAAAAGAGAAAATGCTGGTTACCAGCATTTTCTCTTTTTCCCATAATGTTTTCAAAAGTCTTCTATTTCAAGATTGTTTGGTGAAAGAGCAAGTTACGTGTCTATAGACAGTTATTAGTATTCGATCAGTAAGTGTAAGCAATCATTTTTATCGTGACGCTCCCAGTGCATTTCCTACAAACGTCAAATTTCGGACTACATATCAATCTTCATAGACACGATTTATACATAACACCCCCGTCCCCCGGGGCCGGGACAGCACGAAATGAGACCACCTCATGTTTTCCAAAAACTCCTTAAATATAATATACATTTTTTCACTTATCTTGAAATTACCTCACTCAGGGCAGTTTGGATTCGCTGAATTTTGTTTGTTTGTCTGCTATTTAATGTTTTTTTTTTATCAAAATTATTTCATTGATCTTTGAGTGGCCAGTGCACCTATCAATGCTTTCCTTGACTTTTTTCACTGGTACTTCGAACATCAATTTTTCCAAGCCACTGGCTGCTTTACCATGTACTAGTAAATGTTGTTGAAACGGTGTTGAGAGAAATTATTTTATATTTTTTGTATTTTAGTATTCTGACCAAAGCGGTATGGAACTTGCGATAAATGAGCCTTTTCACCGGACAAAACAATGTCAACTTTACCGCTTTCGCTGCCAATAAAATGACCCATGCTCTAGCGAAAGGGGATTTAAGGCATCTCGGTGATGTTATTTAAACTAAGTAAGTCATCACAAAATTATGGATCTATAAAATCCAATTTGTCTCATAAAACAAATCTGGAGGTAGAATGGTCCTTTTACCTTCAGAAAATTTGCCAAAAGCAAAACCTTTCGACCCAGGTTAGCCTATATGGGGACTAAGCAGGCTGACCTTGGTCGATACATTAAATTCCCTTTTCAAAAAGCATAACTCAAATACGTCCGACTTCCCCCCCCCCCTTTGGATCTAAGAGTAGATTTTGGCGGCGGCGATTGGAGGTGACTCTAGACAAAATTTAGCATCGGGTAGCGGACGGTGTAGACCCAAGATCAGACTGCACCTTCTGTGCAGTCTGATCTTAATCTACAGCTCCTGCAAGAACTATTTAATTTACCAATGCATGGAACAAGTTAACTATTCAGCAAAGTTTAACTGTTTATACGAGCACACAATGTATTGACCAAAATCTTGGACTTTCTACCGTTTGTTGGACATTATGCTCAACATAGCTGAGCGAAAACTTTAGTCCATTTTACAGAAAAACTGGATCAAAATCAGACGCAAAAAAACAAATTGCTTTAAAATGCGATTATATTGTCTCAAGATCAGAATGCACGGGACTTGCAATTTGTGATATCACAGGAGATATACCAACAAAAACAGCCAGCTATTTTTTGTCTTATTTTAGGAACAGAAACAAACCAACCATCTGGTTTATTTCGCATACTGAAAGTTCTTTAGAAACATCCGTGATCAAAAACCATTTCAAATCTAGTTCTGATTCTAAACTGCAAAACAAGCTATCTGATTGGCTGATACGCACGTTATGTTCCATCCAATCAAATGACTTTTTTGAAAGTTAGAATTAGACATGGAAGTTTGAATTTAGAAAAAAAAATGTTGACAAATGCGGATCTTGAATTTGAGTCACATACGTTACATGTATATGATACATGGTGGGCTAGAAAACTTAAAGGCTTATAGCGACGGGTCCCATTTTCTGTTGCCACGGCTACTAATTTTCTTGAACTTCCCGACTTCCTCCAGGGCAGTACGAATTTATCAATTAATCGATATTAATTTCAAATGATCGATCTCCTCAGGGTATCTTTCAAAAACCGACATACACGGAAGAGCCAAGATTTTTTTTCAATCAAAGGTTGACTTTCCTGGATAAAAGGAAAACGCATAAAACAACTATAAATATACGTCTCAAAAGGCACTCCTTGATTCATTTAGGCATTTATCTTCAATAGATCTAGAATGGACATTTATTGCTAGACGGACAGAAAATTGAGATAAAAGGTAAGTAAATACATGGAAAATTGTTCACAAGATATTGGCTAGGATTTATCGAGTGTTTTTTACCATGGAAAAATCAATAAACACTGAAGGTTTTTGTGTGTGTGAAAAGAGTTGATCAAGATCGGATTGCAATGAATGTTCAGTCTGATCTAGGATCTACACTATCTCATAATACATGGGAACATATTTTTGCGATCGTAAAACCCCTTAAAGTTGTGAAAGATAGATCTCTAAACACTTTGCCTGCCAAACACGACTCATTTACACTTCCAGGGACAATGTAGGTCAAGATCAGACTGCATAGAACGTGCAGTGTGATCTTGGATTTAGACTGTCCAATACGGTGACATTTTTGTCCTGCGTATAGAGCTTTGAAATCACAAAAATCACAGACTTTACTATTTGCTTGAAAGTTTTATTGGACCTATAACTCAGTTTACTCCTTTACCACTACCAACCGACAAAATTTTAGACTTGCCTAAAATGACAGCATTTTTGCAGACGACAAAATAAATGTGATTCAAAAATTGAAAGTCGATTTTGGAAGAGTAGGAAAAATTGTGGGAAAAGGAAAAAATGGTGGTTACCAGCGAAAGAGTTAAGGAGAAAAACAGGCTTGTGAAAAATATCCGTCTCACTTATTCAAAGTTTAAAAACTCTTTACCAAATAATCCCAAGTTCTAACGACCCTGCGTGTAATGGCTTTAGAAAAAAAAATTGTCAAAAGAGAAAATGATGGTAACCAGAAAAATAAAAATAATAAAAAAGAAAAGAATATATTATTGAAAATGGCATGGTCTTTAAACCTTTGGCTGCATTCTCCAAAATATTTGCAATCATTAAACAACAAATTTCTACTTATAAGTGGCAAATCTTAACATTTCAAGAGGTCACGACCATGCATTTCAAGTCTAAAACGGAAAGAGTGTCTATGTCAGTGCACTGAAGCTAATTTGTATTCATACATTTGATATTGCCCGCATTATAATTCATATTTCTATAAATGACACTTGAGTAGCTGTATTCACACTAAACCTTCTTACTGTATAGTAGATGCTTTTTTAACCCTTTTAGAGTCTTACACACGACGGTGCGATATTTTCAGTTCTGATAGTAGAAAAATTCAATTTTTAGGATTTAATCGCCAAATTTTCAACCAAAATATCGGACCGTGTGCATTTAGGATTAAACTGCACATTCTGTGCAGTCTGATCTTGATTTACATTGTCTGCAAAAGCAACTGAAGTTAACCTGGGTATTCTAAGCGTTGATCCTAATCTTCATGTGTGTTCTACATTTGAATGGCAATTTGGTGAAGGGGTGTTAAATGCATCTCCGTGATGCATTATACCGAGCAAGGCACCATATATTTATGGTTCCTTAAAATCCATTTTAGTTAACAACTGGTTGAATCCTGAGGTAGAATAGTCCCTGGACATACAGAAAGTTTACAAAGAACAAAAACAGTTTCGACCCATGTCAGCCTGCGCGGATTGTGCAGGCTGACCTGAGTCGAATTTTTTTTTGCAGATGCATCAAGCCCCCTTTTCACAGGGCATGGCTCATTCATAGAAACTCTCACCATGCTCAGCGTAACATTAGATGCATTTTAAGAGGCTATAGATCAAAATCGGACTGCACATACAGTCTAATCGTTGATCTATACTGTACACTGTTTTGTTGGATATTCTTCCCCCCAAAAAAAGCTTCAGGTCTACAATACTTTGATGCTTTCTTACAGAAACACACACACACACATTTTTCTATATCTTAACCTTAAAGGGTGAGGCGCAACTTAAACTGTCTCTGCAGATCATCTAAATCAACTATTCACCACCGGACAAAATGTTAGACTTGTCCAAACCGAAAGCATTTGCAGACGACAAATTTAAGATGACTTTCATGATGGAATTCGTCTGCGAAAGAGTAGAAAAACATTGTGAGAAAAGGAGAAAATGCTGGTTACCAGCATTTTCTCCTTTTCCAACAATGTTTTCAAAAGATGCCATCTTCAAGGTCATTAAAAGTCCGGATTTTATGGTTCCAGGTTAAAATATGATTAACTTTTACTTATCTCAAGTCTGTTTTTTTTTTAATCTACCTTGTCTATTATTTTGTGAATTATTCTTGCAAAAAAGAACTGTCACCGTGATATGACTGAAATAATATTGAAGGCGGCGTCAAACACTATTCAATCTTGCAAACAATTCCATTGACATTGCAATGGTGTGGTTCCTATTCGGGACAAAAAAGTTCTATTTTATTTATTCAGCGCTCTATGGGAGAATAATCAAAGAGTCAAAGTAATATAGGTACATGGAGTATTCCTTCATTTAAATAATTCCTGTGTTTTATAATAGTAACATGAATGGCTGCTAGCCGAGCCCCAATGGCGCAATCGATAGCGTACAGGACTCAAGAACAGGAAGTCGCATGTTCGGTTCGGTCATTTTTTTTCGAGGACTGATGATAGTCATTGCGACAGGGATTCAATTCTCTCTCACCACTGATCATTGTTTCGAAGATGGTTATGTGGGAAAGAAGCCCGTGGCTTGGAAAGAATATTGTGCGGAGCAATGGTAAAAGAAACTACCGGAAAGCATGGACATGTGCACTGACCGCCGCGATATAACTGAAATAATGTTGAAAACGGCGTAAAAGACCATACAATCAATCAATCAATAGCTGCTAAGAAGTTCCATAATTCATCTTGCATTGCGAGAAAAGGGACTTGCAAATAAACAAATGTAGTACTGAAAAAGGTCATAATCAGTTTTGATTTATTTTTTTTTTTGTTTATATCTCGAAAGGATACACGTACTGTCGTTTTGTAATATTAACATCAAGAGTTAAACCTGCACAAACTCTTGGCGACTTTCGAGCGACATATTCGAAAATTACCGAGTACGAACTGAAAGTAAGGCCAAAGCGTTGCAGGTACAAATGTTACTCCGGACACGCAGTGGCTGTTTTCCTTATACATGTGTATTTTAACACTTTACCAAACGACAAGACTTTGGACTGGTCGAAATTGAAACCATCTGCAGACGACAATTAAACATGACTCAAAAAGTAAAAAATTGCTTGAGGACGGATAGAAAACATTATTGGAAAAGGAGATAATGCTGTTTACCAGCATTATCTCCTTTTTCTGCAATGTTTGCAAAAGTCCTCTTCGTCAAGTTCGTTAAAACTCGAGATTGTGTGGTAAAGGGTTAAATCGAGATGTTCTGTTTGTTTGTTCGCTTGCTTGTTTGATTTTCAAAACAGTCGCTACATGTCGGCCGCTATGAGTACAAGTATCATTGTATACCAATCTCAATCCTCATACATGTTCTTTAAAATACAGTCATCAACTTTAATTAGTCGTTTCATGTGGGTTGGCCAGGTAAAACTGTACCTCAAAGCGTCAAGTTACACGACACAATTTGTAATTGCATAAGGAATACAAATATCGTGACAAAAAAAGCTATTCCTCGTCATGACTAATGGTTTCTTTTATCACAATGTTTTTTGGGTATGCCTCGTTCACGTTGGACGCGTTTACATGAGTTTCTCTGAAGTAACAGCTACCTAAAGTCGTTATAAAAGAACAAAACCTTGAACGTGTCTAAATTGAAAGCATTTGCAGATTTAAAAAAAAAACTGTTATTAAAAACTGAAATTTAGTATTGGAAGGTAGAAAACACTGTGGAAAAAGGAGAAAATGCTGGTAACCAGCATTTTCTCCTTTTCCACAATGTTTTCAAAAGTCATATTGTTTACTGACATTTAAACTAGGGATTAGTTTGGTAAAGGGCTAGAAAGGATACTTAATCGATGAGGCGTTCCCAAGTGACGGGGGCGGAGCTTAACTAGGAAGACATGAGCAATATTAGAGAGGGTGTGTTTTGAGGCGTCTGTTTACGAATAGAGTCCAATCAAATTTACATTTCTCCAATATTATGTAAATACTGGGAAAAGACCGTCTGGAACAGGATTGAGGCTGCCATATTTGGATATTCCTTCTTTTCTTTTTACCCCATAGATGTTAATATTTGGTCAAATTAGCAAATCTTTTGCAAGTGAGTTATATTCATATCCTGAAATTTGTCAAGTGTATGTTGTTTTTACAAAGTGCCAGAATAAGACTCTCGCCTTTAAGTTAACTTTTAAGCTGCCGAATTAAAATAAACGAACCGAACTAAAGACCGGTTTGAACCCTCTTCAGAATTTTAAAATGGGTATAAAAAAATGTGACCTCTTTACCAAACGATTACACTCCAAACTATTCCTACCTGAAAGCATTGGCAGACGACAAAATTAATAAAATACTGATCGAAACAATGAGATTCGTCCTTGAAATATTTAAAAACATTGTGGGAAAAGAAGAAAATGCTGGTTACCAGCATTTTCTTCTTTTCCCACAATGTTTTCAAAAGACTTTTCGCTCATCGGTCAGACACGGTATTACTTGGAAAGGGGTTAAACAAACAAACCAGTGGCGGAAAGAGCTGTCCAAGATGAGACTGCACAGACGTTCACACTGATCATAGTCTACGCACCCACAAAAATTCCACCAGATTTCGCGATGCGTAGGATGGGGGTAGATATTACAGTGATAATATCACCATTTAAATATAAATCGTTGATAAATCGAGAGATAAAATTTTGCAGTCGGGGTATTTTCTAAAAAAAAAAAACAAAATTCAAGCTGGCGAATTCCGTTTCGTTACGCATGCTTTCTCTGTTTGGATAAAGTCGAAAAAAAAAAAAATGTGACGAGTGGAAAAAAAGTTCTTATAAGTTTTACACATATGTTAATGTCACATACATGTATATATATATATATATGAGCTATGCTCTATGAAAAGGGGACTTCATGCACTTGCGAAAAGTATCGTCCATGTCAGTCCGAGCAGTCTGTCATTGACCGAAACTTTTCGCAAATGCATGAAGCCCCCTTTTTATAGAACATGGCTCATGTATATATATGTGACATTTTCTATAAAAAGGGGGCTTCATGCATTTGCGAAAAGTATCGTCCGTGTCAGCCTGCGCAGTCCGCGCAGGCTGACATGGACCGAAACTTTTCGATATCTTCATTTTTTCTTTTTTTTTTTTTTCATTTCAAAGGACCATTCTGCCTTATGATTTAGTCCGTTGCTTGACAAAATAGATTTTTTGGATCTGTATTTAGGTGATGCCTTGCTTGGTAAAGTGCATCGCGGAGACGTATTTAACCCCATTTTGCCACAGCATGGCTAATATTTATACGCGAGGAAGAAAAGAAATACAGTTTAGTTTCTATGGTGACTGACTGACATACATGCACCAATTTTACACATACATGTATATATACATGTATGTCACATATATATACATATGTATGCCACAAAAGAGTTGACAAATAATATATTTTGTTTTCTATAGTGATTGACACACGTGCACCTTGTTTTATTGTACGGAGAGTGACAGGGCGTCATGATGACCAAAAGATATCATCTGGCCCAGAGAGTCACTGGGGTAACCCTTTCCCAAATAACGAATTTTAGACTCTTCCAAAATCGAAACATCTATCGACGACAGATTCAAAGTTGATAAAAATGAACTTAACTTCTATGATAGAGTAGAAAACATTTTGGGAAAGGAGAAAATGCTGGTTTCCAGCATTTTCCTCTTTTGCCCACATTGTTTACAAATGCTTTCTCTTTCAGGGTCATTAAAACTCGGTGGGTTTGTTTTGTAAAGTATGAAATCTGTTATAGGCGATAATTTTTTTTTACTCATCCAAACTGAAAGCATTTGCATACTAAAAATCAAATGTGGCTCTGATAGTGAGATTTGTCTTTGAGAGGGAAGAAAATGTTGTGGGAAAAGCAGGGAATGCCGGCTATCAGCATTAACCCTCTTTCTCACAACAGTTTCAAAGGCTTTTTTTCTTCGGAGTTGTTAAAAAAACAGAATTTCTTGGTACAAGGTTAACCCCTAGATTGCTACATAAATGAATTTTTTGGGTCAGTAAAAGAGACCAAAACATTGCAGTGGGTAGGGAGCCAAATATTTTGCAAAATAGCAGGAAAAGTAGATCTAAGATGAGATTGTGCATTCTGTAGTCTGATCTCAAGTTGCACTGTCGGCAAAGGTAGTATGTACCTAAACTTCTTTATTTAGATAACAACTAAAGAAATTGCGACAATCCCTGAATGAACGTTGTTTTCTGGGGAAAAATGTAATTTTTGACACGAGGCACGACAGAGAAATATTTGTCCCTTTCCGTGCAAAATGACTCAATTTATGTATTGAATATATGAAGCAATATGGGAAGTTTCCTGAGCATCTAAATGATCTTATTGTCGCATTTGTATGTACGATATATACATGTACATGGAATATATGGCCTGCAACACGCGAAAAAGGGCATTCGGACATTTGCGTAAAGTGTCGTCCCGGATCAGCCTGCGCACTCCGCACAGGCTAATCCGAGACGGCACTTTACGACTACATTAGATTTTGTGCTACAGTAGACTTGCGCAAAACAGAAAATAACCTAAAAATGGAAAGTGTCGTCTCGGATCAGCCTACGTGGACTGCGTAGACTGATCCGGAACGACGCTTTTACGCAAATGTCCGAATGCCCCTTTTCGCGTGTTGCAGACCATATAGGATAGACTAAAACGCATACTTACCCAGAATGGAATGAGTCGCGCCCTGGCTAAAAAGTGAGTAAAATGCATCTCCGTGATACATTACACCAAGCAAGTCATCATAATAATAGACCCATAAAATTCTATTTTGTCTCTCGAATGACTGAATCATGAGGTAGATAGATTCTTTGACATGTAGAAAAAAAGGGCAACAGCGAAAAGCTTCGACCCAGGTCAGCCTGCGCAGACTACGAAAGCTGAACCGAGTCGGCACTTTCTTCAGTTGCACGGCTCAAATATTAAGACTGGGGCATTAAAATATGGTAGGTTTTGTGCAGTCTGTTCTTTATCTACACAGTCATCGACAGAAATCAAGTCTGCCTTTAGGTAAATGTCCATGGTATGTTAAAATGTGATACACGTGTACCGTATCAAATTACTTTGAGGGAAAAAATGGATACATTTATGATAGTCTTTTTATCTCGACGACCGATGCCTATGATAGTGTTATGCGAAATACTCATCAATCTATTTGATATTTTTTAGTTTTCAAGGTTTTAAAACAATAATGAAATTCAAGAACCTAATAGGTTTAAGTGGTCGAAAATGGTAAAATAATTACCCAATTCAATAAAAAGAAATAAAAAAGAAATAGATACATGTACCTACTCCATCAGGCGAGAAACATCAAACAAGTGCGCATGCGCAGTCCATCGAGAGTTTCGTGCGATATATCAATATCAGGGGAGAATTTCGTCTGATATGGGAGGCTGTCGGTGATGAATACTGTAAAACTTTCACAAGAAATCGATTCTGCTCTTTTCATTGTTACTTTTTTATGACATCAGTGATGTAATTAAACTAAAACCATACGATCCGGCGGCTTTTTTTAATGATCACATGGAAGACTGCTTTTGAAAATATTGTGAGAAAAGGAGAAAATGCTGGTAACCAGCATTTTCTCCTTTTCTCATAGTATTTTCAACTCTTTCAAAGAAAAATACCATCACTATACCCACATTTTGTTCATCGTCTGCAAAAACTTTCAAGATGGACAAAATCTAAAATTTTTGTTATCTGGTAAAAGAGTCACAGTGAAAGCAGAAAGTCTGTGCAGTTTTTTGTATGTTCAACAAACCGGAAGGTGTGCTGGTATCGGTTTTCAACTGTGATTGTGATTAAAAGACTTAGCTTATTGAAGTTGCAGAAGTGAAGATGCCATTTTTTTTTGTTCTTGTTGTTGTTGTCTTGTCTATGTTGTTTCCTGTTTACGTCTGACAGGTTGCAAAAATTGAACCAGAGTACAAGAAAACGTATAGAAATTGATTCGCCTCTAACTATGTACGATACTGCAAAAATTTTAGACTTGTCCAAGGCGAAAAACTGTTTATTCCATACAGTGAATTCTGTGAACGTCGTGTACTTTAACATGTTTTAACATTTATGATTTGATCTGTTTAGTTGTATATCCATCCATCCATCCATCTGACTGTCTAAATCAATGATATCCGCCATTAATCATGAAATGTAAATGTTGTTTATTCGTCCTGTAATTGTTTTCAAAAGTGACATATAGGCCGGGTGTTTTTGAAATCATTATTTATTTGTAAATTTGATTTGCTGCTTATACATATGTCACTATAATAAAATATTTACTTACTTACTTACTGTCCATATTGACAAAATTTTCAGAGGACGGATTAATTGTGGTCCATTATAATGGAATACTAGTACATGTATAGCTTTGAAACAAAAGACAAATTTGTTTGAAAAGGCGAAAATGATGATCACCAGCATTTTCTCCTTTTCCCACGATGTTTTCAAAGCGTATTTTCCCTCGGATCGTTATGACTTTGGATTGTTTGGTACAGGATTAAAGATTGTCCACGTTGAATATCAATGGTAGGATTATATCAATGAATAGGGCTGTGCTAATGAGTTATATATATATATGAGCCATGCTCTATGAAAAGGGGGCTTAATGAATCTGCGAAAAGTATTGACCCAGGTCAGCCTGCGCAGTCCGCGCAGGCTGACCTGGGGGGAAACTTTTCGCTATTGGACAGTTTTCTGTATGCCCAAGGACCAGTCTATCTCAGGATTAAGTTGGTTATTAAAAAAAGGTGGATATTATAAGTAGATAATGGCTTGCTTGGTACCATGGATCACGGGGATGCATTAAACCCCCTTTTGTCAGAGCATGGCTCATTTTAATTCCTGATTTGCTAATGGAGAAAAAAGACCTACAAGTTCTGCAATACCTTTGACCGCACATGTCCCAAATAACTTTACAAACATTTGCCAAAAATTATGCCTATTCATGTACTCGGGTATACATATATAAATCAACTAAGTTTGATTTAGTCGATTTTAAACATGTTTTAACCAAATTGCCAAGTTCACGGATTGTAAAGTTTCGTCGTTTAGTAAAATATATATGTACGAATACTTGCATTGAAACTGGGTACGAGCTCCCGCAATTAATTTGATCGTGACTCTTAGAAGTGAATAGAAAAATGATTATAAATTCTTACCTGTACTTTCTTTTCAATACGAATAATACACAAGGTACAAAAGTGAAAAGTGAAAAAAAAAAACACTGAAAGATCTTTGAATCAGGAGATTTATTGAATGATTTTTCCCTGGCTGAGGATCTCTCTCTCTCTCTCTCTCTCTCTCTCTCTCTCTCTCTCTCTAACTGTCAACCACTCGGGTATAGTTGCTGACGGTGTATATCAAGATCGTACTGCACCGAATATAAATGACCCATGCTAAGGCAAAAGGGGGCTTAATGCATCTCCGTGATGCATGATACCAAGCAAGTCATGATATAAATATGGTTCCATAAATTCCATTTTGTACAACAACCAACTAAATTATGGTGTATACTAGTCATTTGAGCTGTAGAAAATTGACCAATAACAAAAAGTTTCGTCTCAGGTCAGCCTGCGCGGACTGCGCAGGCTGACCTGGGTCGATACTTTTTGCAGATGCATTAAGCCCCCTTTTCACAGAGCATGGTTCAAATGTTTTCGGTAGATCTGAAGAAGAGACACCTCCTCCCTGTAAAAGTTTTCTTTTTTTTGTGACTATTTCGAATTCACATATTTTCCTAGGTATTCATGCAGATCATTTCGATTTTATCTGTCATTTCGACACCATTATCGTCGACGGAATTTACTTTGCCTTGGGTTCGTGGACGAGGAAAAAAAAAATAGTGACAGACAGCTTTGATTATATACATGTACAATGTATATGAGCCATGCTCTGGCAAAAGGGAGATAAACTGCATCTCCGTATTGCATTGTAACAAACAAGTCAGCACATAATTATTGATCCATAAAATCCATTTTGTGTAACAACTAAAAACCGACTGAATCACCAGGTAAACTGGTCTTTTGACATGTAGAAAATTGGCCAATAGCAAAAAATGTCGATCCCGGTCAGCCTGCGCGGACTACACAGTCTGACCTGGTTCGATACTTTTTGCAGATGCGTTAAGCCTTCTTTTCACATAGCATGTCTCATATAGGATTTACGCCTGAAAAAAAAAAAAAGGGAAAAAAATTAAAAAACAGGGGAAAAGGAGTTGACGGTTGAAATGTTTACATTTAACAAAAAACTTTTCTTATTACCATTTTCATGAAAATAACAATACGAGAAACGACAGGTGATTTTTTGGGGGATAAAAAAGGGAAGACAAATACATTGAGGGAAAAAAATCTTGTCTGAATCCTGTATTAGATGTCCAATGAAAACTTAATTATTTTTATGTTCAGTATAGAAAAATCGGCAAAATTCCCGTGGTCTGAAGCTTTACACACATTTATTCAGAACTGTGAAGAAAAAAATGGTGTTGGTGAAAATTAGTTATGCCTGATCGTGACGATGTAAACCCTGTAAGTCTGTGTGCAGAGACGTAACTCTTTCACCGTTAATGTCGAGAAACATACCTTTTTGCGGACGGCGTAGATCAAGATCAGACTGCACAGAACGTGCAGTCTGATCTTTGATCTACACCATCCGTTACCTAATACTAAAATGTGGACCAAAATTATGTTTAACTGCAGTAGAAATTTACTTTTTGGCCTCGAAAGTAATCGTTTTTATTCAGTTGGTAGCGAAAGAGTGAATGTGTGAACATGCATGCTAGATAGAATAATTATGGCATTTATCATGAAAAAAGAGACAGTTTTCTGAACAAGGCAAATAGTGGGAAACATTATGCTCAATGAATAATTGCTAACTTTACATAATTAGTTTTGATAGTAGACGAATTTTGAACATATGACGAAAGGAAGAATCTGCTAATGACAAACATTTGCCCTCCATCAAGAACAAGGATATTGCTTTAGTTTGTGAAAGATCCCTGAAATCTAAGGACCTTAATCCACGTTTTTTTTCTTTTTCGCCTGTATAAAAAAATGAACAAACTTTACACGAAAACAAAACAATAATAATTATCATAATCGTAGTAGTTATTGCACCAATTTGTAGTTGTGATGCTATATAATAACATGCGTTACAAACCCGATTACACTGCATCAGACTACTGTGAAAAATGCACGCTATACTTCTGAATAAAAAAACTGTTTCGGGTTTTGAATTCTGTGTAAACGTGGAATCCAAACTTTTTGGGTCACTGTGAAATGATTAGCTTCACAGTATAAATTTAGCAACTATGAATACTGATATTGTTGCCATACTTCTCGTACTTCAGAATGAAGTTTAGTCACTTTGACATTTTAAACCCTTCGGCTGCTAAGCGCGACTCATTGACCTTTTGCAACTTTGGTTTTAGTACCACCTTCATTTAAACTGCAAAAACCTAACTTAAACTTTCTGTTAGTCAAAATCTGATTAGCCTGGCATTTTCTACAGACTCTGAACTAAAGTATGATACCAAATTTGTTGGTCTTCAGTAAAACATGCGACGAGAAATAAAAGAAAATTAAGTGCACACTTATTTATGGAACTGAGTATAGTAATATTTGGGTTTTTACTATTGAATTGAAAATTAAATTTAGTTATTTAGCTAGATAAGGGTTAAACGAGTTGCACTTTAAAGCAGTATGATGTCAAAATCAAGGTCGAAACAAAACAGGAAGATCGTGTATAAACAGGCCATTATATAAAGCTAAAATAAGCTGACGAGGAAGAAGAGCTCGGCCCAAACGTCCATTGTTTCTGCTTAAAGTCCAGCGAAACAAACGTGAAAGACATGTCCATAAACATGTGAAAACTCCATATAAGATGGTTAACGTAGAAAAAAAAAGTCGAAGCAGATCCCTGCATTCTTTGTCACGTATTTCTTGTGTAGCTGAATTAGATAGGCTACAGTCCTTTTTGGTGACAATACATATATATGTACAAGTTTTAGGGAAAACAAGGAAACATTTCTTCAAGTTCATTATACCTTTGTTCCAATCTTTTTGAAATATAGTTGCAAATAAATATGTTCAAAATAAATTCATATTCTGACTTGACTCCAGTCTTAGTGACGCCATATTGTCTAATTACGCATGACGAATAAATTCACATAAATCGATCGCCATCGTCTCTCTGGGGAAAAATGATATTTATCAATATTTCTATCATATGTACATGTATTCTCATGCATTTATGCCCAACGTTTTGTATAGGCCTACACGGTAACTCTACACATGCTAAGGGAAACTTCAGATGCTTTTGTGGAAAGTATAGCTTGGAGATCAGACTTCACTGAACGTGTCGTCTGATCGATCATACACTGACGATAAAACAAGATTTGCTGGCACCCGAATACCATTTATCTTCATTTATTGAGAACAGTAACAATGGGATATAACCATCGAAAATCAATTTTAAAAAAAATTTCGTCTCGGTTTCCGGAGAATGATTTAAGAATACCGGTGAACAGACATTTCTGCGATGCCCAAAATCAGAAAACTGCATTGAAATCTTTATTTTAAAATCATCATACTGTAATTTAAATTAAGATGACAGAGCAAAATCTTTATTTATACTTTTATATCAGTAAATTATTACGGCAAAAGGTATGAGTACAGTGCAATTTAAAATATTTGCAGGAATGGAAATATGTTGACTTAAATACATGTATGGTAAATTAATCAACAAAATACAGTATTCACGTTTAGTGTATGCAATGTATGACAAACTCAATATTTGATATTTTCTGTATGTTTTGATTTGTTCTTGTTTAGTTTTCATGTATAACGATGGTTTGAACAAATTTGCCGAATAATAGAATTTAGGTTACTGCGGTTTGAATGTATATGTAGATTTTGGTAATTTATTTTCAGCTGTATATTATTGTTGTTGCTGTTGTTGTAAAGAATGCTTTCGTTTTTTTGCTGTCGTGATTTATTTTTTATCGATTTTCAATACACCAATAGAAATTATACTTCTTTTCAATGCAAGAATGAGCACAAGGTGATTGCTAATATCCCTAAATGATCACGAAAATCAAAGATCAGAGAGTATTTAGTTTTTTAGCCCCAGGAGAAGTTGTCAATACATCATAGATGTTCTCTTTATTAGTCAGTATGTTTCGTCATTGGTGTGGAACGTTGTTAACTCCAGCCAGCTTAATACATCTGCACTGCCTGGCCTACGACTGGCTTTTCATATGATAATGGCGGAATCATTCGGACCGCTTCTTTTCTATTCGTGGAGGGAAACTGAATCGAATTCATGACAGCTTTTCTGCTGTGGTGCCTGAATTATTGTAGAATATTTGCGAAAAAAAAGTGCACAAAATGGATATCAGTTAAACAGGTTTTTACCGATTTGCTGTTTGTGCTTTTATTTAAAAGAATGGTTTGGCGACGGATTTGATATACAACGGATTTCTCGAAAGTGGAATAAAAAAAATGAACGAATTTTGCCTCCACATTGGATGTGTGATGTTTGGTACCATTTCACTTTCGTTTGTATTTAGAATTGAGCCATGTTCTGTGAAAAGGGGGCTTAATAAATCTGCAAAAAGTATCGACCCAGGTCAGCCTGCGCAGTCCGCGCAGGCTGACCAAGGTGGAAACTTTTTGGTTTGGGCCGATTTTCTACATGTCAAAGGACCAGTCTACCTCATGAACCAGTTATTTATTACACAAAATGAATTTTAAGGACATAATTATGGATCTATATTATGAATTACTTGGTATAATGCTTCACGGAGATACATCAAGCCCCCTTTTGCCAGAGCACGTCTCAATTGTTCATACAAGTACATAGTAACACTGAACGAAACTACTGTTGCCAATGGTTTGCTGACCAACTATGCGAGGTAAAAAGTCATTTATACCCGGATATAAAGGTAACATTATTTTGAAACATACAAATATTACAAACATATGGGGTTTCAGCAATCTATGTATTTTTTCCATGCAAAGATATGGCATTAAGAATAGCACAACATCAAATTTCCTGCTGGATGCTTTGTTAACATCCATACAAAGGAGGTATACTTTCATAAAACTCTTTATCAAAACCAAGTTGCAGGCACCATATGAATTTCATTAAAAAATCATTTGAGAACGTGTACACTGTTTGTTTCGGGAAGAAGTGGGGGAGGGCGGGTGGGGTGGAAAGAGAAATAATTATGTTAAAGTAAGAATAGTCAACCTCCATATATCTGTACATTTTAAACAGCTTCTGGTGTATTTTTATTACAACCTATGGCAAGTAAAAACGAAAGCAATGGTACACAGCTTATAAATTCAGGTGCTTTGAAAGATAAAGGTTTTTATTAAGTTTATTATTTTAATCATCTAGCTATTCACAAACCAAACTGCAGGACTTAATAATTAAGGAAAGTATTGAATTTTTGCTAAGATAAATCCCTAAGAATGTATACTATTGTATGTGTATCTACTTAAGTAATCGAATGAAAATACATGTATACGTCAATGAAATTGAATTCTTGCTGAAATAAACGCATGGAAAAATTCCAGTTATAGTAGCGTCGTACAATGGGTTCTAGACGATATTTCTCGAATGTTACCCATGTCCAGTGTACAAAAATGGCTCTGAACCATTAGCTAAGAGCATGTTTTTGCTCGAAGAACATTTCTATACAAGTAAGTTTGGTACAGAATTCAAAGGCGGTTACGTCACAGTATTTGAGATTTAAAAAAGGTCATAATCGTAACATGAAACTGGGATGGTAGAAAGCTTACTTTACAGAGACGGATTTTCTAGACAGACAGATGTATCTACTGACAGTCAAGCAGAGGGCATGGGAGTTCCTAGAGAGAATTTTTAACCCTTAGCCTGCTAAGCGCGACTCACTGACCTTTTGTGGACAGTGTAGATCAAAGATCAGACTGCACAGAACGTGCAGTCTGATCTTTGATCTACACTGTCCGATAGGGACATAATCTACCTGAAAAAACCGTTTAAATAGCAAAATTTTGGTATTTACTATCGGCTTAAAAGTTTCATTTAACTTATTTTTGCAGGATAAAGGTTAGGTAAGCCCTAAAAGGATTGGGACCAAGACAACACACTTTATGGGGACAGGGAATTTTGCTCAATTGTGGGGCAAAGCTTACTCGATGAAAAACCTGTCTCTAGATTCCTTTACATGTACATTTACAAAATGCCCCACCCAACAAGAACACATATCCTTTTTTGTGTATGTGCTTGTTCCCTCTATTATCTACTTTCTCTCTGACATTTTCTTGACTTGCTGTCATTTTTCGGCGTAGCTGAATGTGCTGTCTTTTGACCTACTCATTGGTACTAATAACAAATAAATACATAGAAATTTGTGATTGGTCAAAAATATAGGCATGTTTATTCTATGGGCCCCCGCCTATTTGCTGGAAAAAGATAGTTCTTGTTAAGAACACGCCGGTCGTATGCCTTGATATGATCCTGGAGGATTGGATGGCGGGGGGGGGGGGGGGGGAAACACAGGCACCTAGAAAAATCAATTTTCTATAAAAAGATTTTAAAAAATAGAAGAAAGGAGAACGATTGTATAGACTAAATGAAAAGATGTAATTGTTCATGGTCTGTGAAGCATAGACTCTAATTCTAAAAGCGGATGTCGGGTGGGGTTGATACGGTTGATTAATTCATAACTTTTTGCAGACGAATTCTTTAATGGCGTCTTGCAGCAGATATAAAATCTATTTTGACGAGGAACCCTCTGACACATGAAGTAACCTGGTCCTTTGGCATGCACAGAATTGACCTATAGCTAAAAGTTTCGGCCTCGGTCCGCGTGCGCGGAGTGCGCAGGCTGACCTGGTCAATACTTTTTGCAGATGCATTAAGCCCCGTTGACACACAACATGGTTCAATTTCAGAGTTTTCTGCTACAAATCTGCTTCAAGATGTAATCTACTGATTAATATGCATCACCATCCTTTTCTCTCTGACGTCACGGTTGCTCCTTGGTTCGTGTCGACTACAAATTATGGAAAAGACGGAAATTACGCATTACAATTTTTAAAACAGACTAATAGAGGAAATAATTACTAGTTATTGTGAAAAGTCTTGAAAAATGGAAATATGCGAATATCTTTTGTTACCATATATAGCTAGGCAGTTTCAGTTACCGTCACTATATTAAAAAGTCACAGGAACACTAGAAAGTTATAAGGACTATTCATATAATAAATTATATTATTATTATTATTTTATTTTATTTATTATTATTTTTACTTTTATTATTATTAAATTATTATTATTATTATTATTATTATTATTATTATTATTATTGAAGGTAAAAACATTAAGATGCATTTTTCAAAAAATCTCAAACTTGAAAAGAAGTGTTTTATCTTTGAAATGAGTGGAACAAGAAATATGGAAAAAAATGTTGATTTTGATGAAGCCCAGTACAAGCGAAACTCAGGAAATACATTGATATGTGAGCTGTCCGCCGTGATATGACTAAAATAATGTTGAAAGCGGAGTAAAACACCATTCAATGCTATTGATGACTGATGGTATTGATGATTGTGATGTTTGAAAATGAAGAGGACGAATTAATGGCAGATTAATAATGAATTAATGTCAAAATTATGATGAAATCTAACGATGTTAAAACTCTACAGTGTGTAGAATCTAGTCAGCTGTGTTTGACATAAAGATATAATAATGATTACAGTTTCATAACATAAAGATGAAATTGATTAAAACTGGATGAAAACGAGTAAAGATGTATCTTTAAGGGGTTCAAATGAACGAGAAAATAAGTAAACAAGTATTTTATAATTTTATAATTATTTCTTATATATCTTATGCAGTTTTCCCGGTCGTAGAAATAATAGGTTAAGGATGGTGTAGCATTTAATATGTAGTCTCTCTCTTATGAACTCTTCCACTACTGAATAAAAAAACTTTTTTTTCTCAAAGGCTAAAAAATACATTTCCTCTGCAATATCAAGAGACAGTTCGGTCACAATCTAGAATACAGCAGTGGACAGTGTAGATCAGAGGTCAGACTCTACGTTCTGTGCAGTCTGATCTTGATCTACACTGTCCACAAAAGCTTCTGGTGTCGTCTATAGTATGGAAAGAGTTAAGACTGAGTTAGCCTATAATGATAAGGTATTATACCTGATTATCTCTGCTTTTCCCCTTCACTACCCTCAGAAAGAAGGCGTTTAAAAACAATGTGGGAAAAGGAGCAGCATTACCAGCATTTTCTTCTTTTTCCACAATATTTCCTACCTCTCAAAGGCAAATTTCATAATTTGAGCAGCATTTAATCTGTCGTCTGCGACTGGTGTCAATTTGGACGAGTCTAAAATCTAATTCTTGTCGTCAGCTACAGATTTAATTTGCGAACCTAATTTCAGGACTATATCGATCACCTCATCTATATTTTTGGACTATTCCAAATCTAAAATATGTGTAATACAGACAAATGATAGTTATTTTGTGGAAATGTAAGACAAAAGTATTATGAAAATGGGAGCATTTTCTTCATTTATCACGATGTTTAAGAGTCTTTTGTAAGAAAAGCGCGTTCAAGCGAAGAGAGAGGTTTACCGCGGACCGACTACACAGAAATATAAACGCCATTTATGTAGATGTCTTGATGTATATATGACTGGTATTGATCGAAGGGAAAGCTGGTAACAAATTGCCACACACACACGAGATCGTGCGTCCATGCATTAAAAAGCTTTTATAACAAGAAATTTCTCCTTTTCACGAAATCTTTTCCATTTTGTTTAAAAAAAAAAAAGGCTTTTCATTCTCATTTTTTCTGTTTTGTGTCTTAAGACCTCTTGTACCGGTAATAGTCGGGAAAGAAGCTTTTAACAGTTCACCCTATTACTCTTATGTCAATGCAGTTAGTGCTCATAATCATGGTTTCAAACTTTCTTTGCCCTACATTTACACCATGTTCCCGGCAGCCACGGCAGGCCCGTTTGTCCGAAACCGTGGTGTGCCGTAAGATTTTGTTCGTTTTTCCTCCATTTACCAAGTTTAGTTAAGTCTCTTTACGGTACCTCACGGTGTCCGTGACAAGCCGTGGAGGGAACCCTACGTTTACACCATGTTCCCGGCAGCCACGTTTCTGATAACCGTAGACAAAACGGGATTGACGTAACACAACGCAGAGGAACGGGATAAGCAAACTTGTCAGACCGTGATCGCTGGGGTTGCCGTGCAAGATTTTTTGACTCAAAAAATTTGCCACGGCAGTCCCGGTGCTGATGAGAAACCTAACAGACCGTAGCGGAACGGGTTGATCGTTGCGTTCTACCATGGCCTGATCGATGCCAGTGAAAAAAGGGCTTCCACGTCCAAACACGGATCGTCTATGAGTCTTATTACGGCTTGTTACGTGCTGGTAAGTTCTGATGCGATCAAGTTTGCTTATCCCGTCCCTCTGCGTTGTATTACTTCAATCCCGTTTTGTCCACGGTTGTCAGAAACAGGGCTGCCGTGGCTGCCGGAAACATGGCGTAAATGTAGGGTTATCAGTAATAAGCAAAATACACCTTCCAAGACATCGGATACTTTCCGAAATAAAAGAAGTCGAAATAATGTTGCAGCAGTGAGAGAGGTTAGAATCTTGTCGAAACGTCAATCGTCAATTCTCAGAGAGAACTTTGGTCAAACCTAGTTTTGATCTCCTGGATCACTGACACTGAGCCTTACCAGTGCTGAGTTACTGGGGCTCGATTAAGGAGAAAATAATAATAATTTCGAAAAGCCTCAAACCCCTTTCCCACCTCGTCGTCAAGGTCAGTCAGTAAAGGTCTTTCTCGGGGTTGCCATAATGATTGCTTTTTCCGAAAATAAACATTGGTTTCTTTCCCCCTCAGACTTTAGATAATCAACTTCATTTTTAAAAACTTTTTCAGCATTTTGTTTTCATATTTTGCATTTTTGGGTAGAAAACTGTAATCTGTTAACCTACTCACAAGTTTTTTTCTTTTTTGTATTTAATTTGCTACAATTCACGTAACACAAGTACAGCAGATCGCAAAATTGTTCCCTGTTCTGTTTGAGTCATGCGTGTTTTCAGAAGTTTTCATAGTCTTGCATATTTGAACCATTAGTGGAATTAGATATTATAGTTTAGAACCGGAACCGGAACTCGTTAAGTTTCGCTAAGATCGTTATTTTAGAAACTCTTGAAAAACATAAAGTTCAAGTTATTATCAATTATGCGATATTAGCGCGCCTTTGTTATCAAAGATCAAAGGATATAGATCATTTACAGTCTACTAGTGAACAATTGGAAGCAGGTTTATGCTGGTTTATTCTTTAGTAAAGCTAACGATTTGATATTGTGAATATCTTTAAAAGGTAAACGATAGGCTTGTTTGAAATTAGAACATGTTGCAGCTCCTTCAATAACAAGATTGTAACAGGTTGAAATCTTATCAGAACCATATGGGCCAGCGATAGCTATCTGTGAAACACGTTTGTATCCCAAATTTCACATTTTAGACAAGCATTGAGGGCCCACTGTAAGATTCACTGTTGGGAAGGAACAGCAGCTCTAAATTCTCTAAACCAAATATCTTTCAAATAAATGGCCTGTACTGAAAATCTACACAACAAATAGTTTTCGCTAAAATCTTTATTACAAATGACTGATATAAATCTATATCACTAAATGGCCTCGACTTACATATATAATATGATTTTCTTCGCCTGAAAATTATTTTACCTAAACTTAAATTAAAGAAGGCAATCCAATATTTTACAATCCGTTCTAATTCTTAATTAAAAACCACATGTATCTATCTTGGTCTGTAGTCCCAACCTTTCTGTAGAACAGTCTTATTCTCAAGAATTTTCTAAATTTGAAAGTAACACAACTTCCGATTGGCTAAACCAAATGGTTTATCCAATCAGAAGCTGTGTTACTTTCAAAAACTATAATTAGAATTGGAAAATTCTAAAGAACGGTCGGTGAATACGGGCCCTAATTTACAGAGTTAGAACGTCTAAGCCATTCAGATGGGTAGTTATGGAATACAAAATGAGAACAGTACTTTGAGCCGTTGACTAACCGTGGCGAACCTCGACACTACTAAGGCTACTGTATTGATTTTCTTCAAGTTTAATTTGCATACTAATGAACTGTATGAATGAGTTTTTATACATTTCAGCTTATGAGACACTTTTATTTTTCGTTAAAAAGTCGTATCTTTAAGCAGATGTATATGCTACTGATGCATGGCGCCCAGTTCGAAAATATTTCTATATATTGAAATAATTCCAGAACTTCTTTTTGTATTTTAGTCCAAAACTGCTTCTTTTCGATAGCGTTTTCAGTCATTTTTTGGCAGTTTGATAACCTGAAGGTCAACTTTCTTTACAGCTTCTTTCTACCCGTTTGATCTGATACTTTTCGTTTAAGTTCTCAAAATTGGATCCTTTAAAGATGGATGGTGGGCAGTGTCGGTTGACTATGAAAGTATCCTTTTATGGTTTGTTAGCTTCATATATCAAATAAAACATAATGGTATCGTTTTAAATGTCTAGATACAAAAATGATAACAAATAAGAAATACCTTTAAAAAAAATAGACGGCGTAAAAGATACCGGAATATGAATATTGAAACTCTTCTGTGGCTCAGTATGAAGTAAAATAATGAAAAGTAACATCACGACCAATTGCCTCTTCTTTCATTGAACCGTTTTTCATTTTGTTGAAAAGTAATATTAAGTTTTTGGTAACGCGTATGAAAATATTAAATTTCCGAATAGAACAAGAAAACGATTATTCTCTATTACATTAATTTGTTTGGTATTAATCAAGGTCCCGTGGTATCGCTTAGCGGTGTGAATTGTGGTTTCATAAATGTGCGAGCGCTGCAATGTGGCAGCAGGTCCCGCCGAATAAGCATGTTCACATTTTTAAACAATTGCAAATTACCGTCTGTTGATTCTTTATCAGTATCAAGAAGTAGGTCAAAAGCCAGCGCATTCAGCTACGCCGAAAAACAGAATTCTTGTAATACTGAAGTAACTTATTACTGAAACGTTGCCTATTTTGTAAAATCTAAATGCGGTCTTAGACAATGAAATAGAGAAACAGCCCGAGTTCGGCTTGATAAAATTGTTTGTGTGCGAGAAATTTCTCTTTTTTTTTTCTTGGGACAACCTAACTGTTTCATGAATATTTAAACACAGTAGAACATTTTTACCGGACTTTTTAAAGGTTTTCTTTCAACACGAGGCCCAATGGTCTTCGTACAGGTGACATGCTCACATAGTTATAGGCCAGATAGAATTAGATGAAACAACTAACTAGATTGTGACAAAAGGAATACATGATCAAAAGCAGATTGGGCACAAAGACGATAACAACAGAACTGTAAAAACTTTTTTTAGTGACAAACTGAACGATTTTGTAACAAGTCCAGACACCCTCACTTGTGTATTTAATATGACCTAGCCAGTTTCACGGTTCAGTTTTTGAACATTTACTAGTAAGATTCGTATCTCTATCAGATGGATGTATAGATACTGTATACTGTAGTCAATGAATCTCGAACAGGAACACGTGTTACACGTCACCAATGTCTTGTGATCAAAATTTACAATTATAAATGTAGGTACTATCATTACTACAATAACGATCATAGCTACAAATAAATTAAACGGACATTTTCATTCATTGAAAAGAAAAACAGATGTTTAAATTTGTTTTGTCAGAGTATCTCAGAAAACATAGGACATGTAGATAGAAGATCAGACCGTATTCTGTGCAGTCAGCTGATAGATCTACATCGCTCGCACTACTGCAATTAACTCTGGTTAACAGCATGTTTCTTTTTGCCTTTTTCCAATGTGTTCTTTACAAAGCTTTCTTCCTCAAGGTCATTAAATTGAAAATACAGGATCGTTTGGAAAAGACTTGATAAATGTAAACATATTCTGAAGTTTATCGACTATTGTTGCAGTGGAAGTTACAGGACTAGAGATGCAGGGATGATGGAAATGGCAGTTTTTGGTTCTTTGAGACAAGTGCTGGTTGTATACAGAGCTCCAGATAAGAGGGAGTGATGGTATTCTAAATCCATTATTTCTCTTCCAAACCCTATGTTGTGGGTACTCATTAGGATCGTCTCGATGAGACGATTCTAATGAGTACCCATAACATAGGGTTTAGTGGAGAATAATTAATATTTTCAATTTTGAAAACAAAATCACTCCCTCTGTCTGGAGCTCTTATATATCTGGAGATTTGTTGCGGACCTTCAGATATGAACAATGGAGACAAAGATAACATTCGGGAGATTATTGAGACCAGCGGAGACAACAGCAATTTGTGGACTACATTGACTTCAAGGATAAACAATACTGACAGAGATGTGGGGAGATCATAATCGTGAGTTCATCATCAAAGAAAAGGGACAATATATTTCTGAAGTACAGTGACGGCAGGGACGGCTCTGGTTCTTTCTTTGGTTATCTAGCTGTATGATTGTTACGAAAATTTCATAAAGCTAGGTTACCAAAGGCAGAAATAGAAGCCAAAACCACCCAGTGTGTTAGGGAAAACTGGCACGTATCCTGAAACAGCGCTTGTGAAAACGGAAGTTAGGAAACAAAACTGGAAAATACTGTTAAAAAAAAGAACAACAGAAAGCAATTCGGTCATCATAACATAGTGTATTTTGGCACTAAATTTACAATGAGAAACGTTATAAAAAATCTTTACAGAAGAAAATATTTATCATACTGTGAAACTCACTCATTACAGGTACATATGCTTAATTATTTATAGATTCGGTATTGTGTTGGACATAAAATTGTCGAAGCGGATGGTTGACTAAACTTTCAGATCTGTCTTGATGTTGGGGAAAAAATAAGGTCACAAGTAGGTAAAGGCATAATGAGTGAATTTTTATAACTTAACATTGGATATTCCATCATATGATTAACTGACTCAGATGATAGAATTTGTCTTTAATAGAGTAAAAAACGCTGGTGGTAAAGGAGAAAATGTTGGAAACGAGCATTTGTTCTTTTTCCTCAAAAGCCATCATATTTAAGGTCCTTAAACACGAGTGTGTTTGGTCAATGGCTAAGAAACATTTGTGTGGTGACAACCATGGTATGTTTTTTGGACACAATTGGGAATGACGGAACATGCACGTTGAATAACGGCATTTATCCATCGTAGCCCCTATTTGGAAACAGACTTGGGAGTCGAGAACAAACACCAATTTTAGGATTACTTAAGTACTTTATGGAATCTTTTGCACCGACAATTGGATTGAAGAGACAACGGTTCACAGTTCATGATTCAAGGTTTGAAACAATATCTTTCTATTGAAGAACAAAGATATTGCTTTGAATTATCAGGCAGCTAGGAAGAGAACTGCTGAGCCTTTTGTCTATGAGTGACAGCCGAGCACCAGACAGGCAAGACTTTAAAAGGATGGAAGAGAGAAAACAGTTCAAAGTTCAAATTTTGAAACATTATCTTACAATTTTTAGAAAAAAAAAAAGATATTGTTTTTAAGAGGTTAGGCAGCTTGCAGGAGACACGATGTGCGGATTGCCTGTGAGTAACGGCTAAGTATCTAAAGACAAAATTAGTACATTAATGGGTGGATGGAAGAAGTCGGCGTTTCATAGTTCAGCTTTAAGGTTTAAAACAATATCTTTGCCTATCTCCTTAAGCACAGAGTTACGCTCCACTAAGCTATTCTGCTCAAAAGAAAAGTGCCGTGTAATGTCACCACCGACCAGTGAAAATGAAGCCGAACAAACATGAATAGATCTATGATAAAAATACGAATGTGTTTTGAAAGTTTTGAAACACCGATGCTTTTGCATTCGTCATCTATGTCCAAGAGAAAGAAGATTGTGTGTATTTGTCACAATTAAACTGCAATATCTCCTGTAAAGTAACCGATATTTCTCTTTTAAAGATAGAATGAACTTAGTACAAATGTTGACGATGTCAACAGATTGAGAAGTTTGCATCAAATATTGTGTCTAAGATCATAGGACTTTTCTCATCATTTGAGCCGTGCTCTACAGGAAAGGGTTTAATGCATCTTCGTGATGCATTATGTCAAGAACGTAATCATATAAATTCCATGAAATCCATTTTGTCTAGCAACCGATTAAATAGAGTTTATTTCATCAGCTTGTGGTTAATATGGGGAAATATTTGCCGAAAAAGGGAAAGGTATGCGAAAATAACGAGTGCCGTAAGGCACGAGTTATTTTCGCGGACCTTTCCCTTTTGAGGCAAATATTTCCCCATATTAACCACAAGCTGATGAAATAAATTATATATTATATTTCCTCTGATTATTTTGTCAACGAATGCCACTTTTAAAACTTAAAAACTTAAAAAAGTAGTTCCAGATTTTCGGCAGGAGGAAAATATTCACTGTGACGGGGAAATAATTCCCCCCAGCTTAAATTACGACATTTCTTTACCCATAACATTTCTAAAAATAGACACATGAAATATAATATAATGTGACATGAGCTTTGGCTGTTTAACTCTTCTTGGAAAGACTTTTCATCCATGGCATAGGTTAATGATCAAATGGAACAGTTATTATTGATTAGCTCTACTGGCTAAAGGCCACAAAAGCTTATGTCATGGCATTATTTCCATGTCGTCTGTCCTTTCAACAACCCATGTGTCCTTTCGTATTTTTCTTATTTTAGTGGTATTTTATGCAGTTGACGTCGGATTTTCATGAAACTTGCACAATTCCTTAATACCGAAAAAGCTTAGACTATTGATTTTGAAGAAAACCCGACAGCTGGCTAGGGAAAGGTAGCTATTAAAAGTTTAAAATTAACATTTCGTGCTTAAACGATAAAATCCGCATTTTTGATGCGATTCTTTTGCAAACTGAGTTTTGCAGATACTATTTGTATCGTTAAGGAGTTAGCCCTATTTAAAATGAACAAATGCAATAATCAGTTTTTTGTATAGTAATGGCCCGTTGAATTTATTAGTCCCTAGTTTCATTAGTATGCTATTTCTAAGCAACTAGTCGATTGAATTCAATGGAACTTCATAGGAAGCTTTCCTCTATAGAGGATATAATTCCTTGATTTTTCTTTGAGTTAAGGCCCTTTAAAAAATTTCCATATATGAACAGTTGAATGGTAACCGATGTAGAGAGAGTAAATCCTACTCAAACAGCTAGTTCTTTTGTGACACAAAACACATTCAGGGAACGAGCATCACCCGTCTGAGATAGCTCTTGTTTTTAGTCCCCTACCGGCGAAGCCGAAGGGGACTTTAGGTTTGCACTCCGTCCGTCTGTCTGTCTGTCTGTCTCTCTGTCTGTCTGTCTGTCCATCCGTCCGTCTGTCCGCCAGTTTTCCGGACTTTTTTTCTAAACGCTGGCAGATATGGAGCTGATTTTTTGGTGTGTAAGTCAACCACCATGAGTTACAGATCAAGTTCGAGTTTCGTTTCGGTCCACTGATTTTTGACGAAATTACGGGCCTTGGACTTAGAAAATTTCACCGAAAAAACAGTTTTCCGGACTTTTTTCTAAAACGCTGGCTGATATTGAGCTGAATTTTGGTGTGCAAGTCAACCACCATGAGTTACAGATTAAGTTTGAGTTTCGTTCCGGTCCACTGGTTTTTAACGAAATTACGGGCCTTGGACTTAGAAATTTTCACTGAAAAAAAACTTTTCCGGATTTATTTTCTAAACGCTGGCAGATATTGAGCTGATTTTCGGTGTGTAAGTCAACCACCATGAGTTACAGATCAAGTTCGAGTTTCGTTCAGGTTCAGCGATTTTTGACGAAATTACGGGCCTTAGACTTAGAAAATTTCACTGAAAAAACTTCTTCAATGAACTTACCTTAACAAGGAAAAATGTTTATATATCTGGCTTTCATTAAAGCATTGCATACAAAGACAGACACAATGCTTATAATTCTGAAAGTGGGTCAAATATGTTCTTTCTCCTACAGAAATGTACAAACTATACGTGCCAGCGATATATACGGCCGGTAGGGGACTGGGTATTGCTATGCAATACTATCAGAATGCTTGTTACAGTTTCTTTTACATTAAGGTTGATTGGTCAGTCAATGCCAGTAGAGCTATTCAGGTCCTCATGGGCCTCTAGTTAGAACTGTGACTTTGTATAAGAATGAGCCAAAAAAACACAAACTAACTCGTTTGACATTCGGGACTATGTACATGAACAAGTCTTATTCCGCGTAGCTGAATGTGCTGGCTTTTGACCTACTTTTTGGAACTGATTACAAATGAATAAAAAGAAATTTGTTATTGGTAAAACATGTAGTCATGTTCATTCTAAGGGCCCCTGTAGTCAAAAGTATACACGTTTATTTTAAGGGCCCCGCCTATTTGCTGACAAATTTACGCCGTCTATCTTTTTTTAAAGAAATTTCTTGTTTTGTTCTTATTTTGTTTTCCAAGACAAGCAGTCTCATTAGCTCCGCTAGTCCTGAAATTTATGTCATTGTAGAATTATACTAGTTTGTGAGCACAATAGCAGAAGACCACAGAGACCATCTCTGAAGTAAGTTATGCTCGGCTATCTTTTTTTTTTTTTTAATCAAAATGACATTATGTCAGAATTAGAGTTTCTATGTACTTTGATATAATGTGAAAATATTATATTCACAGATATTATCTTAACTAAATGCGCCAACATTCACCTAAGAAAACGGCTTTTTTTGTGGGAGAGAGGCAGAATATGAGAAAATACTAAGATATGGAACAATAAATCATGTGTGTGTTGTTACCAGTACAGTGCCAAAAGGAACTGGGCCATGCTATGACAAAAGGGGTTTAATGCATCTCTGTGATACATTGTATAAAGCAAGTCGGCACATAACTATGGACCCATAAAATCCTTTTTGTCTAACAACCTCAGAATCCTGAGACAGAATATTCGCTGGACATGTAGAAAAATGAAATGACAAAAAGAGTTGACCTAGGTCAGTCTGAGCGGACCACGCAGGCTGACCTGGGTCGATACTTTCTGCAACTGAATTAAACCCCTTTTCAAGGAGCATGACTCAACTTGTTAAATGCCTTACGTTTATGTACTCATTCGTAAAGTGCGCAGGCAATCTTTATATAGAAATTGTATTTTTAGATTCTGTTGTGGTTGCCATATTTGTCCTATGAATGATCTCTTATAATTTGCAGCTGCAATGGAAAGGGCGTTTGTTGACAAACATTACAACTAGGCGTGCATGCAAAAGCTGCCACAGTAATACCACAATTCATTTATATGACAACATTGATTACAAGCACAAAGTCCTTTTGTTGAATATTTAGATAAATTTATGTATATTTTTTTCCAGTGTTTATACATTTAAATGTTGCATCTTCTTGCACATCATGCATGTATGTCTTATCGTATCGCAATGTGTAGATTATCTTTTATCTTAAAATAAATAGCAAGGTGTCAACTGGATGTTACATAACTCATACTTTCTAGTTAATTGTTATTGCTTATTTTGTTGTTTCTTGAAGCAAGTAAATAAGGTTTAAGTAAGAAACTGTAATTTGCATAAATTATATTTATCTATAGTACATGCATTAGCCGTATTCGACTGGTAATTACGGTTTTTCGTGTTGCACTCTTTGTATTCGACTGGTATATTTCACGATTTCGTAAACTTTCGTGAAGCACAAACCTTACGCTCTCAAATCGTCGTAATGTTTGTGCAGCACGAAACAGGCACCTTACAGGTAGGCGGAGCTTAATATTCATTTTCGTGCTTCACGAAAGTTGACCAGTCGAATACGGCTATTGTCTAGTGTTACCGTCTATGCTCTTGCCTACTGGGAATGAACTGCTATGCAAATTAACTCTACCGTTTCAATGTTTTGAAATGTATTAATGTTTATAAGACAAACACTTTATTTAACATTAGGGGTATATGAGTTTGTTTTGTGCACTAAATGCTCAAGGTAGGGCAGATCTTTGTACTATGCAGGTTATTGTCAGCAGTCGTGCATTCTTTGCGAGCACTGGCTGTAGCGGTATTGCATGGTAGTAGATGTATGGTGGCATATTTCTGCCATGAGATACGAGATAGCTATCATGATAATTTTAGAAAACTATGGCGATAAATTAAAGTTTCCTGGAAATTTTATCGAGATAGTGAAAAGTTTCCTGAAAAAAATATCACGATAAACTTAAATTTTTAACACGAGATTTCTCAATCGCGCACGAAGCTAACATCGAGATAAAATCATTGTGATAGTTCTATCTTTTTCTCGATAGATCTATCTATAAATAGAAAATTCATCATTTGGTAAATTTTGACTTCACAAGATTGCAGTAAGTACAAATTCGAATCATTAACAATTATAGCTTAACTGGTAAATTTTGACAAGACTTGAAATGAACAGAAGCCTGTAAAATCACAAAGACGACTCGAAATGCCTCCTACGAACAACTTTAAAACCATTCGGAGAAAAGGAGAATTCATAAGGTTGTAGACGAAGATGTTCCGAAACCGTATCTAATTATAGATACCGTGAATGTCAGTTATTGGCACGAAAGAAAAAAAAAGTCATGATAACAGTTAGAATTATTGCGATATTTTCATCGTGAAAATTTTTATTATCTAGATAATATTTCCAGGAAACTTTGTTTTATCACGATAGTTCCCTTTAATTATCACAAAAGCTATCTCGTATCTCGCGGCAGAAATATGCCACCATATAGATGTTGTCAACAATTTTGTCTTTAAACAGTGACGATACAATAATTAATTATATACCAATGAATTTTCCAACTCAAATGCATGCATTGCACACGGATATAATTAGACACGAAGGAAAAAATTCCGTAACTGCACAATGTCAAATACGGTTCCAAACATAATGTTTTTAGGCCTGCAACACGCGAAAAGGGGCATACGGATATTTCCGTAAAGTGTCGTCTCGGATTAGCCTGCACAGTCCGCACAGGCTAATTCGAAACGACACTTTCCGCTTTTATGTAATTTTCTGTTTTGCGCAAGTCTACTGTAGCACAAAATATAATGTAGTAGTAAAGTGCCGTCTCGGATTAGCCTACACAGTCCGCACAGGCTAATTCGAAACGACACTTTCCGCTTTTATGTAATGTTCTGTTTTGCGCAAGTTTACAGTAGCACAAAATATAATGTAGTCGTAAAGTGCCGTCTCGGATTAGCCTGCGCGGACTGCGCAGGCTGATCCGAGACGACACTTTACGCAAATGTCCGAATGCCCCTTTTCGCGTGTTGCAAGCCATATGAAGACAAAATCGGCTAGAAGACTGCTTTCAACTTGCTTTCTAATTTGATTGGCCAAAATATTGCGAATATTATTCCGCCATTCTTAAAAAAAAAAATGGTTCTCGCCTACTGAAACAGTACTGTTTTTTACCATTTTTGAATGGAATTGTCTATAATTTCAATATTATGTTGTTAGAGTTTGAATTTTAATTATTATAATCCACACGATCTTTCGACGGTACAACCCTCTTCCTCAAGTATAATTACACTTGAGGAAGACGGTTGTACCGTCGAAAGCTCGTGTGGATTATAATAATTAAGATTAATATTTCCCAAGAAGAGGCTATTATGTTTAGAGTTTGAACGTATATGATGAAAGGAATATTATGTTGTAGTAACTTTCCTGCACTTTTATATGCTTTATGCTGCGCAGGAAAAATTTTACATCTCACTCGAACTTCGGTCTCGAGCAAGATGATTATTTTTCCTAAAGCTACTCGAAGGAAATAGGCCTACAAGCCTCGGGAAAATTACTTAAGAAATAATCTTTCTATCGTGGTTTATCGTTCAATAAACCACGGTTGTGAGTTATGAGGCACAACAGATAATCCACGAGGGCGATAGCTGACAATTGTTTCGACGATGGTTATGTGGGAAAGCAGCCAATGGCTTGGAAAAATATTGTGCGGAGTACTGGTAAAAGAAACTCCAGGATGGATAAATGCACTGGCCGCCGCGATATAAATGAAATAAAGTTGAAAAGGGCGTTAAACACCATACAATCAATCAATTATATTCAACACTGTCCATAGAAGTATTTAGTTGCACCTAAAAGTGTACAGATTAATTATATTTTATGGTTCCAAGTCACACAAAAGAATTTTAAAGTATCTGAGCGCAAACTGAGTTAAGTCAATATAATATGTAGTCCTGGTGAAAGATACCTGCGCTAATTATACGAGGTTTCCTATCGTTTTGTTTTCATTATTCTATCGTTTTTATGATTTTTCACAAATACATGTATTCAAAAATCCTTTTAAAAGCAATCAGTCCAGTTATTCTTTCCACCTAAATTCGAAATAATGATAGACTGAAGCAATGGGAGACTAATAAAGCATCAACGCAGGCTGGAGGAGGTAAAAAGTCCAAAAGTCGTACATACAATAGTAACAGCGACAGGATGGGACAAAGGACCAAACTTGTCTAACAAATATCAGGGCCCATACTCACCAACCGTTCTTAGGAACATTCATGGTCTAATTCTCAAGAATTTTCTGAATTTGAAAGTAACACAACCTCTGATAGGATTAACCAAATGGTTCAGTTAATCAGAAGTTGAGATATTTTCTAAATCGAGGAAAAGGCCAAGAGTGATCTTAAGAAAGGATGTTAAATAAGTACCTAGGTCTTAATTCAGAGAATATCACTTTTACTGAGAACCACTGTATTTTATGACCGATAATGTAAAATAACCGTCAGCGTGCCAAAAGCAACAATGTGGATAGAATCATTTACTGAAGAAATCCAAGACAGTCCTATTTCTAGTCGTTGTCTGCGCATGTCACATTCTTCGAAGATCTGACCTGTCTGCTTTGACGCATCACACCATCCTGTTCAAGATAATATACATACGCCGCTAATAAAGTAGCAGTGGAGAAAATGGCTATAAACAATGCATTGGTATAAAAATGTAGCCTGTTTTTCGCTCCAAATATCTTGAAAATGTCATTATTTCAAAAGGGAAAAATAGTTTTCACAAATACGCTTGTTTTACTGCACATCTTTGAATACAGTTTCTAAATATAGACTTTAAGGAAACCAGGAATCGTGCTGGGTTTTTCCACAGACATATCAACAAGAAGTGTCTTGGCTTATACCGAAGCTATTACCCAAGCCTGTAGGGGCTGTTTTTATTGGCCGGTGCATAGGTTACATGCTAGCTGACCATAGCTGAACGAATCGTACCAGGTAGCGTTTCATTGAGTAAACTTTTATTTTATTTTGAAAATCAAAGTAACGGCTGTCGTTTTGAAAAGTAGTCCGGTTATGTACCCAGGATGCCTAAATCAGATAGATGTGTATTTGAAAAATGCCACCTAGCGGAAGATAATGTATTTCTAGTTTCTGTTTTATTTTTTAACGAAATATGGACAGTGTTGATTCAGCATCCAACGGCATGATCTTGCAGTCAGATAGAATCTGTATTGACCAACCATTCTTAATCTCATTCTTGGTCTTCTTCTACGTTTAAGAAAGTAACACAACTTCTGATTGGCTAAACATTATTATAAGTTGTATTACTTTCAAATTTAGAATTTTTTTGAGAACAGGAATGAGAGTGTGCTTAAGTGTTGTTGCTGAATACAGGAACACAGATTTATGCTGCTCGTTTTTGCCGGTAATAGGCGCCACAAGAATCCAGTTTTTCCCCTGACGTTTTGTTCAGCCTCAATATGAAGAATGAAATACACATATAAGCCTGTGGACAGTTGAATTTTAGACAAACACTAATTGTCATAAGAACGTAGTAAAATAGTCACACCTGCTAAACGTAACCACAACTCGTCAACAACCGATAACGGTTTAATGAGACGGCCATTTTTGACACCTTTGACCGTAACAGGCTAACAAAAAAATGACATGAAAGATATAAAATCGCTGCGTCAGTGTCGACCTTAAAAGCCGTGCAATCAAGCAGTAAACGCCTCCGTCAAAAGTAACGCAACATGTCTAAATGGGGGGACAATACCTTCAAACAATAATTTCAACCGACTGTGTTCTCTCTAGGAATGGCCTCATTAACTTACTAATTATTGCATCATTTATGATGTGACCTTTGGCTTTTCCAGTCACAGTCTAGGTTATCAGTGTTGTCGGGTTCACGATATGTATGTTCTAGAATGAAATACTCTTTCGCTATGCCGTATGCAAGTCTATATGATTCACACAGTCAGGCTGTCACACAGAGAAAAGCCATGTACAAATATCAATGTAAATTCATGCTAGCGGAACGAAATATAGAAATTATGAATATCATTATCGTAAAAGGTTGTACATGCTTCGCCTCTCTCACTCTTTCCCCTGTCTCTCTCAGTCTCTCTCTTTTTTTAAATCTCAAACTAGACTATCAAAAGATGAACATATATGTAGTATGTGCAAAGAAATTAATGTAATCTGCCCAACTTTCATTGGTTCATGTCATTTGCCATATTCTGAAAAGGCATCACTTTCTCATCTTTTTTTTTTCATCCTTAATTTTCTTTTTTTTTTTTGCGCTCAAACTAGGCTCCAAAAAGATGTACATATTATGTAATATGTGCAAAGAAATTAAGGCCACCTGCCAAGCCTTTCATTGGTTCATGTCACTGGCCATACTAGAACGTATTTTGAAAAGGCATCACTTTATCATATTTTTTATAATTTAACCAGTTTCTTCAGTCACTTTTTTTCACGCTCCAACTAGGCTCCAAAAAGATGTACATAAACATACGTAATATGTGCTAAGAAATTTAGGCCATCTGCCCAGCCTTTCAATTATTCATGCTATTGAAAGACTAGAACATATACTGAAAAGGTATGACTTTCTCATTTTCCGCCCGATTTATGATATTTCGGTGGTAGTTAGATATTAACAAAAAACGTATGTGGGGTAAAAGTTTAACTCTTTATCGGGCGATATTTTTACACCCGTCAACTTTGAATGCATTTGTATGTGACTCAAATAATGGTATATTTCTTTGAAAGCAAATAAAACATTGTGGGAAAAGGAGAAAATGCTGGTTACCAGCATTTTCTCCTTTTCCCACAATGTTTTCAAAAGTTTTTTTTTCCCCCCATTCGGATCGTTAAAGGATAGGATTGTACTTCGTAAAGAGTTAAAATACTTCGCCTGGGTACACCCAGATATTACTTTATTTGATGTGGGTTTTTGACGTTCTCCGCTGACATAATTACATCAACGTTTACGACTCCCACGGTTATCATGTACATACAATAGATCGATGACTTATATACCGTACACTGTATAGCTGAAATGTTTGAGAAAGTTCTTTCTGCCCTCACGAGGAATTGGTACTACTGCCGCACTGTTTTCTCGCGGTTTTTCGGTGAATAAAGCTTGAGTCATGCTCTGTGAAAAAGGGGCGAAATGCATCTGCAAAAAGTATCGACACATGATTCGAAACTTTTTGCTTTTGGTAAATTTTCTGTATGTTCAAGGGTCATTCTACCTCACGATTTAGTCGATCGTCAAACAAAGTGGATTGTATGGATCAATAATTATTTGATGACTTGCTTTGTATAGTGCATCATGCCGATGCATTAAGGTCCCTTTGGCCAGAACATGGCTCATTTACATATATTCAAAGACTTTAAATGACCAGATTTATATATAGACAACCGTATGTAGACCTCTGTCCTCAGACGCATTTTTTGGCATAGCTGAATGTGTTGGCTTTTGGCCCACTTTTTGGTACTGATAGCAAATGAATAAATAGAAATTTGTGATTGGTAAAAAATGTAGACATGTTAGACATGTTTATTCTAAGAGCCCCTGCCTATCTGCTGGCAAATTTACCCCGGCTATCTTTTTTACAGATATTTCTTGTTAGTTTTGTAGCACGCCAGGGTAGCTCAGTGGTAAGCGTATCTGACTCGCGACCTGGTTGAGGCAAATTTTCTTTCTGGCGATTTTTCGCCTCTCACCTCTGATGCATGTGAGAAGTAGTCAGTGACTTGGAAAGAAAGTTGTGTCAGTACTGGTGTGAGAAAGCCAGGAAACACATGCGTAGGTGCACTGACCGCCGTGATATAACCTAAGTTGATAAAACGGCGCTAAACTCCAATTCAATCAGTCAATGTAAATTTTGTAGTAAAATGTTCGGATAATCCCAACTCTCGACTTTGTTGGACGCCACCACTCCCACCATTGCGCAAGCATCATACTGTCCCGAAATAATCATACGATGAACACACGATAAAAGAAATGTTTAAAATAAAAAAGAAAACAACAATATCGGACTATCCGTCCATTCGGTCTTCTTGAACCTTTCCACGACCATGTTTTTTGTATCCCACCTGCACGCTTTGGCTTTGGAGAGGCATTAGTTCAATTTTCGGATCTATCTTTATACGAAGTACCGTGTTCACATTGCCATGCGATGTAAATTTCGGAAGAGTGTTACGCATATCTCAAAGATACACCCTTATAAACCCCCCCCCCCCCCGCCCCGAAAAAAAAAAAGAAAAACGCTGTTAAAGTTTGATAGACTGTAGAATGGCTCAGAATTTAGTCAGCTGTGTAAATATAGATAATTACCAATATATTTTGTATGGTATAAGGGATAAATACATAATATATTATATCGGGAATCTTCGATTTAAAACTGGACACGTCACAACAGTGATTTCTTTGGTGGCTTCCAAAAAATGAAATTTATTTCATGCTTTCCGGTAGGATATCGAGAAATAGCAGTGAAAATATTTTTCGATATTACACGGGTACGACCAGTGAAAATACCGATTTTCATGTTCTTGTTGCCTAGGTAAATTGCGCGTGCCTCACAACCAGATGGAAATATGACGTCATTTACCTTACATTTCTCGCGCTTGACGTAATATTGTAATGCGTTGCTATGCGGGAGGGGTACGCCACGGGGAATAACGGAAAAGAACTGTACTGGATTTTGATAAAGCTCCTCCCAGAAAGGGTTAAAAGCATGAAATAAATAGAATATTTGTTTTTTTCGGTGAAAGATCGAAATTTATTTCATCGAGTGAACACCATCGGTAATATTTTCACGAGTGGCGCATCGAAATTTATTTCATCGAGTGAACACCATCGCTAATATTTTCACGAGTGGCGCATTTCATCGAGTGAACACCATCGGTAATATTTTCACGAGTGGCTGCGCCACTCGTGAAAATATTACCGATGGTGTTCACTCGATGAAATAAATTTCGATCTTTCACCGAAAAAAACAAATATCCTCTATGTATTTCTATCGGTCGTAATCTATGCAACCCTGCAACCGTCAGGGACAATATTTGGAACGAAAGTACAAGAATGATTAAAGTTGTTTTACGACGGAACCGTCATAACAGTGATTTCTTTGATGGACTCCAAAAAATGAAATGTATTTCTATCGGTCGTAATCAATGCAATCTTGCAGCCGCCAGGAGTAACATTTGGCATGAAGATACAGGAATGATTATAATTTGATAAAATAAAAATGAAAGCGGTCAAAACTGGCTGAAAGCGGGTATAGGTTATCTTTAACTTTAGAGGCTAATATCATTTCTAAATGAGTGGCGCCCTGGCAAAAAGGGGTTTAATGCATCTTCAGGATTCATCATAGTAAGCGAGTCATGACATTATTATGGATCCATAAAATCCATTTTGTCTAACAACCGAATGAATCATGAGGTAATCTGGTCCTTTAACATGCAGAAAATGACCAAATGCAAAAAAAAGTTCGACTCAGGTAAGCCTGCACGGACTGCGCAGACACACCTTAGTCAATACTTTTTTGCAGGTGTATTAAACCCCCTTTTCCCAGCATAGTTTATATATTCTTTGGTCTGATCCCGTTGAGCATTAAGTAGAGTCATTCTCGTTGCTGGCGAAGTCCGCTTACCATATGGCCATACGGGTGGTCTTCAATAAGAATTAAAAAAAGAGTTAGGAACACATATGTACCACTTATTTTAATAAGCATTCTTCGTCTAATTCTCGAGCATTTTCTAGGTTTAGAAAGTAAAGCAATTTCTGATTGACTAAACCAAAGTAATGCAATTTCTGATTGGCTAAACCAAATGGTTTAGCCAATCAGAAATTGCTTTACTTTCTAAATCTAGAATGAGACCACCAATGAAATTTAGAATGGCTGATTTGGGATGGGAAATGAGGGACACTTGGACCAATACATCAATGAATTACGTCGCTTGAACATCAGTTTACAAACTTGAATGCCGACAGTTATTTGCACCAAGGGATGTATCACTAAACATTAAGGGTAGTTTGCTTGTTTCGAGTTTGTTTCATTGTTTATTCTTTACCCTTTCATTTAAAGCCTATATTTTCTCTTTCTCGGGTCATCCTTTGCATTGCTATGCATAGCATATTAGTTTGCAAGCTTTATTACTGTATTCTTTTGTCTTTTTAAGCAATCACGTACATTCCTACAAGCCTTTGCTAAATTCTGGAGCTAACTATATATCTTTTAAGTCTACGTAGTCGATTAAGGAAATACCAATGAAAATTATTGGTTTTTTGTGGCATTTGTCGAAGACAATGCCACTATGAGATCAATAATAAATGTTCAATATTGAATTTTGAAGACCATGTATGGTATTTTGTCCAAAACCGAAGGAAGTAAACCCAATTAAACTCAATTTTTCAAGACAAATGAGTTTTTCAATAGCACTCAGATATATAATTGGAAATGGCGTATTGAAATAAACTGCAAAAGGCTATCGATCGTGGAAATACTTCTTTTTGAGTAAAAATAGCTTCACCTCTTCATAGCCTTCTATTGGCGCAATGATATGCACAAAATTTGTCTTCTGACCGCTTTGCTTCCGGGGTTGTTCGTTCCAAAACCAGTTCGTCCCTGGGCTTGTTCGTCCCATGATTGCATGCTACTCATTTGATTGTGCATGAATATTTACAGGAAGAAAACTTTATTGTAATGTTGGGAATTAGGTCCTGACGGCCAAAGATATCTCAAAATCATAGTACATATTCAGGTATAAACTTAATTGAATTCAATATATTTACATGGCTTCTCTCTCTACCCATCGTGCATCCTTCCGTCAAGGGACGTTACTCCTGACTCCTCTTGAAAGATCAAAGGGAGACCACCAATACACAAATAACGCAAACTTAGGCACCAGTAATCTCCCTTTAACCAAAGAGACGTATTAATTTGCTTAGGAGGTTGATTTTCAAGTTAATATTTAAATATTTCTCTTTTTTTTTTTTTAGCTCACCTGAGCACGAAGTGCTAAGGTGAGGTATTGTGATCGGTCATTGTCCGGCGTCCATCTGTTCCTCTGTCCACAATTCCTTTAAACATCTTCTCCTTCTAAACCGCTGGGCCAATCTTGGTGAAATTTGGCAGGGATGTTCCTTGGGTGAAGCTCTACCAAAGTTGTTCAAGAGATTGAATTCCACCCTTAACTCTGGTTGCTATGGCAACAGAAAGGAAAAAAATAGCAAAATCTTCGAAAATCTTCTTCCCTGACATTAGAAGGCGTACAGCTTTGATATTTGGTATGTAGCATCTCCTAGTGGACCTCTACCAAATTTTTTCATATGATGCCCCTGGAGTTAAAACTGGCTCCGCCCCGGGGGTCACAAGTTCGAACATAGGAACAAAGAAAGAAAACATTAAAATTCTTCTTCTCTGAAACTGGAAGGCATGGAGCTGTGATATTTGGCATCTAGCATCTCCTAGTGGACCTCTACCAATTTTGTTCATATGATGCCCCTGGGGTCAAAACTGGCCCCGCCCCAGGGGTCACAATTTCGAACATAGGAACAAAGAAGGAAAACTTTAAAATTCTTCTTCCCTAAAACTGGAAGGTGTGGAGCTTTGATATTTGGTATGTAGCAATTCCTAGTGGACCTCTACCAAGTTTGTTCAGTGATGCCGCTGGGGTCAAAACTGGCCCTACCCCGGGGGTCACAAGTTCGAACAAAGGAACAAAGAAGGAAAACTTTAAAATTCTTCTTTTCTAAAACTGGAAAGCATAGAGCTTTGTTATTTGGTATGTAGTGAACCTGTTCTAAGTTTGTTAGCCCACCTGAGCACAACGTGTTCAGTCAGTTCAAAATTGGGTCACCTGGGGTCATAAACTAGGTCTCAAGGTTAAATTAAACTAATACTTTGTGGGCACTCTAGAGGCCATATTTTTTGCTCAATTGACTTAAAAATTGGTCAGAATGTTTGTCTTGATGAAATATTAGGTGAGTTTGGAATTGGGTCACCTGGGGTCATGAACTAGGTCACTTGGTCAAATTTAAGAAATACCTTGTGGGCACTCTAGAGGCCACATTTATTGCTGAATTAACTTGAAAACTGTTCAGAATGTTTGTCTTGATAAATATTTTGACGAGTTCTAAATTGGGTCACATCGGGTGATAAATTAGGTCACTAGGTCAACTTCAGGAAATTCCTTGTGGACGCTCCAGAGGCCACATTTTAAGCTCAATTGACCAGACAATTGGTCAGAAATTGAATTACGCACGTGGAGTGAATTTCGCCTATTGACTCAGATGAGCGATCCAGGGCCATCATGGCCCTCCTGTTTTCAAATTATTAATTCTACACAGTGGCTTCCTTGACAAATGCCACATCAGCGTTCTCAACGCTTTGATTTTTTCTTACATTTGTCTTTTTTTACTCATGGTTTGCCAATTATCACCTTACCTGATTTACTGATGAATCATTTTCTCGGCGTAGCTGAATGTACTGGCTTTTCACCTACTTTTTGGTACTGATTACAAATGAATAAATAGGAAATTGTGATTGGTCAAAAATGTAGACAAAGGGCCCCTGCGTATTTGCTGGCAAATTTACGCCTTCTATCTTTTTTAGAAATATTTCTTGATCTGAATACCTCCCTTTAAAAGCAGCCTAAAACGCAACTCAAAAAGGAGAGAGAGGGAGAGAGAGAGAGAGAATCTATTTTCTGCAAATTATGTTTTATATTCAGCTGCGGAATGCTTTAAATATGATATGTTGCTTTTTATGACGTATTTAAAAGAGAGGTTTATTACTACTGTGTATATACGATATCCCATAGATCAACGAGACAAACAAAGATAGGTTAGACCTCCTGACGCGAAATTTTTTGTAGTGCAGTAATTCTTGTTATAAGTGACTTCATCTGCTTCCCTTTCTAATACTTAATCCTGTACCAAACGACAAAGTTTTACTCTTGTCCAAATTGAGAGCATTTGCAGACGAAAAATTAAATGTGGCTCAAAAATTGAAAATTGTTGCTGGAAGGACAGGAGACATTGTGGGAAAAGAAGAAAAATGCTGGTCACCAGCATTTTCTTCTTTTCCGATAATGTTTTCAAAAGATTTGTTCTCCTGGGTCGTTAGAACTCAGGATTGTGTGATGACGGGTTAAGAGGAAGCTGTACCGGCAGTCTTTCTATTCAGTCCACATGAACCTTTTAATAATAGTCAAAGTACTACAAAGAACTACATGCCATGTATGCAGTTAAACATTTATGTCAAAGTTTATTGGAAACAAATTTGGACGAAGGATTACGTAAGGGGAGGTAACCAATTTAAGTAAAAATGGACCATACAGTAAAGATGAAAATACATGTACGTATAACTAATGTAAATCACACATACTCACCCGCTCACACATATAACCTCGCTAGAGGAACTGTAGAATTTTTATGCAGGAAATTGACGATCAAGACCAGTCTGTATATTTTGAGCAGTCTGATATTGAATGTGCATTAAAAGAAAAAACTGATACGAAAAACACCGATAGGCCTATTGTTGAAAATTGGCCAATTTCGAGAAGTTTGGTCGAAAGGATTCTCAAGCTTTGGTATGATGAATATGTGTACTTTGTAGATGTTTATTTCCTTCAATGGGATTAGCATAATCGTGCACACAGCTGATTTAACGATATATCAATTCTATTATGACACTTGTAGCATATATATGGATTTATGCATATTTGTATTATATATAGATGATGCATGACTGTATAAAAGTCTACGAGACAAGGAAGAAATTCATGTGCACTTGCAGATACGTTTATTGCAATCATTTTGACCGGAACCAAGCACTCGGTATACGCATGCGCTCAACGTGTAATGTTCTACATTCGGATTTTGTCAATATTATCAACCCTCACCGTCAACCCAAGTATCCTTTATCCCAAATATAAACCAGCGATGCTGTTTGAAAAGGGGATTTTTTAATGCATCTGCAGAAAGTATAGAGCCAGTTCAGCCTACGCAGTTTGTGCAGGCGTACCTTGGTCGAAACTTTTTGCTTACTGTAATCTTTCTACATGTCAAAAGACCAGCGTACGTCATTAATCAGTAGGTTGCTCGACAAAATGGATTTTGCATTCCATAATTATTTGATGTCTTGCTTGGCATCGTGCATCACGGAGATGCATTAGACCCTCTTTTGCCAGTGCACTGCTCAAATCAATATCGACATTTTTCAGGGTGTTTTTTTTTTTTGCATGTATAGACTAGGCCTATAGAGATGAAAAGCTATGCCATTAGTAGCCATTTTTTGACTAGTCCAGATTTTGTCATAAAATCTGACAGATATCTACCCAGTGACAATTCTTGCGGAATATAAATGAGCCATGCTCTGTGAAAAGGGGGCTTAATGCATCTGCACAAAAAATATCGACCCATGTCAGCCTGCGCATCTGCGCAGGCTGACATGGGTCGAAATTTTTTACTCTTCGTTAATTTTCTACATGTTTAAGGACCATTCTCCTCAGCATTCAGTCGGTTGTTTGACAAAATGGGTTTTATGGATCTCTAATTGCGCGATGACTCGTATAATGCATCACGGCTATGCATACCCCCCCCCCCCTTTGCCAGAGCTCAAATAGTTTTTTAACCAACAGTTTCTTAGAACAAGATTTTGAAATATTGTTCTATGGCTTATAAATATACATGCACATCGAGGAAAAACACTCGTGGCGGCCATATTTTTTGACAGGTCATGATTCTATCCAGAGATTAGAAAATGGTCTATTGAAAAGTTTTTCATTTCAAATTGAAAAGAAGTCTAAATGCATATTAACATAAGATTTCAACGATTTCTTTTCAAGATTTTCAGTTTTGTTTCTCTAGCAACCATGGATCTTCATGGAACTTATTTTGTCCAGAATTCTGTTTTGTTGAGAATGGTAGGACATTTTAATGAATACTGAGCTAGATTGGCCGACAGTTTTAGAGAGGGAAAACTGAAACAAGTAAGTACAAGAATCGACACACGAACAAACGATGGCGTTCGGCAAGTGTAGCTAAAAAAAGGGGGGGGGACCTAAAAATGTTGCCTCAGCGAGATGGTCTTCAAACAGCGCTCTCTCTTCGGTAGGTATGTAGTGTACTAGATATTGTCCTTTGGACGCTTATTATTAAAGATACATCTATACTCGTTTTCAGGCAGTTTTCAACCAGTTTTTAACCAATTTTATCCTTATTTTATGAAACTATAATCATTCTTGTATTTTCATACCAATTGTTGCCTCCTGATGGCAGCAAAATTGCACAGATTACGACGGATAGAAAATGCATTTCATCTTTGGAGGCCTTCAAAGCAATCATTGTTGTCGTTTCCGGTTTTAAATGAAGACAAATCCCTTGTGTTTGCTATCCCTTATACCATATATTTTGGTAAATTACCTATTTTTACTCAACAGAGCCATTTTACACACTTTCAAGTTTTAACAAAGTTTTTCTCTCTAGCTGCAAGGATGCATTTTTAATGTTTCCAGTGAGTTTTCAATGTAACTGACTAAATCGATTCATGCAATGTGAACAGTACGTTTAAGTCATCTACAAAAGGGACTCACCCGTGTTGGCCTGCACAGTCCGTTTAAGCTGACCTGGGTCCAAAATTTTTGCAATCAGTAAATTTTCTGCATGTCACATGACCACATATGAAACAAACATGAGCCATGCTCTATGAAAAGAGGGTTTAACGCACTTGAAAAACGTATCTATGTAGACCTGCGCAGTTCGTGCATTCGAAAATTTTTAGTATTGGTCAATTTTCTGCATGTTCAAAGACCATTCTACCTAATGTCCAGACGGTTGTTACAAAAAAAAAAAATGGATTTTATGGATCCATACTTATATGAGGACTTGCTTGGTATGATGCATCACGGAGATGGATTGAAACCCGTTTTGCCAGAAGATAGCTCAAATATTTAGATGCTCACAACCCGGATTACATGTACATGTAATTTCTTGTCTATAGTCTTCCGCCGACCTCTTTTCCCCGCTCCTTCCCTCCCTCCCACACCCTCTTTTTTCTCTCTCTCTGTCTCTCTTGTTTTCGCATCATGAATGCACTACCGCAAATACAAAGAAAGAAAATCACCAATAAGGCAGTTGGCGACAATCATAAGCCATCTTGTAAAAATCTAAACCGACAGGTGTGAATACGTTACCATGGTAACGGAAAATACGACGTTGTGAGATGCGACATATGGAATTGTACCCTTTCTTAAACATACTCTATCTCACGACTGGCCGAGCCCCGCTAGCTCAGTCGGTAGAGTACAGGACTTGAGAACAGGAGGTCGCTGGTTCGATCCACGGCTCGGCCAATTTCTTGGATTGATCATATGGATAGTCATTGTGACAGGATTCATTCCTCTCTCACCGCTGATAATTGTTTCGACGACGGTTATGTGGGAAAGCAGCCAGTGGATTGGAAAGAATATTGTGCGGAGTACTGATAAAAGAAACTCCAGGAAAGCATGGATAGGTGCACTGGCCGCCGTGATATAACTGAAATAATGTTTAAAATGGTGTTAAACACCATACAATCAATCAATCAATCTCAAGACAGATATTTCACTTAAAAACCTTTTCGTGGCTCAGAGATTAATTGCTTACTCGACGATAACATTTTAGACATGTCCAAGCTAAAAACGTTTCCAGCTTACAACCTAAAGTTGACTCAAATACTAGATTGTTTGATACTGCTTTTAAGGAGTAGAAAACATTGTGGGAAAACGAGAAATTGCTGATTACCATGATTTTCTCAACCCTTTTTCCTTAAACGTTTCTCAAAAGCCTCCTTCATCTGGGTCGTCAAAACGCAGAATTGATTAGTACATAGTTTATCCTTTACCACGTACAGGTCATCTCGAGATTTAAATACCCCGAGAAAGAGAGCTACTGAAAACAATGTGGGAAAAGGAGAAAATGCTGGTAAGCAGCATTTTCTCCTTTTCCCACAGTGTTTTCTACTCTGTCAATGTCAAATTCCACCATTGACTCTGTCAATGTCAAATTTTGTCGTTTGGTAGAGTTAATGCTTTGGATTTTGTACCTGCAGCGCTTGTCTCTTAATATGTCCTTGAGCAAGGCCAAGCAGAATCCCAGCCTGCCATTGGTAAAAGCCAGGAAAAAGACATTAATAACCGAGCTGTCGGCCTTGTTTAACACAAGTTGGTTGAAACCTGTGTGAAAATGATGCAAATAATGAAATAAAGAATATTCCCCATCCCCCCATCCCCCGGAAAAATTTTATGCCGTTGTTGTGCACTTTCAATTTTTTTGTTTTTTTCTCTTCTAAATAGCTACCTCGGTTATAAACAACTACTCCATTGACCAAAATGCCATTGTTATTATAAACAAGAGGGTCATTGGCCCTAAAGCGCTAACCTGAGTAAAGCCATTTACGGTTGATAAAGCTGAAGAGATCGTGGTCTTAATGATGTAAAACACATGAGTGTAAATGACTTACTTTTTGACCAACTTGACCTACTTATAACTTGTGAGATATAACATCAAGAAAAACTTTCGAACCAAGCTTCATGAGTATCAGGCTGATATTGTGGCCTCTAGACCGCACACAAGGTTTTTCGAAGATTTGGCTCAGTGACCTACTTTTTGATCTGTTGTGACCCAAATTCAAACCTGTCTGAGATATCTACAAGACAACCTTTCTTACCAAAGTTTTGTGAGTATCAGGTTGAAAATGTGGTCTCTAGAGTGCACACAAGGTTTTTCTAAGATATGGCCCAGTGACCTACTCTTTGACTCGACATGACCCAATTTTAAACTCAGTTTCCAAAACTAAACTTCTAATAAAGCCTCATGAGTATCAGGCTGATAATGTGGCCTCTACTGAGCACACAAGGGTTTTCTAAAATTTGACCCAGTGACCTAAGTTTTGACCCGAAATGACCCATTTTCAAACTTGTCCAAGATATCATCAAGACATTCTGACACAGTTTCATGAGTATCAGGCTAAAAAAATGTGGCCTCTACACTGCACACATTTTTTTTTTTTTTTGTTTTTTCCTCTCTAAGATTTGGCCCAGTGGCCTACTTTTTGACCCAAATGGACCCAATTTCGAAATTGTCCGAGGTATCATCACCAAAACAAACATTCTGACCAAGTTTCATGAGTATCTGATTAAAAATGTGGCCTCTAGAGTGCACACAAGGTAAATGCTGAAGCCATACGACAGACGACGCATGACGGAATCCAACGCAGCACGATCACAAAAGCTCATCTTGAGCAGTTCGGGCCCAGGTGAGTTAAACGTTTTTTCTCGCATACAACCATTGTTCTGGAATACCCTTTCTAAAAAATAACCCGGTATGATGCACGGATAAAAATATCAATAGTCTGCACCGACGCGTTATGCATGGTCTGTTGACATAACCATTGGTGTGTGTGTGTTTTTTTTAACTACAGTTGCTTTCGCTGGAACTGTAAGGCAAGATCAGACTGCAGAAAGCTTGCAGCATGGTTTTGAAACGAAATTGTCCACTGTGATAAGGTTTTCTCGCCAAACGTTTCCTTGAAACGGCAGTTACATGTATTTTGGTCTTTTGTCAAAAAATGGAAAACAGAGAGCTATGTTATTTTGTCGAGAAAAACGAGGTTTGATTTTCGTGTGTGGGGGGAGGGGGGCGGAAGGTTAGGGTATATACCGATTATATACTGTACATAAAAAAGTACATCTATTCAAATATTTTCCATTCGCGAAGAAGTTCTGTGTCGAGAAAACCAGTCTTTTTGAGGGGCGGTGCTAGAAGTATCTATAATATATAAAAACACTTGTACCACACACTTTCCATCATTCTAACGATGTACAATATAGGTTACTAACACTTTCCATCATTGGCACGATGTACAATATACCTTTCATCATCATCGTTGTTGTTCATACCATTATCATAGTTACTTTTTTCTATGTCAAAATAATATTCATACAAATTGTGCTTTCTATAAAAATTCTATTAAAATTAATTTCTATTAAATTCAAATTGTGCTTTCTGTAGATTAAAGATGAAATTTCAAATGACTACAGCGGGACTCTCTTTTGGCCCCCTCGAGTAAGAAAATCCACGCCGTAAAGGGGAACGGGAGGTAACTGTGATCTTTGTAAACAAGGTAAAAATGAAGTTTCTTGCATTTGCAGTTTATTCCTTTGAAATCAGCCCCTTTTTTTTTTCAACCCGTTGGCCCCCTCCCCCTTTTTTTTAATACTTCCCCCCTTTTTTTTTTAACCCCTCTCCCCCCCCCCTCCTGTATTAAGTCTTTACCAGACGATAAACTTTTACACAGGTCCAAATCGAAAGCATTTGCAGAAGACAAATGTAGCTCAAGTGATTGGCTGTGCCCTTGAAAGGAAATAAACATTGCGGGAAAAAAAAACATTGCAGGAAAAAGAAGAAAAAGCTGGTTTCCAGCATTTTCTCCTTTTCCCCACACTGTTTTCAAAAACCTGTTTTTCTCAGAATTGTTAAAACTCGGGATTGCATTGTCAAAGGTTAAGGACTGGTGGCAGTGAATGCTGAAAGACTAGATAGGCTACCAGACTGTATTGTAGGGAAGGAGAATTGCATCTATCTTTGGATACGACATCTGTAATAATAAACAGGTATATTTCACGCCAGAAAGGTATCAAACAACCTCAAACGGAAAACCTAAGACCTCCGATGTCTTTCATGAAGAGTGTGGACGAAGATCAGCAAAAGGCAGTTAAATTAAAATTTATTTATATTGCCTACAAAAACAACTTGAGTTGCGCTGAGCACTATACAGATTCAAGTCCAGTTTAAAGCTGATTAGAACTAGTTATAACCATTGTATCTTAAACCGTTTACTAAATAATCCAAAGTTTTAACAACCCGGAAGCAAAAGTCTTTTAAACACACTGTAGGAAAAGGAGAAAATGCTGGTAGTCAGTATTTTCCTTTCTTCCTACAATGTTTCCTACCCTATCAGTTACAAAGGCTAACTTCATAATTTTAGGTACATTGGTTGTTTGCAAATGTTTTCTATACATGTCTGATATTGTGTTACTTGATTAGGAGTAAATGTAAAATTAATTTCTGTTTCTGCTAAGGTTTCAATCTGTCTTCATTTTGTTTTTCAACACGATCTAGCATACACTGTAAAACATTATACATAATACCTTGACGCAAGACACATACATTTGTCAATATCTTTTTCATATCTATAATCTGATTTTACAAAAGAAGAAAGAAGCACCAAGTATATAATACACAAATACATTCACAAATCCTAATCAAAGACAGTCTTTACCATATAAAGCACTGTATTTTTGCAAAAAGTGCTTATTAAAATCAAACTGCACAGAAAAAAATGTCTAATATGGGACATACACTGTCAGGTACTTTGCTACATATTCTGACCAGAATTACCTTAACCTTCAAAGTGCCAAATAAACCTATCAGACATTTTCGTCCTAGAAATAAGACCCAAATTATTGCAATTTCATGATTACTTTCGTCCACAGTGTTTCTGCAAAGCGGACAGTGTAGATCAAAGATCAGGCTGCACGTTCTGTGCAGCCTGATCTTGACCTACACTGGCCGAAAAGGCAACTATGGTCGTGAAAGGCTCTTTAAGGGTTAAAATAGCATAGCAATATTGCTGCTAATGTTCATGCTTGAAATGGTCCATTCCATTGATTTAGTGCTCTAGGGGTTGAAGACCAATTTTATTATACATAAAGTTGCGTTATAAATGAACCAGCATTTACTGAATAACTATTTAACTCTGAACCACACAATCCTCAGTTTAAACGATCCTGAAAGAGAAAGCGTTTGCAAACATTGAGGGAAAAAGAGAAAATGCTAATAATCAGCATTTCATCCTTTTCCCACAATGATTTCTACCTTAGCAAAGACAGAAATCATCAATTGCGCTACAAATTTCATCTGCAAAAAGCTGTCAATTTGGTCCGGTCCGAAGTTTTGTTGGTAAAGAGTTAACTGTACTAAAATAACCAGCCCGGCTGGGTAGCTCAGTGGTTAGCGTATCTGCCTCGTGACCTGGTGGTTGCGGGTTCAATACCTAGTTGAGGCAAATTTTCTTTCTGGCGATTTTTCCCCTCTCACCTCTGATCCATGTGAGAAAAGTATCCAAGGCTTTGAAAGAAAGCTGTGTCAGTTCTAGAGTGAGAAAGCCAGGAAAACTATATGTAGGTGCACCGACTGCTAACAAACTTTTTTCAATGAATATAGATAATCTCCTTGAATTTTGGAATCATGCATTTCAGATATTCTGGTAAACTTAGAATTACTTCTAAAGAGCAAGTTTTTACTTATTCCTAATAAGTCTCATTCTTTCTCCTTTTCATCAAGTTTTTCCCTTTTTAAATCTTTGTCTTCCTGCACTTACACCTCCTTTTCTGTGTGTTTTTTGTTCAGTTTGTTTTGTTGAGATATCACCATTTGTAGAGCTGTCTTTCTTGTCCTTACTGACACCCATTTCTGTTATTTTAACATATAATAATGATAAAAGAAATGACAAATATGGAATATTATGTTGTAGTAACTTTCCTAATGCTTGTATTTGATTCGAACAGTGTGAGAAAATTTGATATCCCTCAAGACGAAAGGTCGTGTGACATGTCAAAATTTTCTTAAGTAGCCAGAAGCAGATACATGCACCATGAAAGCTACTAGAACATAATATCCCTTTTATTATGTACCTACAACTTTCAGCAACAATATTTAGCAATTATTGACAATTTATTCGAAAACAGTAAACAAAATGAGAAAATCAATGGTGTGGATGGTAGGAATTCTGTTTTTTATGAATGGCTGACGAATATTATAATGTAACGTCAATCAAATCGCAAATCAATGTATGCTTAGTCAGAGCGCATATTACATCATCATACCATATTTGGAACTGTATTTGACAGTGTTTAGATACAGATCTCTTTTCTTTCATGTGTGTTATTTTATCCGCTTGTGATGCATGTACCTGAGCTGGAAAATTTACGGGTTTATAATTAAAGAAGAAAAAAAGTCACATCACAAGGAAATTCAGGGCCCCAAAAATGGTTGAATAATTTCTTTTACCCAATCCATTAATTGTTCACTGAAACCAATTTTACTGGCACAAATTGAATTGTCTTGATTATAAAATTTATATGAGAACTAAGCACAAAAACTTTGGAGAAAAGTGTAAATAAGGTTACTTTCCAATGCCACAATGCCATAATTTCACCCAAATTTTCAATGAGGTTCCAATCAAAATAACAGCTGGCACTTTTTTAATTATTAAGGATGTATTTATCTTTTAAGATATGAACAGAACAGGTTGTGAATCTACTTTCAATAATCTAGTCAATAAATCATATAGCAAATTTGAAACTTTCAAGCTTTTTGCTTTTTGTGGGAAAAGGAGAAAATGCTGATTACCAGCATTTTCTTCTATTCCCACAATTCACAACCTGTTCAGTTCAAGCCAATAACCTTGTCAATAAATCCTATAGCAAATTTGCAGCATACAACTTTGAAGTTTGTAAAATAATGCAAATCAGCTACAGGATTGAATGCATGAGAGAGAGAGAGAGAGAGAGAGAGAGAGAGAGAGAGAGACAGATGGACGTACGGACGGACGGACGGACAGACTAACAGACAGACAGCAAACAGACAGACAGACAGAATATACAAATATACCATTAAGAAGATCTATAGGAGGTTCCAGTAGAGACCTTTTCTCTGAATCATTGATATATCTGTAAAACATACAAACATACATATGAGGTCTGACTGAAATCTGTCTCAAACACGAAAATGTACAGACATTCCTTTATACTTCATAAGCATAATGTTTCTCTGTCAAAAATTGACAGAAACAAAACTACAGCAGCAAGTGTATGTAGCACTTTAACTGGTGGGAGTAGTTTGTAAATTGGGGCTTTAAATTGGTATCCAGCTAGATTTCACGTTGCAAGCTTTTGAAAAAATCTCAACAGTAATAGGTTAATTTAAGCTTAATCTTTTACCACAGGATCCAAGTTTTAATTGCATTCAGGATGAATGCTTTTAAAAAATCTGTGGGAAAAGGAGAAAGTGCTGTTAACCACCATTTTCTGCTCCTTCCACGATGTTTTTTACCCTTCATAGACAAGTTACAAAATTTTAACCACATTTGAGATGTTCTCCGCAAATGCTTTGAATTAAGTCCTAAATTGTGTCAGTTGGTAAAGGGTTAAACTGAAGAGGAAGAAAGACAAAAGACACTGCATCAGTTTGGGGTATGTATTCATGTATTATCTCCAGTACCATTTGATATGGGGTAGCCTTTATTGTGCAACAAGAGATGAATACATTTTGAACATGTTGAAGTAAGTAAGTAATTAAATAGTTCATTAAAGTGACATTTGTACAGAATTACATACAAAATAGATAACAAAATTAATGAACAAACATACACCCAGCCCCATGGGCCTATAAGTCACTGTCAGTTTTAAACATGTGTACTTATATTAACTCACATGTTGGATAATTGGTCAAGTAAAACAAAATTATAGACTTTCAGAGATTAGCAATAAGTGATTTTTCATCGCTTCTCGAATGCATTAACAATGAATTTGCAAGTGAGCAAATGTGGTTCTTCATAAGATATGACAGTTTGTCCAAGGGAGATAACTAAGTAAATGGATTTTTGTCCACTATATCACCAAATGTCTGGATTCTTAAGTCCTAGTAAAAATCACAAGAAATAACAAAATGAACTTCGTTTTCTATATCAGAATTACAACAATATGTGCAAACTGGGCTTTCAATAGTTTCACCATTATATTGACCCGTTTCGATCCTTTGTGGGAGAATACCACAGCGCAAATGAGCAAGTGCAGATCGTTCATTTTTTTTTTCAGATTTAAATGTTTCTGTGGAGAACAAATTTTTAAAGTTTCTGAAGATACGAAGTTTTGGGGTTTGTTGGACATGGGTTAACCACTGATTTGTAAAATATTCTCTTCTTCTTGTTTCTGTAAGGTCATTACAAATAATTCGTTTGTGTGTAAAATACTCAACAAGTTCAAGTTTTGTGAGAATTGTTTTTAAATCAGAACAGCAGTTTTTTGTACAGGTGGAATGCCAGTTGCTGGAATAGCTTAGCTGATACAGTGTTTTGAAGCTATTGGGTTTGAATCCCAACCCAGGCAAATCATCTTTGCAGTCACATCCTAATGATTCATCCACACAAAATATCAACTCTTTCCCCCCCCCCTCCCCAAGAAAAAAAAAACGTTTATGTGTCAAAATCTAGCTTTATGCTGGTGTGGACTAAGATTGGACTGCCAATATCTGCAGTGTGATCTTGGTCTACATTATCAAGTATTATGTATAGCAAGAAAGAAGTAATAAGAATCTGTGATTCTCTTTTCATTAACACGGCAGTCTCAGGGTCAATGCTGTTTAACCCTTTCCCAAATGACAAAATTTTACACCCTTCCAAATTGGGAGTATCTGCACACAATAAATTTGAAAGTAGTACAAATGAACTTAGTTCTTTTTTAACAGGGTGGAAAAAATTGTGAGAAAATACTGTAAGAAAAGGTCTCTTCCCCGGGTCAGATTGTATTTTGACATGGTAGAAGACACCGTATAAAACAATGCATTTTCTCCTTTTCCCACGATATTTTCAAAAGCCCTCTTCCTATGTCAATGTGTTTGGTAAAGATTTAATTACAAAATGATACAAATAGTAAGTAATAAATCATACCTATAAATGAATAATGACAGATACCCCAGACCAGTAAACACTGTTATAAGTATTAACTGCAACACAATGTACTGAAAACAGAAAAGTTATTGACTATAAGAGCCACACAATACATCATGTGACATTTCTATTACTTCATTACCAAACAACAAAATGTTACACTTGCCTAAATTGAAAGCTTTTGCAGATGACAAAACTCTTGTGACTCAAAAATAGAACATCACTTTTGCAATGGTAGATAACTTTGTGGGAAAAGGAGAAAATGCTGATTATCAGCATTTTCTCCTATTCCCACAATGTTTTCAAAAAGCCTTATCTTCAGGGTTGTTAAAACTCGGAATTGTTTGGTAACAGGTCGAAAGATTGAATTTCAATGTCTTGAAAAATAGCAGATAGACATGTAGATATACATGTATGTACAATCATGATCTGTGCAATCACTCTTAATTGCATTTTAAGTCCAAGTTTAAATTAGCCCTTTACCAGATAACAAAATTTTAGACTTGTCTACATTGAAAGCACTTGCAGACAATAAACTAAACATGGCTTGAATTATAAGATTTGTCTGTTGTAGAAAATATTGTGGAAAAAGGAGAAAATGCTGGTTACCAGCATTTTCTCCTTTTTCCACAATGTTTTCAAAAGTCCCTTTCATCATGGTCATTAAAACTCAGAATTGTTTGGTAAAGGGTTAAGAAAGTACCACAGTTTCTGATTGGCTATATACGAGGGCTGTTCGATATGTAATGTGTATTGTACCACAGCGCAATAACGCTTTGCAAATTTCGTGAATGATGATACGCTTGAATAGCTCTATTCAATACCTTTCCAACGGTATAAACACGAGCCTTCAGCTCCACATAGTTTTAAACTTATAGTCATTTCAATAGAGCTAGTCATTGACCACTGTTGTAAAAATGGTTGGGAAACGGATTAAGAATATTGAAGAAATTAGAGCGTATATAAAAGTTCACACAAAACTCGGTCATTCGGTAATGTAGATTTTTACTGAATTGGGGGAAGTTTATGGGTCTGATAAGGTAACTTATGAGACAGTTCGTAGTTGGAGAAAGAAATTCCTGACTGGCACAGAGTCCGTCAAAGATGCAGCAGAATCTGGCTGACCTGTGACTTTAACAGGCAAGGCAAATGTCTCAAAAGTCAGGGAAATAATTGAAAGTGATGGCAGATACACGATTCATGATATTGCCAACGCTGTTGGCATATCGCTATCGTGGGCGCATTTCATTTTGAAGTGTATTTTGAAAGTACGAAAGATTTCTGCCAGATGGATAACGCATATATTGACAGATGACCAAAAACAGGTACGAGTACAAACCGCTAAGCAATTGCTCAAAATGTTTCCAAAATTCAATCAAAGACAATTTGCAAACATTGTTACTGGTGACAAAACATGGGTTCACTATTTCGAACCAGTAAGAAAATTGGAAACGAAATATGGCTAACTAAACACGGTAGAAGGCCTGTAGTTGCCAAAATAAGCACAAGCACAAAGAAGGTTCTTTATTGCATATTCTTCTCATGTGATGGTATAGCCGTACAAATTTCGGTGCCGAAGGGCAAAAGTGTTACAAGTCGGTATTACCGAGATGTTATACTAAAAAAGCTCAAGAAATATTATCTTAAACGACGCCCTGTGTCAGGATTTAGGCATGTTCGTCCACTTCATGATAATGCTCCATCACATACATCTGAGCTTGTGAAGCAATTTTTGAAGTCGGAGAAGGTTACCGTCTTGCCACAACCACCATACTCTCCTGATCTAGCCCCATGCGACTTTTTCCTTTTTCCAAAACTTAAAAAGTTCTTATCTGGTCGTCGTTATAAGTCCTGACAAGCCCTTGGCTCAGCCATCAGTCAGTGCCTCAGAGGTCTACCTAAATCAGCGTACCGTGACGCATTTCAGAAATGAATTCAGAGATTGAAATTATGTATTTCAAACCGCGAAGAATACTTTGAAGGGATGTAATGTTCATTTCACTATTTGAGTCGAATGCTTTTGAGATATCGTACAATACACATTACATATCGAACAACCCTCATATTACTGTGAAATTTAGAAAATTCTTGAGAATATATTAAAGGAATGCAATGTTTAAAATTGTGGTCTGATCTACACTGTCTGCTAAAGCAACCAGACTTGTATTAGGCTCTCTTTTAGTTAACACTTTCACTACTAAAGTGAGATGTATATATTCCACAGATATTTAAACAAGAGGACCATGATGGCCCTGGATCGCTCACCTGAGTCAATAGGCGAAATTTCACTCCACGTGCATAATTCAATTTCTGACCAATAGATAGGTCAATTGAGCTTAAAATGTGGCCTCTAGAGGGTCCAAATGGAATTTCCATAAGTTGGCATAGTGACCTACTTTATCACCATAGGTGACCCAATATAGAACTCATCACAAATTGATCAAGACAAACAGTCTGAACAGTTTTCAAGTTAATTGAGCAATAAATGTGGCCTCTAGAGTGCCCACAAGGTATTTCTTTAATTTGACCTAGTGACCTAGATTATGACCCCAGGTGACCCAATTTCATACTCATCCGATATTTCATCAAGATAAACATTCTGACCAATTTTCAAGCCAATTGAGAGAGAAATGTAGCCTCTGCAGTGCCCTAAAGGTATTTCTTTAATTTGACCTAGTGACCTAGTTTATGACCCCAGGTGACCCAATTTTGAACTAATCCTAGATTTCATCAAGAGAAACATTCTACCCAATTCTAAAATCAATTGAACAATAAATGTGGCCTCTAGAAAGCCCTAGTTATATTTCTTTAATTTGACCTAGTGACCTCGTTTATGACCCCACTTGACCCAAATTCAGGCTCAAGTGAGATTTTATCAAGACAAACATTCTGACCAATTTTCAAGTCAGTTGATCAAGAAATGTGGCCTCTGTAGTGCACTAAAGGTATTTCTTTAATTTGACATAGTGACCTAGTTTTTACCCCAGGTGACCAAATTTTGAACTATTCCTAGATTTCCTCAAGAGAAACATTTTACCCAATTCTAAAATCAATTGAACAATAAATGTGGCCTCTAGAAAGCCCTAGAGTTATATTTCTTAAATTTGACCTAGTGACCTAGTTTATGACCCCAGTTGACCCAAATTCAGACTCATGTGAGATTTTATCAAGACAAACATTTTGACCAATTTTCAAGTCAGTTGAGCAATAAATGTGGCCTTTAGAGTGCCCGCAACGTATTTTTTTAATTTAACATAGTGACCTAGTTTATGACCCCAGGTGACCCAATTTTGAACTCACTGAACATGTTGTGCTCCGGTGGGCTAACAAACTTAGAAAAGGTTCACTACATACCAAATATCAAAGCTCTCCACCTTTCAGATTCAGCAAAGAAGAATTTTAAAGTTTTCCTTCTTTGTTCCTATGTTTGAACTTGTGACCCCCGGGGCGGGCTAGTTTTGACCCCCAGGGCATGAACAAACTTGGTAGAGGTTCACTAGGAGATACTACATACCAAAATTCAAAGTTCTACACCTTCCAGTTTCCCAGGGTGGGGCCAGTTTTAACCCCAGGGGCATCATATGAACAAACTTGGTAGAGGTCCACTAGGAGATGCTACATACTAAAAATCAAAGCTCTATACCTTCTAGTTTCAGAGAAGAAGAATTTTAAAGTTTTCCTTTTTTGTTCCCATGTTCAAAATTGTGATCCCCGGGGCGGGGCCAGTTTTGACCCCTGGGGCATCACATGAACAAACTTGGTAGAGGTCCACTAGGAAATGCTACATACCAAATATCAAAGCTCTACACCTTACAGTTTCAGAAAAGAAGATTTTTAAAGTTTTCATTCTTTGTTCCTATGTTTCGAACTTGTGACCCCCGGGGCAGTGCCAGTTTTGACCCCAAGGGCATCATATGAACAAACTTGGTAAAGGTCTACTAGGAGATGCTACATACCAAATATCAAAGCTCTACACCTTACAGTTTCAGAGAAGAAGAATTTTAAAGTTTCCCTTCTTTGTTCCTATGTTCAAACTTGTGACCCCCGGGGCGGGGCTAGTTTTGACCCCAGGGGCATCATATGGACAAATTTGGTAGAAGTGCACTACGAGATGCTACATACCAAATATCAAAGCTCTATGCCTTCTAGTTTCAGAGAAAAAGATTTTCAAAGATTTTGCTATTTTTTTCTTTTTGGTTGCCATGGCAACCAGAGTTATGGGTGGAATTCAATCTCTTGAATAACTTTGGTAGAGCTTCACCCAAGGAACATCCCTGCCAAGTTTCATCAAGATTGGCCCAGTGGTTTAGGAGGAGAAGATGTTTAAAGAAATTGTGGACGACGGACGACGCATGACGGACGACGCACGACGGACATTGGGCAATCACAAAAGCTCACCTTGAGCACTTCGTGCTCAGGTGAGCTAAAAAGCTGTATTTTATCATTTCACACCTACAATCAAACTCCCAATGAAATTGTTTAAATACTACCACCTGAGTACATAATATCTGAATCCATAATGGTCTCTGCAGAGTCCTGAATATGGATTTTTCAGAACAAGGCAAAAGTCCACAAATATAGATATTTCAAAACGAGGCTAGAGTCCTAAATATCAATATTTCCCCGGAATAGTTGTTTACCGAAGTCAATTGTCATAAAGCAAGTTCGTTGGCTTTAAAATCCTCTTGTTTTGTTGTAGTATTTTTTTAAAAACTGAAATGACCCAATACTTGTCATTTACTTTAGAGTAGGCATGGGAACGAATATTCGAATATTCGGTTTTTCCGCGAATATTCGAATTCGATATCCACATTCGAATATTCTTTTTTTTATGAGGGAAAATCATTAATCTTAAATTTTAGAAAAAAAAAAAAAACTTTTAAAGAATGTGAGGAAAAGTTGCATACTTTCGTATACCGAAAAGCACATATTAACTTTCAATGTGTAATCCTTACGCTAATTGATAACACCTGTCAAGGCAGTGCAGGACAATAACTGTTTATGACAGTTTTCAATTCAGCGTTTTATAACAATTGCTGCCGATTTGTCTCACAGTTTGCAAACTAACCAATATTAATCCGTTAATTGTAGCACCTGTAAGATTAAACAAGGTTTTCATACCGCACGTGTAAAAATGACGCTCCAAACTGTCATTAACAATTACTCTTTTATTGACCAATCATTAATTAAAATTTCATGTTATGTTAGCCAATCACATTTTGATTGATCGGAAAACACACTTTGTTGAGTTTATATCCTTGTCAGAAATAATCTGTAAGGTACAGGCAGTACCACATGTTGTATATAGTTTAATGACTATCATTGTGAGTACCGGGAGTACTTTGATCATTTGATGCTGTAGTACTATTTTTGGAATACATTGTTTCTTTTGAATAAATCATAGATTTTAATTTTAATCAGTGTTAATGTTGTGTTGAATAATATGCATTTTTGTTTTGTTATATTCTGCAATAGGTACATTGTAATTTCACATTTAAAGTCTAGGTAGATTATCAGATCAAGAAATCATGACACTTTAAGAAACACAAAATTTTGACCCCGTTTAGTCGACTTATAATTGGTGAATATAAATAGTTGCCAAACTCATCAGAATTCCACGTTGTTACAACATTACACTGCGACAGCAATTTCTCTCCGTAACCCATTACAGAGAAATCACTCTTTTCACGCTGTGGATATAGGCGACACAAGTTTGAGCAGATCGACTAGCACAGAGCAAGATCGACAGAGGCTCAGCATTCGTCTTCTCATCTACAACGCTGAGGAGCAAACGACGCTCATCTACGCTTCAAACAGCCCAGCTTCAGAGAGGTTCAGACTCATTCCAAGCACGCTGGGCTGACTCGGGAAGTTGCTTCAACACGTCCCATACAGACCCAGCCTCAAACGGACCCGTTCCAAGCAGTTTGAAGCTGAGAAGTCTTGTCTCACAGTTCCAGCCTAGACAGTGAGGGTTGAACAGATCAGTCTGAAACACAGACCGACACTGGTTCAGCATAACACCGTTCCTGGCCAGCTTCAGACAGACTTGAAGTGCTTCACAGGGACTTGTTTGAAGACGTTTGAAGCCGAATAAGACTGAGAGGGTGTTTGAAGCCAAGACACGAACGAAAGTCTGAAGCAACGTTCATACTCTGTTCGTGTTAAACCAAAGACAGAAGTTTGAGCTTGGCACTTTGTCTCCATAGACTGTATAAGACAGTCGTTTGGCGTCCGACGGATAATCTACCAAGACAGTATTTTGATGCTTTTGTGTTTTTAGTTTCAAATCAATTGAGGCCAGATAGCCTGAGGAAAATTCTATATATCACCAGAACTGTACATATTCCCTGGTAAGACATTGTCACCTGAGAAACAAACCCACTCATCGTCATCATATCTCTTGATAACTTGGGGGCTCGTCCGGGATTGTTTCGAGCGGGTATTTTAGACTTGGGTTTATTGTACTAAAACACTGATATATAGACATGGACTTCAGCAAGTGGATAGAGGCCGGAGAACGTTTAGGTTTAGAAGGGTCTGAGCTGAGGGAGTATGTAGAGAAGAAAGAGACCGAGTACCTAGAAAGAGAAGAGAGGGCCAGGGATCGCGAGGAAAGACAGGCTGAGTTGCAGCGTGAAGAAGAAGGCAAACGTCGGTCTTATGAGATGGAACTACGATCTCGAGAACTCGAAATTCTCAGACTTAGGTCCGAAATTAAGTCTGGAGCCGAGGGTTCAACGTCGCTGTTTGAACCCAGCACCAAATCCCCCAGACCAAAACTTCCGAAGTTTGAGGAAGGAAAGGACGACATGGACGCTTATATCGAGCGTTTTGAGCGTTTCGCTACCAGCCAGGGCTGGCCACATGAAACTTGGGCCATCAGTTTGAGTTCACTTTTGAGCGGTAAAGGTCTTGAAGTTTACACCAGCATGCCTCCGGAGTCGACGAATGACTACAGAACTTTGAAGAAAGCTGTACTGAGGCGGTATCAACTGACTGAAGACGGTTTCAGACAGAAGTTTCGAGACAGCAAGCCGGAGCAGGGAGAAACTGTTTTTCAGTTTATAGCTAGACCGTCACGATACTTTGAGAGATGGGTTGATATGGCGGAGATCGAAAAGTCATTTGAGGGTTTGACAGACTTGCTCGTTCGAGAACAGTTCACCAGGACTTGTTCCCCCGAACTTGCACTGTTTTTGAAGGAAAGAATGCCGAGATCCTTGCAAGAGTTCACAACTTTGGCTGAGCAGTACGTCGAGGCACATGGAAGCATGGTGTCTTCAAAAGGTTCTAAACCAAAACAGAACCTGTCTTCAACGAAACAAAAATTGAAGTGTTTCATGTGTGACAAAGAAGGGCATATTGCGAAGGATTGTAGATCTGGGAAGTCAAAACAGGACTCCAAACAGAAAGGCAAGGCTGACAGCTCTCACAAACAGGGAGAGAAGAAGGTTTCAGCCAGCTGCGTCAGTATGCCGTGCGATAGACAGCCGTTCAAAGAAAACATGGAAGATGGTAGATTGAAGCTAGCGAACGGAGATTCGGTCCCCGTTGTGTCGGGATTGTGCACCATCGAAAATATGGAGGGTGAGAGAAACTTGAAGTTGGAGCAAGGCTATGTAAGGTTCCAACAGAGTCAAGGTTTTGAGGGATACAGGCTGCGAATTAGCTGCCGTGAGGCGACATTTGGTTCGAGACGACCAAATCTTAGACAAAAGGTATCTGATGATTACCATAGACGGCGAAGCAAAGATAGTTCCAGCTGCTCGAATCCATGTAGATACTCCATATTATCGAGGGGAGCTTGAAGTCATGGCACCAAAATCATTGATTTGTGACTTGGTGATCGGAAATATCCCAGGTGTCTCAGACATTCCGGTCCCAAGCAGCCGTGAAAATACCCAGTCAAACACAGAAACTTTGGCTGGGGCAGTTTTGACCAGGGCTCAGGTTAAGAAGAAAGGAAAACCGTTAAGCCCATTGAAGGTTTCAAAATCTCAACAAAGTCAGGAAATCAACACCGATGAGCTGAGGTCGGCTCAGAAGGAAGACAAGTCGTTGGAACGACTGTGGAAACACGCCGACAGCAAAACAGTATTCAAAACCAGGGGTGGAAATACGTTTTCATACATGGTTCGAAAAGACATACTGTACAGAGTGTTTCAGCAGAAACGAGGCTCATCGACGTCTGAAGTAAGACAAATTGTGGTTCCAAAACTACAGAGACGTAGAGTCATGGAACTCGCTCATGAGTCCGTAGTAGGTGGACATTTATCTTCAAAAAAGACAGAAGATAGGATTTCAAGCAGTTTTCACTGGCCTGGCATCTCGAGCGATGTAACAAGGTTTTGTCGTTCATGTGATGTTTGTCAGAAAACTATACCTAGGGGCAGGGTTACAAAAGTTCCGCTGGGACAGATGCCTATTATAGACATCCCGTTTCACCGTGAAGCTGTTGATCTCATCGGCCCGATAACTCCTGTTTCGGACAGAGGCAACAGATACATTCTCACAGTAGTAGACTACGCTACAAGGTACCCTGAGGCTATAGCACTGCCGAAGATTGAGGCCGAGCGAGTGGCCGAAGCACTGTTTGAAATATTTTCGAGGGTAGGGTTTCCTTCTGAAATATTGAGTGACAGAGGAACACAGTTTACCTCAGAGTTGATGCAGGAAGTTTCTAGACTTGTTTCAGTGAAGCAGCTTTTCACAACCCCATACAACCCGAAATGCAATGGTTTGTGTGAGCGTATGAACGGAGTTTTGAAGAGCATGCTTAAAAAGATGTGTCAAGAAAAACCCCAAGACTGGGACAGATACCTTCCAGCAGTTTTGTTTGCATACAGAGAATATAGAGACAAGCACTGGGTTTTCACCGTTCGAGCTTCTCTACGGTCGCACAGTGCGTGGACCGATGCAAGCTTTGAAAGAGCTATGGACGGAACAAGAAACGCCCGAAACCAGAAGCACGTATGAGTATGTGCTTGACTTGAGACAAAGACTTGAAGAAACATGCAGAATTGCTCGGGAGAGTTTGAGCGAAGCTCAAAGCACGTTTAAGCATCACTATGACAAAAAAGCACGAAAACGAAATTTACGGGTTGGCGACAACGTTTTGGTTTTGCTGCCTACAAACCATAACAAAATGCTTTTGCACTGGAAAGGCCCGTTTGAAGTGGTCGAAATAGTGAACAAGATGGACTACAGAGTTCGGGTAGGAGACAAAATTAACACCTATCACACTAATTTGTTGAAGAAGTATGAAGACAGGAGTCAAGTGGTTTCAGCCACAGCAGCAGTTATTGAGGCCGAGCACCATTCCGACGTCGGGGCTGTAGACGACGAAAATTTGCTCGAATTAACCAACTTGAAGGGTGCTGAAACTTGGCGTGATGTTCAGATCAGCGATCAATTGTCTCCATGCCAACAGAACGAAGTTACAGAGTTGTTACAAGAGTACAGCTCTATATTCACAGACAGACCGGGCACAACGATGTTCTCCCAACACAAAGTAGAACTGACTAGTTCAAGCCCGATTCGTGTGAGACAGTATCCAATACCTTATGCAAAGAGGGAGGAGATTGACTCTGAAGTCGAGACAATGTTGGAGGCTGGAATCATAGAGCCAGCCAATTCAGAGTATAATTCGCCCATTGTTATGGTGAAAAAGCGCGATGGTACCAGCCGGTTTTGTATAGACTTCAGAAAGACCAACGCCGTGACAAAGTTTGACACCGAACCCATGGGTTGTGTCGACGACATTTTGGCCAAGTTGAAAGACGATAAGTTTTTCACAAAAGTTGACCTTGCAAAGGGGTATTGGCAGATTCCTGTTGAAGAAAGTTCTAGACCTGTGACTGCTTTTTCAACTGCAAAAGGTAGTTACCAATTTAGAAAAATGCCGTTTGGAATGGTAAATTCTGGGGCGACATTCAATCGTATGATGCGAAAACTATTGAAAGGTTGTTCGCAGGCAGACAACTACGTTGATGACATTTTGGGCCATACCCAGTCATGGAAGCAGCACATGGCTATGCTCAGAGACCTGTTTGAGCGAATCAAAAATGCAGGTTTGACAGGCTTCGGAAACATAGGTTTCACGGGACACATTGTCGGCAATGGCATAGTTCAAATGGAGGAGGACAAGCTTACGAAAATCAGAGATGCTGAGCAACCCGTGACGAAAAAGCAAGTGCGGGCATTTTTAGGCTTAGCTGGATACTACCGTAGGTTCATACCGTCCTTCGCTGAAATAGCGGCACCATTGACAGACTTAACCAAGAAAGGCTTGCCTAATAAGGTTGTTTGGTGTCCAGAGCATGAACATTCGTTTCAAACATTGAAGTCACAACTTACCCAGAGACCTATTCTAAGATTACCAGACTGCAAAAAGACGTTCGTCTTACAGACAGATGCATCGGATAATGGGATAGGAGCAGCACTGCTTCAACAATTCGAGGATGGTATTTTTCCGATAGCATATGCAAGCAAAAAGTTGCTTAAAAGAGAAAAGAATTATTCCGTCACAGAACGAGAATGTTTGAGTATTGTGTTTGGGATCAAGAAATTCCAAAAGTACCTTTATGGCAGGGAGTTTGTGTTGCAAACAGATCATGCTCCTTTGTCTTACATTCAAAAGAGCAAACCTGAGAGTGGTAGGATCATGCGTTGGGCTCTGTTCCTACAAGATTATAGTTTCAGAGTCGAATCGATCAAAGGTTCAGAAAACGTTTGTGCCGACTATTTAAGTCGACAGTAGTTACAGATTATTTTTCATTGTAAATATAGGATATATTTTCTTGAGAAGGGGGCAGTTTGTCAGAAATAATCTGTAAGGTACAGGCAGTACCACATGTTGTATATAGTTTAATGACTATCATTGTGAGTACCGGGAGTACTTTGATCATTTGATGCTGTAGTACTATTTTTGGAATACATTGTTTCTTTTGAATAAATCATAGATTTTAATTTTAATCAGTGTTAATGTTGTGTTGAATAATATGCATTTTTGTTTTGTTATATTCTGCAATAGGTACACTGTAATTTCACATTTAAAGTCTAGGTAGATTATCAGATCAAGAAATCATGACACTTTAAGAAACACAAAATTTTGACCCCGTTTAGTCGACTTATAATTGGTGAATATAAATATTGCCAAACTCATCAGAATTCCACGTTGTTGCAACATTACACTGCGACAGCAATTTCTCTCCGTAACCCATTACAGAGAAATCACTCTTATCACGCTGTGGATATAGGCGACACAAGGTTGAGCAGATCGACTAGCACAGAGCAAGATCGACAGAGGCTCAGCATTCGTCTTCTCATCTACAACGCTGAGGAGCAAACGACGCTCGTCTACGCTTCAAACAGCCCAGCTTCAGAGAGGTTCAGACTCATTCCAAGCACGCTGGGCTGACTCGGGAAGTTGCTTCAACACGTCCCATACAGACCCAGCCTCAAACGGACCCGTTCCAAGCAGTTAGAAGCTGAGAAGTCTTGTCTCACAGTTCCAGCCTAGACAGTGAAGGTTGAACAGATCAGTCTGAAACACAGACCGACACTGGTTCAGCATAACACCGTTCCTGGCCAGCTTCAGACAGACTTGAAGTGCTTCACAGGGACTTGTTTGAAGACGTTTGAAGCCGAATAAGACTGAGAGGGTGTTTGAAGCCAAGACACGAACGACAGTCTGAAGCAACGTTCATACTCCGTTCGTGAAGACAGAAGTTTGAGCTTGGCACTTTGTCTCCATAGACTGTATAAGACAGTCGTTTGGCGTCCGACGGATAATCTACCAAGACAGTATTTTGATGCTTTTGTGTTTTTAGTTTCAAATCAATTGAGGCCAGATAGCCTGAGGAAAATTCTATATATCACCAGAACTGTACATATTCCCTGGTAAGACATTGTCACCTGAGAAACAAACCCAGTCATCGTCATCATATCGCTTGACAATCCTTGAGTTCGTTCTTGAGCTATCCAACCGAACATCGTCAAAAGCAAAATAAAAAACAATCGCTATGCCTACGCATTAGGAATTACTTCACCCGTTCCAGTGAAGTCGATCACCATCAAACAAGGTAATCTTCATTACAAAAGAAAAGTGAACAGTAATGTTTATTTTTTCTTTCTTTCTCTGCAGATAGAAATAAATTGAGGTTACGAAAACAGTCTAACAAAACATGAAATTTCGGACGAAGCTCGTAAAATCAAGTAAGTGAATAAGGTACCGGTACCCTGACATACCCTATATTCGGATACATGGTTACCAACTTTATAAACTTGAAAAAAACGAATATTCGAATATATTCGAATATCAAAAATGAATATTCGAATATCTATTTTAGTATTCGTTCCCATCCCTACTTTAGAGTCAATACGGAAGTGTGAAGTAAAAAGATCATTAAACATGCCTGGTTACAACACTGAATTCAAATTTGTACACTGCAGAACCAGTCTATTGAAATAAAGACTGGTTCTGCAGTGTACTCATCTAATAGATTTCAGTACTGTACCCAAGCATCTTAAATAACCTCATAATATAAAACCTGTTTTGGTCAGACTATCATGTATGTATCCAACCAGATAACACAGATCCATCAGACTGCGTATTCTGTGCGCAAGTAGTAGGCTAGGGCTTTGCAGTACTTTCATCTGTTCCCACAATGTTTTCTGCCCTTTCAAATACAAATTGATCATTTCAGCAATATTTAATGTGTTTTATGCAATAGCTTTCAATATGGATGAGTATTATGTTTTATTACAATTGTATCAAAGTTAAGACACTTGTCAAACCTGTATAGATGGCTGTTTGGCCAGAAATTGATCAGCTAAAACTATTAACAGCCCCAACCCTGCTCCAACTCCACAAAATATATAAGGCTGTCTGGCTTCAACTGAAAGAGAAAAAATAGCCATTCATTTGTCCAATTCATGCACAAAACAAGTAGTTTCATGACACTACCATGACATGAACAATACATGCAACCTCATCATGAATTCAGACATCATCAAGTGATTATAATGAACTTTTTCATTTCAGACTGTCTGTGATTACAAAGAAGACTGGAGTTGTCTACATCAAAATGACAGCCAATGAATACAGCTTCATGTACTTTCATAAATAAGGGAAATAATCACTCCCAAGTCTCATCGTCAGTTTGTTGGATTATAGAACTTTGTGAAACCATTTATGTTTGTATAAATGCCCTTTCTTTTACTTATTAGCCATGCTAAGGAAAAAAGGGGTTAAGTGCACCTTTGAATGCAATAAATTTAACAAGAAGTCATGAAATAGTACTGATCCATTTTGTCTAAAATTTGACCAACCATGAGGTAGAATGGTCCTTTAACATGCAGAAATTTTTCTTATAACAAAAACTTTCCTCATAATTTTTCGAAAGCCATACATGAGAAGAGAAGTATTGGTTTGGTCAGAGGTTGATAAAGTTGATACTTACTTTTCCGTAATTTTATTATTTCCTTATTAGTTTTGGTCACAGCTTCTTTCACCTCCAAGTTGGATGGATCTAGCATCAATGCTTGCTGACATGCAATGAGCAAAATAAGGCATTATTTCTGTTCTTTTTGTTTTATAACTAGTTTTTTTTTTTCTTCTTCTTTTTCTAACTATGTAAGCTTTTCTTGAAGATCAAACTCTGTTTATCTTAAGTGTTATTTAAGTTCAGCTACAAAACCTCTTTCATTAAATCCTTAACAAACAACAAAAATTCTAGACTGGTCCAAATTATAAGCGTATGAAGACAACATATTAAATGTGGCCCAAATGACAAAATTTGTCCATGATGGGGTAGAAAACATTGTGGGAATGGGAGAAAATGCTGGTTACCAGCATTTTCTCCTTTTCCCACAATATTTTAAAAAGCTTTTGTCTCAGGGTCATTAAAAGTTTAGATTGTGTGGTAAAAGATTAATGTTCTGTCTGTTTGATAGTTAACTCAGTACTTTACAAATATAAGATTTCTTGCCCTGACCACAGACTACTTGAAAATAATGTGAGGACAGGATCACTTGCTTGTAATTGCCCAAGTATATTTAAATGCCATTTTGTTTGAAAAATATTTTTCAATTCAATCTTTCAATCCTTTCTCCTTTGTGTCTCTTCAAGTCTTGTTAATGTTTTCAGTAACCCTAAAGAAGGCTCTTAAAAATATTGTGCAAAAAGAAGGAAATGCTGGGATTTGTGTTTGACGTTACGAAACACTGTGGAAAAACAAGAAAATGCTGTTTGACAACAACAGTTTCAGAAGTCTTCTTCAGAGTCATCAAGACATAGCAATGTCTAGTAAATAGTTACAGTACATTATTTTCTTCATTACTACATGTAAGAAATTAAAGTTAAAAGAAACATCAAATCAAGTGATTGGAAAGACAGAATTTCACAAACTTACTCCAAATGAGATCAGAGCTGATGTAAAATGCTTTACTTTAAATTCAATCTCTCCTTTCCTGTAAAAACCCTGCAAGTAAAAACACTTTTTTTAAAAAAATCATATTCACCTGACACAAATTAGAAACAAGATCACTGCATTCAGGTGCCAATGCTCAGCTGTAAATGCTTGATTTTCAGTGAAATTCTAAGTTGAAAAAGGGGCATAACTGTTTCAAAAATATTTTGATAGTTACCTGCCCCTGTTGTATTGGTTCCACTTTTTATAGTCTACAATATGACCAAGTTTGAAGTAAATATCTTCAGCATAAGAAAGATATTTCACAATGTCAAACTTTTCACATGATGACAACGATGCAGACAATGATGACAACAACGAAGACACCTCAGCTATAAACATAAATCAATGTTTTCTTCAAAAACAGCTGAGTTAGAAAAAAAGCAAATGTTTAAAATGCAGATAATCATCATGATAAATACATGTAAACGATTGATTGCATTGACTGAAAGTGTTTTACGCTGCTTTCAACAATATTTCAGTCATAATAGACAGCTCTCTTATTGATGTATATCCTGGGTGTTCACCACAACTAACTAGAGCTTTGAAGTGTCTTGCACAAGGACACTCCCAAAATAAAACCTTGTGCTTCAAGTGAACCCAGGGCATCAAGTTTATGAGTCTTACACTGTACCACTGAGCCACACAGGACTCCTTAAATACATGTAAAAACATTGCAGCAGCAAAAAGAAAAATGCTTGCGCAAGTCTATTTGCCAAGTTTACAAAAATAATGTACATGTTCTCGACTTTGAAAAAAAAAAATCAGCTAAGGTAAAACACTGTCATAAAAGATAAAAAAATGTGAAATTGTAATATGAACAAGCAATTTCGTTTAAATGATATCCCCCGCCGAAAAAGACCTTTTGAAAAACTTACGCGACCACGGAACTCAAAATCGCTCCCAGTCAGCCGTTTTCCATCGAATCAAAAAAAGAAAAAAAGTGTATCAGCGGAATAGGTTATTGTACACATGTATAAAGTTTCACGAAATTCCGTCCAATAGTATTGGAGATATTGTCCCGAACGGACACACGGATGGATGGACAGACGGCAGGACGGACAACACTAAAACTATATCCCTCCGCCTTTGGCAGGGGATAATAAATGGTATCACTGAATACCCTGTAGGTAATAAATACTTTCTTTATAGAACTGTATAAAGCTTAAATCCTAGCAATTCAGCAGAATTCATTATAAACTCTTTGAACTACAAGAACATTCATGATTCTTTTAAAAGTCAATATGATATCTGAAACTGTGGTACTGAACATGTAATACCACTTAAATGTGAAGAACACTCAAATACATGTAAAACCATAAATTTTCCATGTCCAGTGTTTCTGTTTGCCTGAGATTTTTTTTTTTTATTGAGTCCATGGGACTTAGAAATATTTTGATTGTTACCTGCCCTTATTGTATCGGTTCCTCTTTTGACAGTTGACATGTAGTCCTAGGTGTAAGTAAATATCTTTAGTAAAGACAAAGACATCGCAAGTGTCAAAGTTTTGCACTACTATGACCCAGACGAGAGGGCTATGACATCACCTCAAGGTTTTCTTTGAAAACAGCCAAGATGAAAATGGTAAAGAATTGTGGGAAAATGCTGGTTCCTTTCTTTTCTCAACAATGTTTTCAGAGGCCTTCTCCCTTAAGGTCAATAAAACTCCAGACTGTATGGTAAAGGGTGAACTACTTTTAAATTTAACCTTCAATGAAAATCAATCACCTTTGGCCAGGAAGGCTTCAATTTGATGACTTCTTTAGCGTCCTGTAATGCGAGGTAATACTGGTCCAACTTCAAGAAGGCATGAGATCTGTTACTGTAGAGAAGATGGTTTTTCGGATCCACTGAGAGAGCATGTGTATAGTGTAACACAGCTGCACTGTAGTTAGATGACCGGACACATTCATTGCCCTGTTCTTTCAGTTCTTCAACCTGATTTCACATACATTGTACATTAATTAAATCTTTACTAAACAACCCAGAATTTAAATGACTGCTAGAAAGAGCACGTCTTTTAAAAACATTGTGAAAAAAGGTGACCTGTATTTCTTTTCTATCCAAAATGTTTTCTGCCCTTTCAAGATAAATCCTTTCATTTGAGCCACATTTATTGACTCTAACCGTAACAGTGTTTCCTACCCTTTTTTTTTTATACAATTTCCAAATATGATTCGTTGACTGCATATGCTTTGGATTGGACAGGTACAAAACTTTCTCATTTCGTAAAGAGTTAAGGATTCTCTGTAGCGTGTATTACATTGTCAAGGCAGTTACATTGCATCTCACACAACTAACAGCTATTTTGATCTTTGATCAAACTACCTGTTCTGTACAGTCTAACCCTGATATGTATTGTAATACAAAAACACAACATAGCTCACTTATTTATCACAGCTTGATCAATATTGTGATACTCAAAGTAAAAGTAATCTAGTTTTAAAGAGAAACAGTGGCATAAAGTCAAACTTAACCCTTTACCACACAACCCAAATTTTTAACACACATGAGATACGAGACATTTGAAATTATTGTAAGAAAAGGAGGAAATGCTGGTAAACAGCATTTCCTTCTTTTCCTACAATGTTTTCTACCATTTCTGATACAGATCCCATCATTTGAGTATCATTTTATTTGTTGTCTGCAAATGCTTTGAATTTGGACCAGTCCACAAATTTGTCATTGGCAAAGAATTAAACAGTAAGGCATCTATCAGGTAAAAACCACTTAATCAAAACCACATTTAGGTTAGGTAAGAGTGTCACAATTAATTAATGCTTAAACCTTAGTCACACCATCCAAACTTTAAAAGACCATGAGGAAGAAGCCTTTTTGCAAACATTGCTGGACATGGATTATTTCTTTTTTTCCCACGTTTTCTATCCATCAAAATACAAATTTCCATTTTTGTTTCACATTTGTCGTCTGCAAACGAATTTCATTTTAACAAGTCTACCATTTTGCTATGTGGTAAGCAGTGAAATGGCAAGACAAGTATATGGCAATTGCCACTGAATCAATTTATCACATTAAAAGTTTGGTGAGGCAGTCCAAATTAATGCTCAACTCCTAATTAGATTAGTTGTAGACTCGGCCCTAATGAGAGCATCTGAGAGGTCAAAGGAAATGTAGCTGCGGTTTTCTTGAAAACAGTCGAGTTGTCCAGGGATCAAGACTCTATTCTGATAGGGTTTTTCTTATAAAAGGGGCCGAGCATGTTTGAGGTCGACTGCCTGTCCAACTGTATTTTCTTACCTTTTCCTTTGATGACATGTTTCACTGACTTGATCAGTACGTATATTGGTATCAAATTACAATATAAAGTTCAGATGTTGTCCCTTCAATTACTCATTCTCATACTAATAACCCATAGCCGGTATATTTCATGCAAGCGACGAGTGATAGCCTTTTCTTAATCTTACCGCAGTGATCTCCCTTGTTATTCCGCGGGAAGATCAAAGAGCTGTGAGGAGTCAGGTTTGTGATTATGAACTTGCTCGGCAACAAAATCTTAGGAATCGTCCAAATCGAAGGCATGGTACTGTAAGCATTCTGGTATTCAGAAAGCCTACCTCCACCTGACTTTGATTAAGTTCTGCATTGACCCAATAGGCGAGTTTTAGAAGATAAAGATCAGTGAGAAAAATTTACTCTGATGTTGATCCATACTATATAGATACAGTGTTTGAGAGATTTTTTTTATTACTTTTTACTTTTTCAAAGCGTTAAAGTCAGACAAGGACAATAGAAAAAACAGTATCGGCGTGATTTGGTGCAGGCAGCTGGCCACATTTACTCAAAAGAAAAAATGATGAAGCTTTTGACTGCAATCAAGTGCAGTCGGTAACGTAATGGCAGGGATCTTATATACATGTGACATGTGTATATACGATCGCTGGTAAT